>JBCFYV010011172.1:21092704-21257704 GCA_039000515.1 Timema cristinae | reverse complement strand
GTATAACCCTAACGGATAGTATAAAGCGGTGCTAAAATTAAAGAACAAAAGATTGACCAATCCATTTTACGTTTCTATAACAATTACCTTTCATTTCCCGGGCATTTATATCAAAATTATTAGCTGAACTATGTGGATTTTTGAAATTTAAGAGTGAAAAAATATCCACTTTTAAACTATGTTCACAAGTCTATTTATGTATAGGGTCATAGAAAAGAGTTTTGTGGTTATTCCAATAAAAACCAAACTCTTGTACTGTTAAAAGCTTTGTCAATATTTAACATAAACGCAACACCTATTGGCAATATCTCAGCTACCTAGACATCCGCCTTAAATAACGGCTTCGTCCCAGAAATACAAATGGGAAGAGTAGTTTTATAAGAAATGTACCGTACTTTTTTTCGTTTGGAAAGAGGATAGAAATCTACCCTAATTTCATTTCTATGTCTCCTAGTTAGCTCAACTACGGTTTGGACCTCATCCTCCGTTAAAACTAAATCATTATTAAATCAGTTGGGGCTCGGAACCTGAAGCCTTGCGTCAGAAAAGTAAACCACACCAAAATAACACAGACTTGTCACTTGTACAGTTGCGCGGTCTATAAACGCCGTGAGATAGTTAAGGATACTAGACTTCCTTCAGTTATGCAATGCTGGTGGTATTACCAAGCAAAGGCTCTAATCTTAATTATTCTTTATTAATACGTCTAACTATCCGTTTAGATTATAAGCTTATATACTATCACATTATTGGTTTTAAAGATTAGGAAGGTTATATTATATATGAAGTGTACCCACATTTACGTGGAAAAAAGAAAGAGAGAGAGAGTGGATAATCATTTGGGGAAAATAAAAACCAGCCTCAGTACACCCGACTGAGATTCGAACCTCCATCTCCCCGTCATCGACAGTCTAGTCCACTCCAAGAGTAGCGCGTTAGACCGACTCGGACACCAAAGCTGGTTCAAATCTTAATATTCTATTTTAGGGGTTGCTAATCAGTCGATCACGAGCTGCCGGTAGCGTGGGGTGTCATTTATGGAACTCTTGAAGAAATTATTTTTTTACACAACAATAGTTTTCATCACTAAATCGGAGTCTGAAGTCAAGTGGCAACACTGTATGTACACACATGTGACCTTTGTAATCACCGTCTTACATTTTAAAGTTAGGACTGCTCTATGGCCGTTTCCAAGACAGTTGTTTCCTAAATGTATTTATTTATTAATACTTAACAAATTTCAGCTAATAGCTCGTGCTACAATCTGACCTATACTTATGTTTTTCTATACACTCTAAGAGTAAGTAGTAAGGTGTACGATTGTAAGATCTTTTTTGAACTGAGCTATGAGGGGAAATAAAAAGACTAAAGTAATAATTCCATTCCAAATGGGGAGATGAATATTTATTTACGTTACAATGCAAGTGATAATGTTGGCGAGAAAGATGTTGTTGAAACGACACAACAAAACAAATCATTCAGCGGTGGACAAATATTTCATACCAAAATATAGCTTAAAATGATAAAATTAAAAATTCATTTGAATTGACTTGCGTACCCCTTGGCAACCTAATTCCATAAATTGTGCCCTTAGTTTTAGCAAAATGACTACGGTAGTAGTTATTTCTCATTTATTTGTTGCAACTGAAACTATTAATAGTCTAATAATGGTATTAAAATCAATATTATAATAAGGTGAAATATATTTTTATATTAAAAAAGCAATCTTACAATAAAAGGTAACACATTTAATATAATAATAATAACTATAAAATTATTTAATGTTTGGAATTGAAATAATTTTCTCAAGGTCAAATATAGAAAACACTCCGAACCATCCCTCGACATATCATTGAGTTAGTTTCATACCTTCTGACTGATCTTTTGTCTTACACTGTTGACAAATATGGACTCGCTCTTTCCTCCATTATTCGAATATTTTCGCGTACCCCCCGTTGGGAACCGCTGGTAACTCACGAGATGATGTTATAAATAGAAAGTAGCCCCCATCCTGAATGACATTGTTGACATTTGTTCTATCTTCAACACCAACTAGAGTCACAATTTATCGACATTTTTTCTGAAATATTTGTAATTTTGTTTAAATGACACATGGACACGGGAATTGAACCCGGAACTCTTGGATTAACACACCAATTCTATAACACTGAACTATCAGGGAATCACCCCGTGCTCAAGATCTTTCTTCACTTTTTGTTTAAGACAGATTCTGTTATGGACGTGTGTAAATCATCGTTTATCATTGATACCACAGTCAAAGGCTTAATTCAACTTTCCTGAAAGATACTTGATCTTCATTCATAAATGTATCCATACACCAAGTGATGTGGTCTTTAGATATATATCACCCGTTTTTACAACCATCCTTAACACTTGATCTGAGCTCCCGATGGACTGGATAGCAGATGAACGAGAAGAGGTAGAGGTTCGAACCCTGGCTGAGAGCCTTAAAGGTAGTTGTTTCAAGTTGTTTTATTAGCACCGCGTCTTACTACCTGTTTAGGTTACACGAATATAAGGCTAGTGAGTTAGAGATTAGGAATGTTGAATTTATAGGAAGTGTTCCCGCATTTGCGTGGAGTTAAAGTGGAAAACCATTTAGTAAAAAACCACCCTCAATACCCCCAACCATTATTCAAACCCCAATCTCCCTGTCATCGGCTGTCTAAGGAGTCACACAGTCCACGCTGGTCATGATAGTTGTAAAGGTCTACTTTCCACAGACCCGAGTGTACTCGCTATTCTCTCGGTGATTCACTAGTTGCATTCCTCCTCTTCCTTTCCTTCTATCGACTCTTTCCATCCCTCTTCCCTCTCTCATCCCCTATTGGATATCAGGGAACTCATCCACGTGCCTCACATTCACCAAATTATATAACCTGATAAATAACCATATCTTGTCGAAAAACACTCGTGTTAATGTTTATCAAAACAAGTAAATGAAATCGTTATAGTCAGTGGTGTGAGCAGGGGATAAGCGTTAGTCCTCCCCTCCCGGCCCCTATTAGACCCAACATAAAGCAGTTTTAAAATAACACTTAAGATTAGTGACGAAATGTGTAGGGGTCGGATTTTACCAAAAACCTTTTTTTTTAATTAACAAATTAATATAACGGTTTTGTTAATAAACATTAAACTCCTGGAATTTAATTGTAATATAAACGTTTTGTTCTCTGGAATTTATCTCAGGGTTAAAATACAAAGCTCTATCCCCCTTCCACCAAACGAAGTTCCTAGTTATGCTATTAGTAATAACCTAATTTTGAAAATACAGTCACCAGCTTTGGTGGCCATACGGTCTAACGCGCTTCTCTCGCACTAGACTATACTTTCTATTACAAGGAGCTCGAGGTTCGAATCTTGGTCAGTTGTACTGAGGCTGTTTTTCCAACGTGGTTTCCTACACTCCATCTAAGCAAATTTGGGTACACTTCTTCTAAATATAGCCTCCATAATCCCTAAAACTATCAGTGTAATTATTACATAAACTTAGAACCAGAATGGGTAGTAAAACACGGTGCTAAAATAAATTGATAACGTGTTGCTATATTATTATTGTTATTGTATAGCTATCAGTAAAATCTGTCTTAAGTGACAGCTGCAGATCACATGACTGGACGTATTAATACATGAAATTAAGTTTAGTAATTTTGTAGACTTTTCCTATGGAAATTGGACTGTATCTGAGATATTGACAATCAGCTTTTGCACTCTGGCTAAATATTGACCAAAATTTTAGCGGTACACGAGTTTGGTATCTACTGTAATGAGCACAAAAATATTTTCTATGAACTTATACAATCATAATATAAACTTGTTTAAATTTTCCACTTTGTAAATGCCAAAAATCCCCATATTTGGGTTGGTAATTTAAATCTAAATGCCCGGGAAATGAAAGATAACTGGTATAAAAGCGTAGAATAAATATTTGTTAATCGATTGATGAAATATAATAGTGGAGTCACGACACATTGTATTATCATTTATATTTTCCTTCCCCCCTATTTGTTCTACTAATAAAGGATGCTTCCACACAATAGAGTCAAAAACAAACTTGGTTTCTGAATTTTAGGAATTTCTTCTCTTACTATCCTAGCACTTTAAAGGCTAGAATTCCCGAAACCAACTCATAGCTTATGTTAGATCAGTGCAATCAAATTATAGCTCTAGTCCATAGTTCTAAGGTATCGCCCTCACTAGTTAAACTACGAGCCTAGGGGTCATGGGGTTCAATTCCTAGCTGGTACTTTTTTTAATTTATTTTTTTAAAGGTGAGCTACCCCAACGGTCACCAAGGTTTGGTTAATTAATCTAATGTTAGGTTTAAGTGTTTCCACTGGTTTCATACCCTCATACTTACTATCATCATCCCATCATCCCCTCATCTTATCGGGACATGGAAAGATCCTCCACGGAAAGGATGTACTATTAGTACATTTGGACGTCCTCTGGAGAGCGGTACCTTAGTACGGGCTAATCTTTCCCACTAGTACTGGGCTACGAATGATGTAGTACAAAGCACAATATTATAATATTATTACTAGAAAAACTAGCTCTTTTGTCTTATCTATAAATAAAAAATGTCACCATCGCCGAATACCGGGCGCTAGAAAATCAATTGTACTTTCACTACCAGGCTACCCACTTTGGTGGTCAAATTGTCTAAGGCATCACTCTCACAAAGCACTGGACTGCCGATGATGGAGAGATCGGAGGTCAAATCCCGGCACTGAATTGTTACACAATCTCCCTACTTAAAAATGTGGGTATATATGCATTGCGGTGTTTATCAAACTCTCTCCAGTCGCGTGCCACTTTTAGGAGCCACTGCTTAACTAACGTACCCGTTTTACCTCATCGGAATAAATAAAAAGAAATAAAATGATACCTGCTACTTTGTAAACGGTATTATTAAAGGTATTTCCAAATTTTAGTAAAAGTATGTAGTGAATACAAAGTTCGGTGCCTTAGCTTAGTCAGTAGCGTGTCTGTCTCCTAAACTAATAGTCCCGTGTTCGATTTCCAGCATGGCCGAAAAATGTGTCATTGGTGAAATGTACATGGTGATAAATTAACAGCTGGCGACTAGATGTTGTGCCTGTCCTAGTCTTAAATTAGACTATAAAGCATATGAATCTACGACAGGCCTAGCAAGCCGGTAGTGTAAAATATATGGCTTGAATAAAAAAACTGACTACAGGCTGGAAACATTAATGGATGTAATATTTTAGATACATAAATGTTCCCACCAAATTATATTTTATATTTTTTTGAGAAGTTAAACAAAGCCGCGACAAAGGCAAAAAAAGGTTTTGTTTATAAAAGCGTTTTTTTCCACCAGCTTGACAAAACTCAAACAAAACAAAACTGTGTCAATTTCGATTAAACTGCTACTCGATTTACCGAAAACAGAAACATTTTGAAGACTCCGAGTCACAGGCAACTGTTTTTGCTAACGACTCGAAGTCCTGACCCGAGGCAAAAAGATCAAAATTCTCTTGAGCTTTGTTTAGTTTCTGTGAAACGCAATCTGTTCGGTGAAAACACCACAGCAAAAGCTGTGAACAAAATCTTCCTCTATCTACATCGTCCTACCCGCTTCGGCGTCAGCGTGGTCTAACGCGCTAATCTCGTGTTGGACTAGACTGCCGAAGACGGGGAGATCGTGGGTTTGATCCTGGCAGGATGCACTGAGGGGTTGTTTTCCTAAATGGTTTTCACGCTACCTCCATACGAATGCGGGTACATTTCTTCTAAATTAAGTCTTACTAATCCTTAACCTACTAGTGTAATTAGTACGTAGACGTATAACCTGAACGGATATCAAAAGGGGTGCTAAATTATAAATAAAAAATACGTCGACCTGCAAGATGTTGAGCTCGATGGTAAGTAATCCTTAAATTTAAGAATGTACGCCAATACTCTAACCACTGATCTATCCAGGATATCATGATATACGCATTCATACAGTTGTCATTGTAATATTGTCAGCATAAAGCCCTCCCGAGTCGAAGATGGCTGCATTATCTGAGAGTGATCTTAATTGATCACACATATATAGCTGACGATATACATACGTCCATTACATAAAGTCTGTTCAGCGTAGGAATTGTTTTCTGAAAGGTCTTTTTCCCTGCCATAAATCTATTATATAGTAGGATATTGGTAGGAAAAAATACCTTTCAGAGAGTAACTCCTGCCATGTATGGAGTATACTCTGCCTTAAAATATGAGTGAACCCTGAACAAGGAATGTCTTCATGATAGCCCAGAGAGTATTGTCGTATTAATCCAATAGTTTCGGGATTGATTCTCTTGTCCAGGTGTCATTTTTAAATTTATAGATGTAACATTTAGTTGCGTCTATAACCGTAACCAGCGAATATTATAACCCGGCTATTTAATCCATCAATTGTGTTTTGTTCAGGTTAGTGTCCAGACGAATGCACCCAGTATCTTGGCCTTCCCCTTTCTGAATTATGAAAAAAAACCACCACTAACTATGAACACGTCATCTTCGGAGGACAGGACTTTATTGTCCGCGTATTGGAAAAGAACTGAAACTAAAACCAAACAGCAATTTGTTTTCAGGAAGTTGGGTGGAAACAAGAGTTTCAGTTGTGTTTCCAAAAACTAGAAGTGTTTTCTGTTTCTGTCTCGGAAACACAACTCAGTCACAAGTGTCGTCGGTTTGGTGTGTAACCGCTATAAAATCTATAACATCTCGTAAAAATATGCACTGGTTTGTTCAAAGTCTTTACTATCAAGAACGATTTATATTTATATTATATATAAGCGAAAGCCCTGACTGACGCACTCACTCATCACTAATTCTTACACTTCCCACGAAGACAGAGGGCTGGAATCTAGCATGGGTGTTGCTTATAAGATAATTAGGAACAGTAAAGATGTTTCATTCCGAGATTTTGTGATTAAGAGGGTGAAATCGGGGTAGCTACCCTAAACAACAATATTGCTTTATAAACTCTTTTTAAGCGTTAAAGGGTAATAATCCGATAATTTTGTTCTAATAATACCTTCAAAAAATATAGCAATCATTTTTAACCACGTAGATGCTTCTAAGAGGTGGAAAAAATTAATTAAGATATGTTTACGTTTTAATATGCAATTCTAAGAGACGGTAGAAGTTTGTAGCTTATATTTTGTGAATTTTGTGGTGTTTGTGGTGCCTGTGTAAGTGAAAGGGCCCGGCCCAGGGTGGTGTGTGGGAAGGAGGAGAATTGTTCAGCCACGCTCAGCTGATGACGCGGCCATTCGCCCAGACGCCGTCGCTTGGTTCCGATATCCCGTGTGAAGAAAGGGTATTCATCTAGTGAATAATATAAACCGCTGGTATATTGCAAACCTCATGAAATCCTTCTCGTACCCTTAGGGGTATACATACCATAGTTTGAGAAACATTTAGAGTCTAAGTTATACTTTACTCAATCTTAAATTTGCATAGTTATATGTGAATAACCCGGATGGTTAGTAAGACACCCTGTAAAAAAAAACACATTTAAACTAAATTGTTATCCTAGAAAAAAAAGTAAGCTAAAAATATTTAAATTCTCCCTTTATTTAAAAAAAATAATTTTCTCTATGACGAAATGTGATTTTAAAGTGCTCCTCTTTTTCTTCTTTTTAAATATTCAAATTACTCTTCTAAATGTTCTGCAAGGTGTTGTATTTGTCTACATCTTGGAAACAGCAGAGTCCCATCTCCTCTACCTTTTCTCGTCGAGTAGTGTATAATATCCCACTCCTGGCAGGGCTGCCAACATAGTTCCCCCTCATTTCGCTACAATAGAATTTCAAATTTTATGATGTGTATAAATATAAAGTTCTAACCAAAATTTTCTCGGATGATACCTCCACAAACGTGCCGCCTGCTTCGTTGAGTTATGTAAGGCAGTAGAGTTTTTTTTTTTTTTTTTTAAGTTTAAGGTTTATAAGACTCTGAAATGTCATGACTTGATGTTAGTTTCCCTTGGAGATATCAGAAGTAGCTCATGTGAGATAGGTTTGCTGTGTTTTATACTACAAATGATATCAAAAAATCTTTGGGAGGCTATAGTTTGAAACCAGGTGGAGTGATTCGGTGTTGGTTTGGATTTGAATGTTTGCTTTTCATTATTTTTTAAATGTGAAATTACACATTAACCAGGGAAACGAACCTCAGACCTTTAAATAAGCATACTAGTTAATCATGTATGACACTAACCTTAGTACGAACTCTGTTATATCAGTCGTAGAGCATTGGGGAACTAAGGCGAAAATCTTGGGCTCTATTTCAGAGTTCAGGTTTCGGTTTTTAATATATATTTATTTTATATTTGTGAATGGTTTTACAATATTAAGTACCCATTTTTAATTTCATTGCATTTTTTGTGTTTACGTTTAAGTTAGCTTGTTCAGCCAGAATTAAATTCTAAATCTTTCGTCATTTTCTGGAGCTTCTCCTACAACCACTATTTGTCATGCCAATAAGGAAGAACGGAAATATTATTATCATTATCACCGCGTCTTACTACCCGTTCGGGTTATATGCACTTACGCTAATGTGTAATGGTAGGGTGATTGTGAGATGAAATGAAGGACCTACAGTTTAACGTGGAATCCGAACCACGGTGGAGGCCTGGCATTCCCCACATTCACAAGATAACTTGTCAGAGGTGAAGGAAGGGTTTGGGAATCAGATAAATCTTTGCCGGGACCGAGGATTGAACCCCGGCCGCCAGCATAGAAGTCTGACACCTTACCCCTAGACCACCAGGTCACCAAGAAGGGAAATAATAATACAAACTTTCTTATCTGAAGGTAAAGAGAAATAGTTGCTGCTAGTTCTCAAATAATTTAGAATTTTCTGTTTTGGGCCACTAAAAAAAAAAACTGTATTTGTTAGAGAATGTAAATAATCTCTCTCAACCCTATTCTCCAATGTATAAGAGGCAAGGATAAAGAAAACCCTCCACACTATAAAGCAGATTCAGTCGGTAGAACACTTGAAAACGAGACTCTTAATTTCTCAAGGCAGTGATGTAAAGAGAAAGGATATTTTTGTGAATTTAATGTGGTCCGGTAGACACCAGTGGCGGCTCGTAGCTAAAATTAGTGGGGGTGCTGCTCCAGATTTTTTTTTAGCCTTTGCTTTAAAATTGTGTAAAAGGAAAAAAAAAACATATAAAAAAAGAAAATTTATTAAGGAACTTAATAAAATCTTAACAAAAAAAACTTTTTTACTTTCTTTAACTTAAATTGTTACAGTTCAAGCTTGATCTAATCATTTAAAAATAAAATCCATTCTTCTTGTTTTAATTTGCGCAAAAAGTTAAATTATTTTCTCCTTGATCTCTGAATGACAATTGAGGAAATTTTTCTCCATTGAAAGTACTGCAAGCGCATTTAGTCTTTTGTTAAATAAAATAACCGAAAAAAAATGAATCAAATAGAATAGCTGGAAGCAGAATGATAATCTAATTCTGCACTCTTATACACTTTATCACATTCAAGAATATGGTACACGGTTATTAAGCACAACACACGCTGAGTAAAAAAAACAACTTCCTTCCACCATCATGCCAGAGCCGCGAGAGCAACAGTTCTATCTCTACCTAGCAGTCCCACCTTCCTCCCCACTCCCCTTCTATGTGCGCATGCGCACAACAGTTAAACACCACGTAACTGGCACTGTGAAGGGAACAGTTCCGTACAAAGATTTATGTATATTTTTCATAAACTGGGGGATGGCTATTGAATTACTGACATTAAGCTTAAGGAATATATATTGTACTACAAAAATAAAGAAAGAATTAAAGAAAAAAGGACACATTATATTAAATGTTATCGATAATATCAAGTGGAAATAGGGGGTGCTGCAGTTCCGTAGTGCCTGTACACTAGCCACCACTGAAGAGACAGATATAATTACCAAGGAACTTGCCCTCTGTAGTGTATCCACAGTAATCCTGGATCTCATCGTGAAGTGCTAGATACAAGTGAATAAAATGGTTGGGCGCCAGTAAGTTATGTGATACTTACAAACAAAAAGGACTCTTATTATAACCTTGGAAGAAAACAACCTCACAAACAATTTTGAACATAAGTGTAAAGAAAATGTTTATCAAATAAAAAATAATAGTAAAGAAAATATTATAAATTTTTATTGTGATTTTTAGTGAAATAGGAAAATGTCACATGGTAAGTACAAGGAAATTTAAAATATATCTAAGACTCAAAATACTCGGTGTGCACATTTAATTTAATTGTTGCAATAGTGAATAAAATATCCTAGCTATTTGGTACCAAGATGGCGCACAACGCTAAACAGTAAAGCCTGTGGAATAAGAAACTTTAGGTAAGTTATTAACATGTTGTAGGAATGATTCGGGGTGAGTACCTAGCAGAGCTTGTAGGATTACAGCAGGAAATATCATCCAAATTAATCAGAGTTTCAATGGGTAACAACAAACAAATTGGTAGTCTTGAATTAATAGTAAAACGAAAGATCTTACTCGTTTCCCTGTAGTCTTGATGTGATGATAAACAAAACAATAAAATCATACCATTTCTTAAATATGCACTCGCATTTTAGATCTTCAAAACAAAGGTTACTTATTTATCTCATAAATTTCCCTTGTCTGGGAGTAAAAATAGTGCAGGTTTCAATTCTTCCCAGTTATAGTTGATGGAAAAGAAACTTTATACCATTAAAATAAATGTAAAATGTAAAAACCACGCGTTTTTTAGAGTCAGATTTGGGATCCCCCCTCCCCCCAATGATGGTTGCAAAGGTAACCAAACAAAGAATAACTTAAAGGTTGCAAAACAATGAAAGCGTGCATAGAGGAACGATAAACTACTCTTGCAACCAGAGAAAACAACTATTATTGGGATCAGAACAGAGTTTAAGGATAAAACAAAAGAAAGATAATAACAATAAAAGTAAAACTAATTAAGAGATACGCTCAAGGATAAAATATTAAGACCAAGTATTTTGTTCATTCAAACTCAGCGCTCCGGAAGTAGTAGACAAGGTAGTTTCTCAACCTACCGTTAGATTGCAGCTAAGTTCAGTTTCCAATGTAGATACGGCAAACGTCACCAGACAAATGTAGATGGATATTTGAATGATATCTCGGGGTTCGAGCACAGGCAGGAATGAAATATGTTAGAAATCTATGATAATAATAAAACATTGGTGCATAAAGTTCAGTAGTTGAGCCATGGAGAACAAATGAGAGTTCAGTTGAAGACTTATCAGCGTAGTTATAGCAACTTACCGTCAGGGGATGTAACGTAGAGAAATTAATTGTAAAACTCTGCCATCTTCATTAATACATGAATTATGACGGAATATTTTTTACCAGGAACGCTAAATCTAGGGCTGTTTTTCATCAAGTCCAGTCTCATAACTGTGCAAATATGATTAAAAATTAGTTTAAGTTGAACTAATGTTATATTTATTTCCTATAAATAAAAAAAGTCTAGTGTTGTTAAGGAAAAAGAGAGTCCTGTTGGAATCTGTTGAGTTTATTTTGGCGTGAGCATATTTTTAAACAATGCATCGTATGATTAAATATTGCGTTAGAGCTGAACGTCTGAACGACACACTTACCGAAGCAACCCCCTTAAGACAATATATTAGTAACGAATTAATCTGAGAGTTTGGGATGATGAGGGTAGAATTGTCGCATCAACGTAGAGTGAGAACAATATAAACACACTAGTGGATTGTGAAGTGAATGGTGTAATTCATGTTATAGTTTTGTAAGCGTATTTACCCAGGGCAATATAAACAAATAATAACTATCGTACAGATGTGATCGAGTAACTTTTTTTTTAAAAAAAAGGACTAAACAGTGAAACATATATCAATTATAACTACTAAAGTAAAGTAAATTTCCCCAGTAAATGTCGTTAACACCCTCAATCAAAGAATATTGGTAAAAGGTGTAATAGGATCTGTTATTATAACAGTTTTTTTTTGTGACCAGAGACAAATATTTGAAGATAAAGAAGAATAAAAATCAACAGTACAAACAATTTGGTTTCTTTTTTCGGTTTGTTATGTATACATTTTTGCTGAAACTTTTCATTTTGTTGCACCATTATAATTAAGTAGTAATGGAATTATTATTTTTAACCAAAAGAGACATTTTTAAATTTAGCAATATACAATATTTTTGATAAGAAAAATTTCCAATTTTCCTCTTATGTGTGTAATGGCTCATCTGTACAATCATTATTAATTGATAACATCACCATGGAAACCATTATGTGTGTTGTTTTTATGGTTATGTAAACAATTAATGATTAAACAGGTGAGTTAATGCATGCACATCAGAAAATTTGCAAATTCACAAGGAGAATAGAGGTTTCATAACTTGAACGGACTATATTTGGTTTATAGCACCAACTTTCTTTATCAGAGCTAATAAAACAAAACTACATCTAATTTATTTTTATTCCCTTCTCCTTAATTAATATTAGCTTAGACTTCTATGACGACATGATTTGGTTTTATTAATGATTTTAAGGTTTGAGTAAAACCTGAAGATGGTTTAACATCAATAGTAAGACCGAAACCTGTCGTCATAGAAGACTAATAAACTTTCAAATAAAGAGAAAGGAATGAGAATAAATAAGATATAATTTTGTCATTTATCACTACTTACCAATTCAAATATGAACATTATTAATAATAAAACTAAATAACCTATTTACTTGTAGGTAATTAAATCTAACTGAATAGTTAGTGAGAAACATTGCCTAAAAAAAATCCACTGTATGCCCAATTGGGAGCCCAACAGTATTTTTATTCTTTTTTTTATATCTAAAAAATTAAGTTTGAGTGTAAATATATCTGTCTTTTTTATTTATTTTTGTGGTGACCTGGTGGTCTAGGGGTAAGGTGTCGGACTTCTATGCTGGCGGCCGGGGTTCAATCCTCGGTCCCGGCACAGATTTATCTGATTTCCAAACCCTTCCTTCACCTCTGACAAGACATCTTGTGAATGTGGGGAATGCCAGGCCTCCTCCGTGGTTCGGATTCCACGTTAAACTGTAGGTCCTTCATTTCATCTCACAATCACCCTACCATTACACATTAGCGTAAGTGCGTATAACCCGAACGGGAAGTAAGACGCGGTGCTAATAATAATAATAATAATAATAATAATAATAATAATAATAATAATAATAATAATAATAATAATAATAATAATAATAATAATAATAATAATAATAATAATAATAATAATAATAATAAATAATAATAATAATAATAATAATAATAATAATAATAATAATAATATTTATTTTTGTATGGGTCTTAACTCTCTCTTAGGTTTTAATTGGGCAGCTTAAGACTAAGCTTGTGACACATCTAAACTCCCTGCAAGTTAAAGAGTGTATTGTATTTGTGTAGTATTCCTTGTAGATAATAACGTCCACAGTTATTTTGTTTCACTAGCTTCGATGGTCAGATGGTCTAAGGTGTTACTCTCGCAATAAACTAGACTGCCGATGACAGGGCGATCACGGTTCGATCCCAGTCTGATGTACCGAAGGGTTTTTATCCTATATGGTTTCTCACTCTCTATCAACGCAAATGAGGATACACTTCCTCTAAATTCAACCTTCATAATCCATAACCCAATAAGGTAGCTAGTATATAAGCGTATAACCTGAATGGGTAGTAAGACGTGGCGATAAAAATTTAAAAACATTCAAATAACGAAATGAAGTATGTCTAGGTGAGGCTGAAGGAAGCGCTAGTTAAGGTACATTTTTTTTGTAAAAAAAAAAATATATATATATAGCATCACGTCTTACTAGAGATTCAGATTGTACGCTTATGTACTAATTATACTACTGTGTAAGGGATCCATGAGATTTAATTTTAAAACATGCACCCGAATTTGTGTGCAGGGTGAGTGGAAAACCTTTTAGTAACAAATACTACTCTCAGTGCACCCTACTGAGATCGAACCCCGATATCCTCGTCTTAGGCAGTCTAGTTTAACACGATTGTAGCGCGTTAGATTTTGTGGCCACCGAAGCAGCTTATTAAAATATTGCTTCAGTACATACGCCGAGTTTGATTTTTTATATTTGGTAGCCTTAACAGTTGTTTAATATAAGCTGACCTCGGTGGTCTTGGGGTAAAGTCCTCGCGTCAAGACCCGATGTTCATGGGTTCAAACTCAACTCAGGTCGACGATAAAAATCCGTTGAGCAACTTCCTTCAGAGAGAATGGAAAGCCGTCGATCCAATGACGACTGTGGTATACTTTTGGAAGTTATAGGGAAAGTACATTCCTGGAAAAAGTCTGAAGACTCTTTCACTCCTGCTCCTGCTCACAAAAATGCTCGTGTGCTGATTTCAGAAAGTGCAATTTAACTGCCTTAAATAAATGAAAAAAATCTTAAATATATGTTAAGGATATTGCGAATTAAAAAAAAAATTGAATCAAGAGAAAAATCCATCGTCAAATTACTTAATAGTCATGACAAAAGTATATTTAAAAATGTTGATACTGATTATGTAAAAATATATTAAATTTAATGCTACTGAAGTAATATTTTTTTAGTTTTGGCAAAAAAAAAAGAGTTTTTTGTGATGAAAAGATCTTAAATATTCTTGCGTATAGTACATTGTAGAGCACTAAGACCCATTGAAGATGTCTAGAAAATATCACTTTCTTAAGAAATTATTAGATATTTTAAAATGTTGTTCACGTCAAACTCTAGGTGAGCAATATTGATATGTTCCTGAACAGTTTGTAAAAAAACCTGTGTGAATATATATATATAATTACTAAAAGGTGAGAAATAGCTTATTCTTAACGGTGTTTTACGCAAAAAGTCTTAACAGGGAGATAAACATTTTCTTTATTGTATATGTGTTAGCATGTATTTATTATTATTTAGTACCGCATCTTACTACCCGTTCGGTTTATACACTTAAGTACTAATTACGCTAATGGATTAGGAATTGGGGAGGTTGAATTAAAGGAAGTGAACCCGCATTTGCGTGGAGGGAGAGTGGTAAACCATTTAGGAAAAACTACCCCCAGTTCACTCAACCGAGATTCAAACCTCGATCTCCCCGTCCTCAGCAGTCAGGCTCAACACGACTAGCGCGTTAGCCAACTACGCCACCGAGGTGGCTGTTAGCATGTAAACTTAACATAAGTTACTAGTGGTGTGCAAAGCTTCGAAATGTCTAAGGACAAATCCCCATATCTTAGACTTCAACAATCACACTCGCATCTTCAAAACATTTCGAAGAAAGGAGAAAACATTACTATACAGGACGGGGCCGGAACAATTAGACGCTCTACGCTGAGGAAAGGGATGGACAACTTTCTGAGGTTTGTCTGACGTCCGGTGGAGCTCACCTGAGTGATATTATCTTCAAAAAGTGAAAAATTTTATTATGTAGTTTGCTTTATTAAACTACTATTAAGCTACCGTAATGAATATTTACTTTCCAAGCTACTAATCGTTTAATTGTTTAGGCCCCACCCTAAATTAAAAACAGATTTGAAATATCTAATTAAATATGAAATGTTTCAGCATATGATTATATTTAAAACAGCTAATGAACTTTATTTTAACACCAGCTAGTGATTAAATGACATATATTACGTAAACATAGATACATTCAGATATGCCAGGATGGAATATTTTAGTGTACTTTGTTATTTTCTTTAAACCTTTCTCTTTACCTTTATGCATTTGACTGATAATTTAAAATTTAAAATTAATGTTATGTGGCAACAACGAATCTTTATCTTTGACTTCGACTTACATATTTACTCACATATTTCAAGCTTCACTTTGCATTTAAAAATTTAACTTTGCGCACACCATTAAATTATACAAAGTATTTTAATTTATTCTGTTCACAAGTAAAATCAATCCTGATTTAGATTTTCTCTGGGAAATTTCCTTGAAGATTTATAACACATAAATTCGCCATGAAAGATGTGATAGCTAAAGTGCAGCCACCGAACAGTAAAACTAGAGCTCCAAACAAATGTTTCACCGTAAATTGAAACTCTTCTTCGTGTAATTTTATTTTCTTTCCCAAATAAATATATTCCAAGTGTCTCAGAATCCCCACATCAAAAATACTTTTAATCAAAACGTTGATCCGTGCCGTGAAAGGGGAACATCTTTTGAGGACGAACACTTTCGGATATAGACCGAGACATTTCTTCACGACGTGGAATCTTTCTCTTCTCTTCTTCATTTTGTAGGAACTCAAGAAATTATATCTCAAGTTTCTGCGGAAGTAGAGAAAAGATGAATCGCGCTGCCTCGTGACTATATCCAAACCTTTGGCGATGTCAGTGACCTGCCGGAACCTGAGAAGTATTTGCGGATCCTCTTCAGCGACGAACTTCCTCATATGCCACGGTGCAAGGATGCTCAGGTCCGTCTCCAGAAGCTGCGCTGGCGTCTCTATGTCCTTTAAGAACCAAGGCACTGTGGCGATACTTCCCAAAGAGCTTTGATAAGCTACGGAGATAATCATGGAGAAGAACATCCATTGGATGATCAAGAACCTTAGGGGGAGCGACTGAGGGGGACTCCGTGGGGCATTCCCGAGAAAAGTCATCAGCGTGAACAAAACGACGTAGGTTGAACTCCTGAATAACGTCTGATCTCTGCTTTGAAAAGAAGATATGTTTGCATATAGTCTCATCCCGTACGCCGTCAAGAGAAAACAAACTATGATTAGACACCACGTGAAAGGGGAAAACTCACGAGTCAAGCCACCCAGACCCGATAGTTGATGGAGTGCTTCTTTGGGTACGGCGAAAGTCAGGCAACCTGATTCAAAACTGAAAGTGTAATCGACTAAATTATATAGGTCTATGAGTGGAATGACGTTGCCGAAAGCAAATTTGGCTTATTCCGAGATATACGTCACCGACAATTCCGGTGACTGATCCATTTTTTAATAGGCGTCCCCAATGAACTTCGCCTTTAGGGAGTTTGAACTGAGTTGTAAAGTTCATCTTTTTCGCTATTATGTGAACCAAGAGACCTTCTACTCCATGAACAGTCAATATGGGTCTGTTTTCCGTTGGGGTGTCAATGATCACGTCGGGCGGAATTTCCAAGGTTGTGAAATTAAATAGGAGACCATTTAAATCTCTTACCTTGTCTATTAAAAGCTTTTTTCCGTCGACAAACCTCTCGGCTTGTGAAATCCAAGTATCTATTTTAACAGGCAACGTTTTCTTTGTTTCAGTAACACCACGGAAAGGGAAATAGCTATAAACACTAATATTCCCGTTTTTCTCAGGAGAAAATACCAAAAAGTTAACCAGGTTTGCTTTCTGTGCTTCCCAAATAATATCTTCCACAGAAATGGATCTTTCATCATAAGGATTTTCTGATTGTATGGTTACAACAAAAAGAGCTTGACAGTACTTTTTGAACAGAATTCCGAGCAATTTTGGGAAATGTAGGCTTGTCATGAATACAAAGACGGGATTATAGTCTTTACGATGTGATTTGAAGAATATGTGTTGTGTCAGAAGTGTTTCCGATATCATCAAAGTATGTGGGATGTGACTCATTACAGAGTTCAGTCATCGTGGGAGTTGGTGTAGTTTCTGTCGTATACAAAGTGGATATGTTGGTAGCCATACACGTAATTATTTATCGTGTGGATGAGACAATCTGAAAGATTGTCCCTTGTTTTGACACTAAAATTACTCGTTACCAAAATACTACTCGAAAGCATGACATTAATGAATACACTAAATGCAAGTAAAATTTTATTATGACGAACCTCCATTACTGTTTAGGAAGATAGTAAAAATGTATTATCCTTTTTATCCTTTTTCTTTAGAGATTTCACAAGCAATAACTATCTCTACAAGCCTCTAGTCCCGACTTTTATAGTAAGATTTTTCATTTTGAGAAGTGCCACAAAATGAAGACACGTCATTCTTGTAATGGTGAAAATCCAATATATTTTAAATTGTTCGAACTGTTTGACAGCTGGCATACACGTTCATTTTATTACATTGTATTTCAGCAATATAATAAAAGTCATACATATTTTAAACTTGTCAAAGGAAGACTCGGGAAATATAACGGATTAAAAACTTGATTCCTGGGAAAATACAATTTATTTTGATTTCAATACATTTCTGTCTGATTTCCCTCTAGTATCATAATAATCAAATTAGTGCTTTTTTATGACTAGCAGCCGTAAATTACTCTCTGATTCTGTCACAACTCACTTTCTTTGTATTTTAACCCCAACCCATGACATTAACAGTATATTCTACTTTTGTGGCTATTCTAGCGGTAATATTCCTAACTAGTTTGTTTATGTCACAGATGCTTCTAATCTTGTGAAATCTGTTCTCTTATATATGCACACGAGAGGTTATGTGATATCCACAAATGCACGCACTTTACATACGACGACCGGATGTGTTAACAGCATATATTTTTCTTACCTTGGATTACTGAAATCTTTAGCCGGATTAACATAGGAAGAAATAATTGTAGAGGGTTTACAAATAATGACGAGAAGTAAACATTAATAAGATGTCACTATGTTTTCCTTGCGACCTTGAAAATTAACATAATCTCTATCATATATATGATAGAACAATAACACATGGTTTGGCGTGTGAATAGATTAAAGTATAATTTGCAACTTCTCGAACATGAAAGTAGGGATCTTATGCTGATCTGACTATAGTTATTGTCAATTCACAGTAATATTATGGATTTTCTTGACAGATAAAATAAACAATACTTTGTTCGTCCACCCCCCAAACATGTCCCGACACTTGACCTTGACAAGGGATGTAAATTGACCTCACTTTTCAAATTGACCAAACATATTTGTGAGGTGGATAAATAAGTAACTAGTTTTTAGATAATTCTTGGCTTTCACACGCACACGCACGCGGACGAGGAATAGGTCTTGTCTAGTCTGGTTTGACGGTGGCAGGAAGGTCGGGGTTTGGGACCCAGTAAAGTGTACTGAGCTGATTTAAAAAAATTATTCCCACTTTATCTTCATGAAAATTGATGTACACTTCCTCTAAATTCTACCTTATACATTAATGTAAATATGTAGATACACCAGATGGCGATTAAGACGTTTCATAAAAAAAATAGTCTATAGCTTGTAGTTTACCTTTCTTCTTTAAAAACAAAAAAAAGTCCATTACATCGTAAGCACATTCAGCTTATATTAAACAAATATTCATAGGATATGAAGAAAAAATACTTTTAAAAAGGCTAAGTTTATTATTTAAAAATGTAAAAGTAAATAATGTATTTTACAAAAAGTGTTGAAAGCTCTTACTTTTAATGTATTTTTAGCTATTATTATTTTAAGCACCGTTTTCTTTCTTTAAAACAGTAACTCTTATTATTATAAATGCAAAATAAATTAAACTATTGCCCAAATAGATAACCACTTATAGAGTTTTTTTTTTAATTTTTACCGACGCAATTGAAATAAATTGGCGAATTCAGTGCACATGTAGTATAGTCTGTGCATATTAGTGTTTGTTAATGCTTTCATGAAGATTACTCCTCTACTGAACAAACAAAATCACCCTGCAACCACTCAACTTCTTTCACGTCCGTGGTGACGTTGACATATCACCTGATGTAGTAGTATTGAACTAAAAACAACTTTAAAATCACGAAAGAAGAGCCTTCCCCCCCCCCCTCCCAAATGTATTACGGCAAACATTTATATTATAGTACTATATTATTAGCATTATTTATTTTATCTGTATTGGTAATATCTATCAAAACTGCAGATTTAATGGCTTGAATTATCAATATTTAAAGGTAATTATTGTAATTATCAAATACTCTCCTTCCTACCGTGTTCCTACAACACTTAACTTTTACAATCCTTACTCCTGCTCCCCTCCCTATTCTTAGTTGACTTAACCTCTTTCAAAGCTGTTCCATTGTGAACGGAATAATACTTTGGTAAATTAAGTTTTGTTTGTTTTTACAAGCGGGGGTTTTAAAAGTTTCACGTAGCTTGAATTCCATTCATAAAAGCTGTGTAACTTTCTTATTACACCCTTCCCCCCCCCCCCCTACCCCATAAAGCTGTGCACTTTATTGCCAGAAATGACTATCGCGGCAAATTGTATCACTTTCAAATCTGAGAAACGTAAAAAAGAGCCTTGATATTTATTTATTTATTTATTTATTTATTTATTTATTATTTATTTAGCACCGTTTCTTACTAACCGTTCGGGTTATACGTTTTGATCTTTATTGATTGTACTGCCACGTACGGGTTAATAGAATGTATTTATTTATTTATTTGAGGTATTTAACGTGCACTTTCTGAACCGACTGATTACATCAGCAAAAGAGAATTTCTATGAGCGACAATGAAGGAGCCTACCAATCTTTACGGAAAAGTTATTTTCACATAACTTCCAGGGTTCTTTTACATACCACGAAAGCTCACAAAATTGTATTAATATATTTGTCAATATCTCAGAAACTGTTGGATTTATAAAAATATATTTCATATATAAGTTTTTTATTTTTATTTTTATAGTACCACAATTTTGCGATGATAAGTTATTTATTATCTCAAATAGTTGCAGGATAGGGAAGTTTCTGCCTCTGTAAGTTACCCTAAAATTCGTTCCCATGGTAAAATGAAAATAGCCAGTTTATTTAAAATCTTAATCATTCTAGATACGATATTTAATCAAAATCGTTATAGTCGATTTTGAAAAAGTCTATTTTTTTCTTATCCCCTTTTCTTAAACTACTTTTAATTTTAAGTTTAAAAAGAGACAGACAGACAGACGTCATTGCAAAGACCACTTTTTAGGGTTTGGGGGGTCTTGAGACGTTGACACCCATCAACATATCAGGTTAGATTTCTTGCGGTGCTTGAAAGTTATTGGTTTTATTAAAATATGCTTCTTATAAATATTGTATTATAAAGAGACACATATTTGTAGCGATAAGTAATTTCATATATCAAATAGTTTAGGAGATATTATTTAAAAAATACGATCAGACCGTAGCTCTTAAAGTCATTTAACCGAATTATTGAGAGAAGCCATTTTGTTTGGAATATTTATAAATGTTTAGAAATGAAATTTAATCAAATTCGTTAGAACCGATTTTGAAAAAATCTACTTTTTCTCTTTTTGTCCTTCAGTAAACTACCCTTAATTTTAGGGTTAGTTATCCAATTCCATAAAACCCTCGTGGAAACCCTATGAAAACCCTAGATACCAAGTTTTAGCCCGATCGGTAAAATAGTTTAGGCTCTAGTTGGAGGTACAGACAGACAGACAGACAGACGGAAAGTCTAAAACCACTTTTTTGGAATCAAGAAGTTAAGAAACATCGACATTCATCAAAATTATAAGTTCGATTTTTTTGACGATCACTATAATTTCTCTACCTGTAAGATAGCGAGAAAGTAAAAGGTAATTGTTTTAAGTTAAAATGAGGTGGTATTTAATTGTTTTAAGTGCAAATGAGGTGGTATTAATCAAAACAAAGTGGGATTATGGAAAACGAAATTATATTAATACAATATGAAATGGGATGAGTAAAATTGAGCTGGGATGAAGTTAGATAAGTGGGATTAAGCAAAATGAAGCCGGAATAAACGGATTATAGTAAACTAAAAGTCACCCGTTGGCAGGTGAAAACTGAATTTGTTTCCATGAAGTTGTATGTAGTGTACTGTACATAAGATACATCAAGTGATTTGATACAAATACTAATTAATTTGTATGGATATAGAGTTGTTAAAACATGGATTATCATAATTCACCCATCCCTCAACTCAATTTATCTTCACTTAATCTGTACACCAGGAACTTTTACCACTTTGTTCATTTCTTGAACTTTGCTTAGAACTTGGAAAGGTTGTTACATAAATGAAAAAAACATTTTACAGTTTATAATTTTCATAAATAATTTTACATCCTATTATCTTATGTAAAGAAAGTCTTGTCGGAAAAATATAATTACAATTTTCTAAGTGTATTGAATCTGACAGCTAAATAATGAACGATTATTAATTTTATCATAATATCTGTTTTTAGATTCAGCAATAAAATACTTCTTGTCTAATTAAATAAAACCTAGCTCTAATAAAAAAACTTCTTAACGTTTCGTTTCATTTAAACCTCCAAGGAAAAAACCTACAGGGTAGAATTCTTTTAGAGAACTATTCGTGTGTGTTTCTTCACTTATGTTTATGTGTGTTTAAATCTACTTTTATTCTTCTCCCTCGCCTCATCTCAAGAATTGTTGGTAAAGCAAGAATAGTTTAGTTACACTGTGGTGCCTTCAGGCTACACAAATAACGAGGGTTGGAAAATTGAGGGGGTATAAGGGGTGGAAGTAAACCCTAACAACGCTGCTGTACATAACTTGACAGGGTCGCTAGATGGGGTTGTAAATTTAGGGGTGGTAGTATACCCGCGTCAACTAAGGTGCTTCAATCTTTTACATGGTAATATAGTCGGGTCGCTGTAGGAAGGACTTTTTAGAGCAACTAAATAAGGTTGTGTGAAGCTTCTAAGTTTTGAAGTTGAAGGTTATATCGCCTTCACTTCGACTTCGACACCTCACTCGCCCATTACCTTCGCATCTTCGAAACATTTCAAAAACAAAATATAACTTTGATATATTATGAACATATTTAAAACATTTCATTAAATATGACATGTTTAATAACATAATCATTTGTTGAATCGGCATTTTAACACTGACTAATTAATAAATAACATAAATAACTTATATTCTCGGTCGTCGATATGAGGGGAGATGTTGGGATAAAGTAAGAATGTGTGTGCAAATTATTATTATTATTATTATTATTATTATTATTATAATAAATGTATTTAATTTACATATTTACTAAACATAATCAGCATTGTTTTCTTTTAAAATTATTTTCTATCTTCATCATGTTTACATATTATGTTATGCGTAGTATAATGTCATGTGCATATGTGTGTGTGGAATGATTGTGTGCCTTAATGTTTCTTTTCTTTTTCTTTCCTTTATTTAGCTCTACGTTCCTCATTTAATTTATTTTAATAAATTCATAAATGTACAATTATTTAACAACTTGTGATATGTGGAATGCCAGGTCTCCACCGTGGTTCGGATCCCACGTTAAGCTGTAGGTCCTCCATTTCATCTCACAATCACTCTACCATTACACATTAGCATAAGTGCGTGTGACCCGAACGGGTAGTAAGATGCAGTTATAATAATAAAAATAATACTATTATTTATGTGGGAAAGGTTTTTTGATTATTGTTATAACCTCCAGTAATTGGAGGATAAGCCCACCGGAACCCCCCCCCCCCTCCCCTGAAATTATTGGCTGGCCACGGCCTTGACTGTGGTTAATATTTGGGAGCTAACCGGGCTGACCACTCACCATCTCATCTAGGAGAGTCACGCTGCCCATTTTGGGAGCTACGCGGGCTAGAACGCCGGATCACCGAATACTCGTGCTGGGAGGGGCTACCTTCGTGCCCAAGGTACCGGGGTTCATACCCGTGTAGGGTCACCTAGAGGTTAGTCAGACCATTGGTTAAGCATTCCTTGCTATACTTCGTTCTGATACGAGCTCCTAAGTAATTACATTAAGTTATTTCATATCATTTAGTGTAATTTTTTTTTAACATAACCATTTGTAATAGAGCAAGATAGTACAATAAAACCATTAAAAAACCCAAGCCGAACGTCAATTACGAACCCACACAGTTATATTTCTAGTCACCACCCATATCCTGGCGGCAGCCCATTCTGACAGTTTAGGCCCACACAGACACTAATATATTATTAATTTACTAAAAATAATGTTTTCTTTGTTGTTTATGACGTAATAGACATTCCAAACAAAATATCATTTGTCTGTGACACTAGAAACCTTAAACAACTTTATTTTAACTTAGGTTCAAAATATTTTCACTTTAACTAAAATAATTGTAGGCTTACAAATTTAAATATTTGAGGGTTATAATTTGGATTCGACATTCGAAAGAAAATTTAAAATTCGGATTCGAGAAATATAGGATTAGACCCATATAATAATAATAATAATTATTATTATTATTATCAAGTTAACCTAGTACAACTCATTTAATACCTTAATCTAGCACCTGCTTTGATAGAATGCTTCTAAAGTTAGATGAACAAACTTGTAAGTAATTACTAATAGTACGATTCATCCCCAACTGGGATCAAATTAGGGTCTCCTAGAGCTGAGCTCTACCTCTGAGACTATCAGCGCTGACGGGCAAAAGTTGAACCTCGGCCTCACTAATACCCAGCTTCACATTCCAACCACGTAGTGCTGTTTTAATCAATGAAGTTAACCTCGCTTGGTGAAAATTAAACATCCCTGGAGGGCTATATTTGTTGTAGGGAAAGGGGGGTGCGGTGGAGGGGATTAAAGGTGCAAATTAATCTGGTACAAATTTTAATCCCCCGCCCCTTTTTCAAAATCGCAAGTCTCTCTAACAGGGAGAGTTTAGGTGACCGGTTGGAGCGCTTTAATGTGAGATTGATCTTGAAAAATTGCATCTCTGATATTTTTACACTATTAGTTTTTCCATTGTAACTCCAGGTGAGTGAAGGTGAATTGAGTTCAATTAAAACCTTTATCATCCTATTGACTTCTTATAGTATAATAACATTATTAATTTATTTAGATAAAATACTTAAACGGTTAAATTTAATATCCTAAAATTGATTTTTTTTTCAAATATAAGTATTTCTATGCTCAGTCAAGAGTTTAATAAACCAAATATTTATTTTCACACTAATATATAATAAAATTTAAATAGTCCAATCTCATTTCTGCATATTATTAAATAACTTTATTTTTAGTTATTTTTTGGCCAAACGTTGCAATCTTTGTTTTATTTAAATAACTAACTTTGTTTAATAAGTACCAAAAAAATAAACATTAATTTAATGCTGACAATATATATATATATTCTAAGTGCATATATATATTTTATATATATATATATATTCCTAGTGCATATATATATATAATATATATATATATATATATATATATATATATATATATGCATACAGAGAGTATAAAGGCCAAAGGTAGTAACCCTCAAAATGCTAAATTTGCAGAAAATAGAAAAAAAACTTGATACAAATTATTTTCTATTTTTTTTTTTTTTTTTTGCTATAAAATTTAATACATATTCGTAGTATTTGATGATTCAGTCATTCAACACAGTTAAATTATTCAATCAATAACGGTTAATTATTTATTACTCAAGTTTGGTGGTTACGCTCTTTGGCTTGTACCCCTACATACTTGTTTTGGTGGTTACGCCAGAATTAATTGGTGGTTTACACCAATTGACCAATCTATTTATGATAGCTATGGCAATGGCATACGTTCAATCAAAGACAAGTGAGGCTTACGACCAATGACTGGATTAATTTATAGTTCCTGTTGGTCACACCATTTGACCTATTTGTAAAATATTCATAGTGAGTACAAAAATAAAGGAAAAATTTATTATTCAAACCATTTATAATAAAGTTGGGGTTAAGCCAATTGGTCGCAAGGCGTATTTTAAACTGTAGTACATAAAAATAACCTAATCTCAACTTTTGAATTGATTCTGGTTATGTCATTTGTTTTTTATACTCCGTATGTATAATAAAATACAAACAAATAAATATATAAATAAGAAATACATAAGTAATATAAACTTATTTATATGAATATATATTTATTCATGTAAATTAGTATATAATTAAATATAGATTTATATATATAAATACATATTTATTTATTTTTATAAGGATATATACCTATTTATTTTTATTTATAGAAATATGTACCTATTTATTTTTATTTATAAAAATATGTATCTATTTATTTATTTTTATTATAAAAATATGTACCTATTTATTTAAATTTGAAAAAAATTGAAAACAGTTTATGCAAGAGCCATCCATCAGTTTACCTGTTAATAGTAATCAAACTAACCTAATACTACATACTTTTCTAAATTGAATATTTTACTCCTCCACCCCTCCAGCCCTCGTCAGTACCCCTCTCAAAAACACCCTTGCCCTCAAAAAAAAAAAAAAAATCTGGCACTTCAGTTCCTGGATTACATTTATAGACTCGATTGATTATATTATGAAAAGAATATAAAAAGGTAAGGATATAAATCAAGTTTATCTCTCTTCTTTTCTCTACTTCTTCTTTCCCTAAGATACCTCTCTCTTTTTATGGTTTTCCATTCCCCCTTTCTACAATTTCCATCCCTTTTCTTAATAACTCCCTGTCTGAGCGTCTGCCACCTCCATAATTAATAATGTTGTCGCTTTCATTATCCTAGATATCTGTTTTACACCTTACTCTAATTTTCATTCATTTACTAATTTTATTTACTATAATTACCTCAAAATACATTAAAATAATAACTCTCTTTTATTTACTCGCTTGGACGAATAATGGATAAATATTGTGGTATTAAAAATAAAACACTCGAAATGTTGAAAAAAAAATACACTTCTAATGTAAAGATTAAAAAAAATAGGTTTTTGAAGCCATCCACATGTATGTCTGCATATATGTCTGCACTATGTCTTTCTCTCTGTTTGTCTAAATATATTTATGCATTATTATGTCTTATTGAAGGGTGCATTTTGGGTTTAAGTTCACTGACAAAAGGAACGGATCTGTCGGAAGACAGACCATCTAATAATAGTAGTATAATAAAATCATGTGTATCACAAACTGATTGGTTAATACTACTACAGCGTAATGTCAGTCACAAGTCACCGTGGACTGTTATTGTAGATAGTTCTGAGTGGCCGATAATTTCACCAGTTTCCACACTTAGATTCCATACACCAAATATCTACTAGTGAAAAAAGGGCTCTGGGTACAAGACGAACCAGGATGGATCAGTGGCAGAGCATTGATGCAATAATCCAAAAGGCCCGTGTTCTATTCCCGTGACCAGGTTGTAACCCTCCTTTCATCATAAATAACAACAAGGTGGTAACAAGAGTATAGTGATTTATTAAACAACAAAAATAAATTATACATGTGCAATGTTTAGTGGAGTAATTATAGGCGGATAGTTCCCTATTAGGAATACGAGCTGACACCAACCTATTTTTTGATATGGAATATTAGAGAAAGATAGCTAACAATAATGGCAGGTTCGAGCAGTACACAATCGCCCAAATAGCATTAAGCGAAACCCCAAGAATACCATAATATAATATCAAGTCGTCTAATAAGACACCCAAACTAATTCCCATTAAAATCTCTATCCACTTAAACTAGTAATTACTAGACTAAATCATAGTGATGCGTCCAAAACGTAGCTAGTGGTAAACAAATTAAAAGAATAAATAATATTTGTTTGATTAATTAATTGCGGTGGCGGCTCGTGTATAGGCACTGTGGAACTGCAGCACCCCTATTTCCACTTGATATTATCGATAACATTTAATATAGTGAGTCCCTTTTTCTTTAATTCTTTTTTATTTTTGTAGTACAATATATGATTCCTTAAGCTTAATGTCAGTACTTCAGTAGCCATCCCCCAGTTTATGAAAAAGATAGATGACCTGGCGGTCTAGGGGTAAGGTGTAAGATTTTTATGCTGGGGTCCGGGGTTCAATCCGCGGTACCGGCACAGATTTATCTGATTACCAAACCCTTCCTTCACCTCTGACAAGACATCTTGTGAATGTAGGGAATGCCAGGCCTCCACCGTGGTTCGGATTCCACGTTAAACTGTAGGTCCTCCATTTAATCTCACAATCACCCTACCATTACACATTAGCGTAAGTGCGTATAACCCGAACGGGTATTAAGACGCGGTGATAATAATAATAATAATAATAATAATAATAATAGTAATAATAATAATAATGATAAAGATAAAGATACAAAATCTTTGTATGGAACTGTGTGATTCACAGTGTCAGTGACGTGGTGTTTGACTGTTGTGCACATGCGCACATAGGAGAGAAGGGGGAGGAAGTCGGGACTGCTGGGTAGAGAGAGCACTGTTTCTCTCGCAGTGCCGGCTCTGGCGTGATGGTGGAAGGAAGTTGGTTTTTTTAGTCAGCGTGTGTTGTGCTTAAAAACCGTGTACCATATTCTTGAATGTGATAAAGTGTAGAAGAGTGTAGAATTAGATTATTATTCTGCTTCCAGCTATTCTATTTGATTCTTTTTTTCGGTTCTTTTATTTAACAGAAAGACTAAATGCGCTTTCAGTACTTTCAATGGAGAAAAAATCCCTCAATTGTCATCCAGAGATCAAGGAGAAAATTATTGAACATTTTGCGCAAATTAAAACAAGAAGAATGGATTTCCTTTTTTAGATGAATAGATCAAGCTTGAACTGTAACAATTTAAGTTAAAGTAATTAAAAAAGTTTGTTTTTTTTGCTAAGATTTTATCAAGTTCCTGAATAAATTTTCTTTTTATACATTTTTTTCCCTTCAACAAAATTTTAAAACAAAGGCTAAAAATTTCTGGGGCAGTAGCCTCACTAATTTTAGCTACGAGCCGCCACTGATTAGTTGCCATCATGCAACCATAAGGTCCCAAATATTATGAGTTTATATATATTTCGAATGGATCAACAACTCGCCAACTCGTGGGGCTCTAAACTATGCGACCACTAACAATACTATTATTAATGTTTATATATACACATTTTAAATGGATCAACAACTTGCTAACTCGTGGGGCCCTAAACTACGTGACCATTAATAAAACAAGTATTAATCCATAGATATAAAAATACGCCCTGACTAACTTATGAAATTTGGCCAGTACAAAATAATATAACGTTGAATTCAACCCAATAGCTGTATCGAAACAAGAGACATGACATTTAATATCTAAGACCTAATTTCGATGCCCATGCCATCTCGTGGCGACAACGTATGACTATGTAATCTAATGGCTGCACATCCAACACTCGTGAGTTTTGACTAAATCTTGCCCTGCCATCTCGTGGTGGCAAAAATGTTAGGTACTAGGGTTAATAGTCAGTCAAATGCACACAACTACGTTAGCGACACGACCTCAGTTAACAGCAATGACCAGTATTTATTAAGTAAATTCAAATTCTTAAACAATATTTAACGATATATAAATAAGTACCCAGCCATTTAGTAGCAACTTGCAAAGTAAAATAATAATCAGTTCTTCAGGTATCAACGCCCCTTTCCTAATGCAACATGGCCGTAGCCCCAAAACCGTGCTTAAAACTCTCAAATTGTTAATACAGAAACTACTCAAAGCTCGGGTATAAGAACTGCAAGATGTAATCATGGCTAAGTTAGAAAATAGCTTCATACTAACCAACATACCCAAAAACTAAATGATTAAAATTTAATAAACCCAAATTAATAACTTCGAAGAAAAGAAAATATTACGCCAAATGGAATTTAGAATAGCCATATAATACGAGTATAATCACCACAAACAAATAATTTCAAAAATGTAGAATAACATTACGTCTAAAATGAATTTGGAAAAAAAGTAGATTACCTCTGAACCCTAGAAAGGCGTCGCTTACTCGTCCGAAGTTAGTGATACAATGAGCTATGAAATTTACAAAACGTGCACTTTTATAGTATATAAAACCACACGCCTCGAACGAATGGTAAGAAGAGAAGAGGGAGGGAGAGGGATGAGTTCTAGACGAGTCTTCTGCCGACCAGAAAGAACTATCGCGGGCTGAAATAAACTGGAAGGAAAGAGGATGAAAGAAGGGGTGGTGCGGATACGTGGAGAAGGAAAGACAATAGCGAAAGAATAGTTCGTTGAGTGATTATCACTTATTTTTTATGGACGTGGCCTTCATTCGCGAGATGGGGTGTTAGTTCATTCCTCGCTTCAGTCTATCATATCGTGAGTGACAGAGTGGAGGGGGTGTCTTGGCGACTACAAGTCCGTGTCCAAATGGGTCTGAGAGTAAGTGTAATTGTTGCGTTACATGTAACTTGTTACAAAGTTTTCCCTTTAATAAATTATTATGTCAGTTTGCATGCTTGCCTGCATCGTCTGTATACAGTATGCCTGGATTATTTCTGTCTACAGTATATGTGCGCTGTCTGTTGTAACATTTGGTGATGTTATATAATTCTACCCCCATACTAATCTTCAAGTCATACTACCCACTCCATATGAAACCGCAATATTAATAAACTTCCTACAATAGTAAGCGTCTCTATTGTAGTCCAATGTAAAATCCGTCTACAATACTAAGCAATATCAAACAAGAATAAACTCCCTGCAATCAATAAAATGTTCATGTACTTACCTTTTGTATCTTCTGGCTAGAACAACCTTCAAGACTGGACTATACTCGCTGCGTCCTAAATCGAAGAGTGGGACGAACGAGCCTGGGTGTAACTGCATCTGATATGCCAAGTGTACGAGTCAATGATTCCAATGGGACTCAAGAATGACGCTCACAACAATACTGGAATTACGACTAGCCTGCCCCCTTCAGGCAAGATGGAATCTTCCACCTAGACAGCGCGTGATGTGTGTACGTCACTGGTGCTCTGGTAAAAAAAAATGGGTGTGTGTACTTATGTACGCGCGTGAGAAGTTATACTTCTTTGGCATCATTAAATATAAATATTTATTATTTATTCAATTTAATAATAAAATTAAAAATTAATATTTTAATTTGATGTTCGATTTAAATTTTTAACACAAATTTTTTATTAAATGTTTAATTAATTTTATTTCTTTATTTTGTAAATATTAAATAACCAATAATAAATATTTAACAATAATAATTTAATATATTTAGTATTAATTAATTATGTTAAATAATAATATTTTAATTTATATCAATAAATAATACATACGGATAGTTAACCTCAATTATATTGGAGCACTTGAAAAAGTATATAAGCACAATTTTTTTCACTAATATTTACGAATAGTAAATATATTTAATCAAAATATTCAATTTAAATCATACTGAATATAATTTATTAGCACATATATATTTCGCACTTGTATAAACTAAAACACGTGTTGTGAATGTAGAAACTAGAAACATTTGATAAAACAGTGATCAGAGGCGACGAGCGTACCATAGAGAAAGGAATAACATAGTATACATTTCTCTATGAGCGTACCAACATGCGCGACTAACAGAGGTTCTATTTCTATTTTGTTGGTAGCTTTTTTTTTTTCGAGACTTATGAGCGGTTTACTTCAACCTGTTACTTTTGTGTTACAGTGATGCGCGCGCATCTTAAAATTTCACTTCATCATTTTTTCATAACGCGCCTGAAGAAGTATAATTTCAAAATGATATTTTGTCAACACTGGGGGGCGTGATGAAGAGAGGCCAGCCAATCCAAGCTTGATCAATGGTGTACGTGCTGATTTTCATCCATCGAAGTGGCCGATGGGACGTCACCAACGTATATGGACAACCCCCTCCTTTTCGACCCCAGGCGACTAGAAACACTATTTAAGCCCGGTGATTCTGAAGACGAATTGACTATTAATTTGGACGCCTTCAGGAGAAGTCATGTCCTAGGATATTGTATTAGACGCCGTCAGGATAAGTCCGGTCCTGGACTTGGACGTTTTCAGGATGTTTTGTATTCTCTAAATATTTATTTCATCGATATTATTTTAATAGACTTGAACTATGGCTTGTTCAATTTTGAAATTAAAGTAACTTAATTATTGGAATAAACCTGAATAAGCAACGTAAACTATTTGCTAAAATTAATATTGTTTGTAATACTAAATTTTGTAATGAGACACCTAATTCTTTTTGCCACCAATTAGCGATAGTGTCGGTGAGGTACTGAATATATATCAAATTGCCATATATTGAACTAATTTTTGCTAAAAATATTTTATTTGAATTGTCTGAATTTAGTTGTGAATGTAAACTCGTTTTTTGACGATGTTTTTCTTATTTTAAATTGTTTTGTAAAGTAACGTAAAATATTGCTGATGGATTGATTTTGACTTTGAATATTTTCCAAATTATTTAATTGAAATTAATTGTGGTTTATCTAGATTTCTTTTGTATGTTATATAATTGTTATTAACAAGTAGGGATCTTGTTAACGTCCGTAGTTGTGTCAATATTTAATGGTCCCGCGGGAGTTTGACCTATGGTCTGTAAGCCAAACTCTTGTGTTCCCCGAAATATCCATACGATATTAAATTTAACTTCCCTTTTTCTTTCTTTTTTTTGTCTTTATTCAATGTAGAGTAGCAGACAACTTTCGCAACAATTTCAAAGATGCCCATTAGGCTCTTTTCTTTTTGTAATCAATAAATATCTGACTAGACATTTATAAAGTAATTTGATCGGATAGTCAACACTTTAGGTTGTTTTGTCGATAGTCACTGTTGTGAGACTGACATTGTGTTGTTGGAACGAAGTGGTTGTCTCTTTCAGAGTGACCTAGTTGACGTAAGAACATTTTTCATATTTGGAAACATTCGCATGATAGTATTGCGCATTTGTTTAATATGATTTTCAACACAACCCCTGATGGATTTTAAAGGCCATGTAAATTATTGTTTACATTATTTTATTAAATAAAGCATTCATATTGTTACCAAATTGTTGCTAACGTCTTTCTTCTATATAGCATTATGTATCTTACCCCAACTTTCCTTTAAGTCTAGTGTGACCGTAGATAAGAGGTAATAGAGTGGTTAGTAACACTGTCTACATTTATGTGTACGTTATATCTCTCTACATGGATGTCTTCATGTATGTTTCCATTATGTAGGTATGCATAATTTATGTCTTTGATAGGTCCGTCTACATGGATGTCTGCGCTATGTCCATCTAGAAGGATGTCTACGGTATGTCTGTCTACATGGATTACTGGTCTATGTTTGTCTACATGAATGATTACACTTTGTCTACATGAATGATTGCACTAGTTTTGTCTACATGAATGATTGCACTATGTTTGTCTACATGAATGATTGAGCTATGTTTGTCTACATGAATGATTGCACTATGTTTTTCTACATGAATGATTGCGCTATGTTTGTCTACATGAATGATAGCGCTATGTTTGTCTACATGAATGATAGCGCTATGTCTGTCTACATGAATGATAGCGCTATGTTTGTCTACATGAATGATAGCGCTATGTTTGTCTACATGAATGATTGCGCTATGTTTGTCTACATGAATGATAGCGTTATGTCTGTCTACATGAATGATAGCGCTATGTTTGTCTACATGAATGATTGCACTATGTTTGTCTACATGAATGATTGAGCTATGTTTGTCTACATGAATGATTGCACTATGTTTTTCTACATGAATGATTGCGCTATGTTTGTCTACATGAATGATAGCGCTATGTTTGTCTACATGAATGATTGCACTTTGTCTAATGAATGATTGCACTATGTTGTCTACATGAATGATAGCGCTATGTTTGTCTACATGAATGATTGCGCTATGTCTGCCTACATAAAGGATTGCTCTATATTTGTCTATATGAATGATAGCGCTATGTTTTCTACATAAACGATTGCGCTATATTTGTCTATATGAATGATAGCGCTATGTTGTCTACATAATGATTGCGCTATATTTGTCTATATGAATGATAGCGCTATGTCTTTCTACATAAACGATTGCGCTATATTTGACTATATGAATGATAGCGCTATGTCTGTCTACATAAAGGATTGCGCTATATTTGTCTATATGATTGATTGCGCTATGTCTGTCTACATGAATGATAGCGCTATGTTTGTCTACATGAATGATTGCGCTATGTCTGCCTACATAAAGGATTGCTCTATATTTGTCTATATGAATGATAGCGCTATGTCTTTCTACATAAACGATTGCGCTATATTTGTCTATATGAATGATAGCGCTATGTCTGTCTACATAAAGGATTGCGCTATATTTGTCTATATGATTGATTGCGCTATGTCTGTCTACATGAATGATAGCGCTATGTTTGTCTACATGAATGATTGCGCTATGTCTGCCTACATAAAGGATTGCTCTATATTTGTCTATATGAATGATAGCGCTATGTCTTTCTACATAAACGATTGCGCTATATTTGTCTATATGAATGATAGCGCTATGTCTGTCTACATAAAGGATTGCGCTATATTTGTCTATATGATTGATTGCGCTATGTCTGTCTACATGAATGATAGCGCTATGTTTGTCTACATGAATGATTGCACTATGTTTGTCTATATGAATGATTGCGCTATGTCTGTCTACATGAATGATAGCGCTATGTTTGTCTACATGAATGATAGCGCTATGTTTGTCTACATGAATGATTGCACTATGTTTGTCTACATGAATGATTGCGCTATGTTTGTATACATGAATGATTGCGCTAGGTCTGTGTGTGTATCTGTAAATTTGTGTGCTACTGTAAAGCTTTATTGTTTGATCTATATTTATTATTCCAATGTAATATTTAGGACTATACATATTTATAAGCTTTCCCGGTCTCTGACGAAGATGGACGTATATATATATATATATATATATATATATATATATATATATATATATATATATATGTGTGTGTGTGTGTGTGTGTGTGTGTGTGTGTGTGTGTGTGTGTGTGTGTGTGTGTGTGTGTGTGTGTGTGTGTAATAGCACTCGCCACTAAAAGAAACATGATTTTTTCGACAATAGAACTAAATATTTTTCACTCATTTGCAGTGTGTAAATGTAAAATTAAATACTCATGGACCATGTATCCCCGAAAATATCAAGATAGCATCCAGGTAATTAATTGTTACACTTAACGCTAGCTGTTCTAGTGCATAAATTGCAATGATGATTTTTTTCAAATTTGGTGTTTAAAATTTAAAAAATTCCAATCAATTATTACCAATTTGGTAAAAATAAAATATGTCATTTAACATAGGGATAATTTTAAAACAATGAGGAAGTTTAATACTTCTACCAATAAAGTTGATTGAATATATTTTTTAATCATCACTTTACCTTTTAGTTCGTTTATTTATAGACAACACCGATAGTCTTAATTTTCTCTTATTTCTGACGTCACGTTGAAAGTGTGCTGTCCTAAGCTAAGTTAGTGCGTAAGTAGAGTTTTGATATATCCCTGTGTTCATCAAGTACAAGATCAATGCCTCAGGTAAATCAATTATACCGGACGATTTAAATTGTTTGCCGCTAGCTATATTCAATTAAAACGCAAGACGGAAATTCAGATAATTGAAGGTTTGATTGTATCCTAAAGTTCTCAAAAGTCAGTTTTCTAATTATTATTATTTTTTATTCCTTGTATAGTAGGAACATCCTTGTCCTCTTTCCTCTCTACGGGATTGTGGGGGGGGGGGGGGTTCGTGATTAAATTAGAACGAAAGATTTGAGCGTTTCTCTTCGAATGCCTTAACAAGTCATCCAAGCAGCTTTTGAAGTTTGAGAGATAAATTAGAACTTTCCTCCTAACATTTCTGTACTCATTTTGGGTTCTAAACTTGAGACTGGAAAATGGGAATCGCGAGTTAACGCACATCAAGAGTCTATATAGACAAACTCGTTTGATCGGAGGAATATTTTAAAATACTTTTATCGAAACTATGACTAGTTTTATAAACTAAATATTATCTTATATATTGTAATTTATATTTGCATTATATTGATAATTGTTTTAAATAACGTTTCAATTCAATTTTAAATACTATAAAAGTATGGTTTAAAGAAAATTCACCCGCATTACGTGGAGGTAGATTGATAAGCCATTCATGAAAAAGAAACTCAGTAGCCCTAACACAGATTAAAACCCAGATTTACCCGTCACTGGAGTGCGAATGTGACGCATTATATCAGGGTAAGAAAACTACGACCAGTGAGCCAGATCCGGCCGGCCGTCTATCACTGTGCGGCCCGCGAGCTAAGAATGATTTTTTTAAAATAAATTTCACGAAAGAAACATGAAATTGCTGTAGCAAAGTTTATATAGTTTCTTTTATTTTTTTAGAACCTCGTCTTACTTCCGGTTCGGGTTATACGCTTATGTACTAATTACGCTAATAGTTTTAGAGATTAGGAAGGTTATTATTATAGGAAGTGCACCTCATTGGCGGGGAGATATAATGGAAAATCATGTTTCAGAAACCACCTCCAGTACACCTAACTGAGATTCGAACCTTGATATCCCCATCATTGGCAGTCCAGTCTACTGCGAGAGTAGCGCGTTAGACCACGCGGACACCGAAGTGGGTATAGAGTATTGTGTTAAAGAGACACAGCCATACATATTGTATTGTCTACAACTACTTTGACGCCGCGTGCGTAGTTGCAGCAGTGACCGTCTGTTGCACTCTAGTTGCCATTCGCACTCAAGAGTGCTAACCTATTATACCAGTGTTTCTGAGTGCCACACGTTTCTTAGTCGCACTCGACACTAGCGTACGTCAATGAATATTGGTTCATTTAATTACCATATACTCGTGAAATAATTTCAATAGTTGGCACTACCTACCTGTGTGAAAATATATCCTCAAAGATAAAATACATAACATCTCATTACATATCATTCTTATCTGATGAGCGTTGGCAATTAATTCTCCCAAATCTCTTTGTATGTAATTATATATATATAATTATATATATATATATATATATATATATATATATATATATATATATATATATATATATATATGATGGAGAACTAATTAGACATTTGTAATTATTTTTAAGATGCATAAATACTCTTAATTTTATTGGGGCTAAAAGTGTTTCCCCATCATCAAAATTGATTTCAAACTCTCGTCAGATAGGGATGGTCTGTAAGAGATGTTATGTATTTCATCTTTGAAAATATATATATATTATTTTATATTTTGCATATATAGGCCTTTATTAGCACTTACTAGCCGTTTGGGTTGTACTCCAATTATTATAATTATTTGCGATGAAAAGTCTTTAACAAGTGAGCCCCTGCAGTGTGCTCAGTATTATATAGATTGACAAATACCCGCTTCGTAAATAATAGCTACCCCCTCCCAATGCAACCCTCTCCAGCCTAGTTGCAGTCTCACCAGGAATGTGCATTTTATTTATTCAGACAACTGTGATACAAAGCTCATGGCCTACATTATCTTCTCATTCAAACAACTGTGATACAAAGATCATGACCTACATTATCTTCTAATTCAAACAACTGTGATACAAAGTTCATGGCCTAAAGTATCTTCTCATTCCGACAGCTGTGATACAAAGCTCATGACCTACATTATCTTCTCATTCAGACAACTGTGATACGAAGCTCATGGCCTACATTATCTTCTCATTCAGACAACTGTGATACAAATCTCATGACCTACATTATCTTCTCATTCCGACAACTGTGATACAAAGCTCATGACCTACATTATCTTCTCATTCAGACAACTGTGATACAAAGCTCATGGCCTACATTATCTTCTCATTCAAACAACTGTGGTACAAAGCTCATGGCCTACATTATCTTCTCATTCCGACAACTGTGATACAAGCTCATGACCTACATTATCTTCTCATTCAGACAACTGTGATACAAAGTTCATGACCTGCATTATCTTCTCATTCAAACAACTGTGATACAACGTTCATGGCCTACAGTATCTTCTCATTCCGACAACTGTGATACAAAGCTCATGACCTACATTATCTTCTCATTCAGACAACTGTGATACAAAGCTCATGGCCTACATTATCTTCTCATTCAAACAACTGTGATACAAAGTTCATGACCTGCATTATCTTCTCATTCAAACAGCTGTGATTCAAAGTTCATGGCCTACAGTATCTTCTCATTCCGACAACTGTGATACAAAGCTCATGGCCTACATTATCTTCTCATTCAGACAACTGTGATACAAAGCTCATGACCTACATTATCTTCTCATTCAGACAACTGTGATACAAAGCTCATGACCTACATTATCTTCTCATTCAGACAACTGTGATACAAAGTTCATGGCCTACATTATCTTCTCATTCCGACAAATGTTTGTTTTAAAAACGTATGTTTGTGTATTTGTGCATTTTACAACATATAGATAGTATTTCAACATTTATTTACTCAACACAAATGCCTAAAATTATCTCGAAATTACTTAGAAATGACTAAAAAATTACCAAAAATAAAAAACAGTTTTCACAACTAGGGTATCTTGAACAGAATGTATGTACACATAAGCATTGTCTGAGATGCACCAAAAAAAGATGATATGTCATCCAAATCTAGGTCATGATAATAACGCATAAATGATGTTACTTGGTGAGATGTTTAGTCTCCTTAATCAACTTGAAAACGACAAATACACACGTACGTACTCGTGTACAATTAATTACGTGTCTCTTACGTATTACTTCTGGAAGCTATTCCACTGCTTCGTAAACGCCACAAGCTTTTGTCCGAATTCAAGCATCAAAGAGGTGAATATTAATAAATATTCTTGGACGATTTATTAAAATTTCAGCACTCAAACCTTGATCAATGGTAACTTTAAAGTTTATAAATTTATAGTAGAATTCTGGTAGGAACGATAATATCTGACATTTTAAAAACTTACTAAAACTACTTTAAAATACATTCATACGTCATGTCATGTGAGCCACAGATGTCACTTTTAATAGATATTATCGATACATATAAAATAACAATTGTAATATTGTAAAATGTTGTCAAAGTTGAACGCAAACAAATATTGGTTCCAATTAACATCGTCAGCATTATGCTGGAGAGAGAATTAAAAATCACCATTAAAATAACAATGGGGGAAAAAATCTTCTCAAATGACCCCAACCAATATTCGAACCCTGACCTCTTAGTCACCATCAAACCTGACACGATGAGACTGACGTCTTTTTCCACATGTCCGCCTGTGCGGGCTCATTAAATTAGCCGTCTCAAAAGCGTACAATTAACTTATTTTTTCCTCCATTAAACAGTTTATATGTTTAAACACAAAGGCTATTTTGACAGATTAATCTAGAATGTGGGGACTGTAATTGTAATTAGAAGAATTGCACCCTTATTCGATTGGGAAGAAAATGAAAAATCACAAATGAGAATTCACTCTGGATGCATCGGGTGATTTCTGACCTCAGTCTTAGCTCATTGGCAATACAATATATTGTGAGCCTGACGCTCTATGCCATGCAACCACCAGTATGGGTAGAAAAAAATACTAAGGATATGATTTGTACAATAGTATGTATTAGGTTGTACATAGTTTATTAAAAACAAATGGTCAAAAATATATTATTAAATATAAGAAAATTAGAATTATCAAAACGTGATAATAGAGTGTCAAAAGCTATTGCATTTTTAAATATATGAATAAACATAAGAATTAAAATTCAATAAAAGTTAATTTCAATTATATTTTAGCTAATGGTATTCCTCAATTCTATATTCTTCATTTATCCTGATGATTCTGATAATTTACCGAAACTTGTTGATAATTTTTGCCAGTTTTTACATTACTCCAAGGTTCAAAGGACTACTTTCATCAACAAGGATTAGATTAGCCAATTACATTTTTTTTTGTTTCCTTATTTTATATTTACTGTTGCAACAAAGATACATTCAGTATGTGCAACAAGTATTGTAGAAGTCAGATCCTTAGTAATACTTCGAATGTTTCTAAATTAACAAAAGATAAGGTAAAATTAATAATACTCTTAGTTTAAACTTCTATCGCATTTTTGATACGCCGATGGCTACTAATTTGTTTTTAGTAAAGACAGTAGCAATGCGAGCCTGAGGCAGCTTCTGGAAACTATAGGAAATCAAGATTCTTAATTGTTGGACGTGGGTGGTACTTCAGAACAATGAAAATCAGCGGAGACTGTATGTAAAATAAAAGCAACGCGAGTAAACGCGGGAGAGGGAAAATAACAAGGGTCGAAAGTTACTTCTTCTTGGGAGAGGCAGTATCTCATTTAGAATTTCCTGTAATTAAAACTTTTGGAGAGAAAGTACAGATTTTCTTCTTCTCCGCCCTGAGGGAATCATGAACTTTACTTTCGCTCTAGATTCTTGAACATAAAATTTTATCTCTTTTATTTTTTACCGAGCCCTTATATTTATTTATATAAGGGCGCTTTTTATAATGAATGTCAATAATATCTTATCGATACTTTAAAAACTCGTAGCATCAATATTTTAATAGGTCCCTCTACATAATAAATTATAATTAATGGAATTGTTATCGATATATTATTCCATTTACGCTAGTACCCACTTTAGTTATCACATGGTCTTAGGTGTCTATCTAACAGTAGGTACTGAGGGCAGTGTTTCCTAGATGTTTTCCCACTCTCCCTCCACACTTTCTCTGACTTAGATCTTTCATTATTTAGTGTAAATATTCGGATAGCTTACAAGGATAGTAAATACACGGTACATAGGCTACAAATGTTAGCTATTGCCATTTTCCCCAAATATTTGATTTTTCTGAAAATATTTTGTTATTTTAAAGAAGGTTAGAGTCAATAGTGGGATCCAGCCGGTTCGCACGAACCTGTTCCTATAATTCCCTAAGTTCATTTGAACAAGTTCTTGATTTTTTCAATCTGCTGCTATTCATGTTACTGTCATTGATATTATTTCATATAAATTTGCTACATTAGCAAAATTCGAGGAAGAAATTCAATATCGACCTTGGTTTTATCGACTGAGTAATCGATACTCATCGAGCCATTAAGTAAATACAGTACTATTAATATAGCCTAAGCATTTTTTATCAATTATCTTAGTTCTGATCGCCTGCACAGCAAGCACTCAGGTTATTACGTTATGGTTATAATTATTGTTAACAATAGAATGGCACTTTTGTATTATTATCTTATCCATGGCACAGCTGTTCATCTGTTGATGTGATGGGAAATACATACGAATGCTCATTAAGCTGTGAATTTCTGTTTGTTCTTTAAGATTAACTGTGTACTTTCATCACATTCCATTAGATTTTCATTTTTATTATGTATTTATCATGGCTTGGAAGTGTCTGATGATAATCGATTAGTGATTTGGCATTATTTTAAGGAAGTTAATAAATAACTTCAATAGATTATCAATTGTTTTTATTTTTCACTATAAAAGAGAACCAGTTGTTAAAACTTTTGTATTCGACCATTGGTTAGATTTATGTTCAAAACTTTAAGAATACATAATGAACTAAATCTACTGCCTAGGTGTTCAAATAAACATTTTGGCACTGCTAATATGTTCAGTGGATCGTCTTTTAAACCACCATTTATTACTAGTTTATTATAAAAAAATCTATATTAATCAAATTGGAAACTTTCTCCCCTCCATTTTGTTTGTTGATTTTATTCAAATTATTCATAATATTTTATCTACCCACTAAATCATATATATAATTATATTTTTCAATCATATCAATATAGCTAAGAATGAAACACCTTCAACCTTTTACTCTCTGTTTGAAAGATTATATGAACTGCCATTCACACCGATTAACAAAAGAATATTCTAGGGAAATTATGTAAGACATAAAAGTCAATCAAAATCAAATTAGCTATTATACAACCCCGCATCTGTGGACAAGTGGACTATAGTATACGTTAAGGGTGTGTGGCCCAAAATTAATAATATAATAATTTTATATATATTAGTAGGTCTTCTTAAACCAAACTTGTATCAGTGTATAAAATATAGATTAAATGTATATTTTAAGTACAGTGTTTACTCAAAGCTTGAAATTTTGACATCTATTGCAACAATTTTAAGGAAAACCCAATGATACAAATATTTCATGTTTTGAATGTTAGAAGTACTTGAGGAGGTTTATTAATAGGAAATAATATTATTTAAATGAAAAATTGCCAAATAAATGCAATATTCAATTAATTATGGTGTATACTTAAACGTGTGTAATAAATTGGGGAAGTAAAACAATTAACGCCGACTTCTTTTAACTTTATAATGGTACTTCATTCACATTAATATTCAATCTGAAACTCATGAAAATTGATACAAGCTGAGATGCTTCATATTTTGCCCCTTAATTTTGAAAATATATCTGATACAAGCCCGCAATAGCCGAAAGCTCATCGCCCTGAACTATCACCATCTCTCTTTAGGGATTGTTACCAGGCTCTACACCGTTTTCAAGTCAGTGTGGCAAATGCTACTAATGATGAAAGGAGTGTAATTGCATTTAATGTCTTTAGAGATGTGTGAAGTGTATTAATTGTTGAAAAACAATTTTTATTATTTAAAAAAAAATTGCCCCACAAAAGCTTAAAGATGGGAGAAGATATGTAAAAAGCAAAATGAATAAGCTTTCCAAGGAAATGAAACGCTTTTACGAAGAAATTCGTAGAGCCCGAACCGCTAATAAGTAGGTGAAATGACTTCAAACATATATTATGTTATTGAAGTTAAATAATTAACTTTTTTTGAAAATTCTTTTGTAATCTGGAACCAAATCGGGAACCTCCAACTTAGCACGTCAATATCTTACCACTGAGCTATCTAGGGCTAATCCTGTGCTAGGGTCATTTATCGCTCATATTTTAAGGGTTAGTTGGTGGTATGAAAAATCATCGGTCATTTAATAACAATCCGAAACACACTCTATTGTTGATCCAGGACAGCCTTGTGCTGGCGTTTGGACAATTTTTATTGATTTTAAATGGTTTCTTGGATATAATTTATAATAAATATTAATGATCTAGACTATAATATTATAGCTATTAACGAGCCATGTCCTGCCACACGTATTTCACCAAACCTTCTTTAAAGTATGACTGATAAGTATTTCTTAGCATTGTACAAATACTGAGTAGGTAGCTCAACGGTAAAGCTTTGGTGCGCCAAAAACAAGAGGCCTGGTTCGATTACCATGTACACTACGCCAATTATTTTTCTACTATATTGAGAAAAAATAAAGTGTGCCCTTGTGAACGGATTTATCTGTTTCAAAATATTAATCTTTTGAACTGTTATAACATTATTTAGGCCTTTATAATTAATACTCCATCAATGCAGAACTATTTCATCTCTTAATGGTTCTATTTTCCATAATATATTTATTCTCCCAGATTTCAATTTTAAAGTTAACTTATAATCAACAGAATATGTTTTAAATAAATGAATAGTCTTAATATCCTACTTATTATTATCTACTATTTATTTTATTTATTTATTTATTTATTTAGTGATAATGGCAAAGTGAATTGTAGTTCATCTTGTACCACGTTCACAAACTCTGAAGACTTGACTTTAAAACCAATGGAATCTGAGTAAGTGGATGATTGCTATATTTTTAATGGGAAATATGTTTTAAGTTCCTTTAAAATGACGTGTAGGTATGTACAAATTGACACTATTAATGAATTCAGTACACAATTATATGGCAATGTCACGGCCTTGATTTGATAGGTTTGATCCAAACTTGCGGGTTTAGAAAAAACTAAGCAGTTAGGGTGTTTGAAAAATTACATTTATGATGAGCAATATCTAAAACAGAGGAAGTGTACCCACATTTATGTAAGGGACAAAGGGAAACCATTTAGAAAGAGGCCCTCTTTGTTTACCCATTCGGGATTTGAACCCTGACCACCATTCATCGTTAAAATAAACTAAATGAGCTTAGTGTTTGAATAAAGTTGAGGTTAACTTTAAAAACAAACCAATGGTTTAGTTATGTCTCGGGGTGACCTGGTAGTCTAGGGGTAAGGTGTAAGACTTCTGTGCTGGGGTCCGGGGTTCAATTCTCGGTCCTGACAGAGATTTATCTGATTGCCAAACCCTTCCTTCACCTTTGACAAAACGTGTATTAATCACAGCTTGTGAATGTGTGGAATGTCAGGCCTCCACCATGGTTCAGATCCCACGTTAAACTGTAGGTCCTCCATTTCATCTTACAATCACCCTACCATTACACATTAGCTTAAGTCCGTATAGCCCGAACGGGTAATAAGAAGTAGTGATAATAATAGTTCGGTCCCTGACAGTTTTCATCCATAATCATAGCCAGAGAAGAAGAGTGTCTACCTGCTAATCCGCCCCCTACCCCACCCTCTCTGCTATACACAAAACTTCAGCCCAAGACTTTCCAATCCACCGCTGACGAAGATAGGTTTTTGGGCTCTCAACAAGACGGACCGTTAGCACCCACTCTCACCTTTTTCTCAGCGACGCAAACGCTATCTTACAGATTTTTCTCAACATTAGCTCTGTCCAGCAAGTCCAGTTTGTTTTGTGGTGATAAGATCATGGTTAAATTCCCGGCTGGGTGTACAGATAGTATATTTTCCTAGGTAGTTTCTCACTTTATCCTTTTGAGCAAATGCGGCTACCTATATTAACTCTAAAATTCTACCTTTTGTATCCCTTTCCCAATAGTTTAGTTAAATTCTTATATCTCGGACGGGTAGTAAGATGCAAAAAAGTAATTAAAACGTTGCCAATAAGAAAATATTTCATAGTAACAATTTAAAACTTTGGAAATATCGATACTATATTGAGAGACTTAAATGCATTATTTAGGGATATTAGTCTTCAAGCAATCTTAAATTTGCATATATTATTAAATAATTTTGTATCACAAAAATAACTTTACTTTCTATTCACCATTAGCATACCTTTGAGCAAGATTTGATATGCCATTTTTGATTTAAACAAGAAATGTATTATAATATTCAATAATTTATACCCAGTCTTACCTAGGCTATTAAGATACATGAGTAAATAAAACAATACAGTTTAGCTCACATCTGTAACAAGAAACCAATATGGCTGGATGTTTTAGCAATTAGTAAATGATTATAAGCTAGCGCTTATAAATTTGAATTAAACGGTAAGTTTTGTATTTTTAAAATTAAGCGACAGCACTGATAAATTCCTTTATTTGCAGATGGCGGCGCACATAATGTGTTTGACAGCTGCAGGCGGTCTCCCTTTATTTACACGGAGAAAAGGTGATGGAGAAGCGGTAAGACACATATTATGACAATATAAAACTAAAACTAAAATTTAATTTACATATTCTAAAGGAAGCGTTTATCTTTCAGCTACCATTTTCTGTAGTCGCATCTCTAAATGGGGTCCATATGTTTGGGAAATCACAGAATGTAATATTGAAGAGTACTGCCACACAAGATATGACAGCTGTTTGGAAGAATGTAGAGGACAGGTTGGTACAAGTGCATTGAGCACTAATTTGATACCTTATTCATTTTCTGACAGCCAGAACATTTACTATATATACTTTCACGTATTCAGAAAATGTTAACAATTTTTTCCCCAACAAATGTTTGTATTTTCATAAAGGACCTTGTGAAAATTGTATTACATAAACGGTTTGATAGACAAACTAATACAATTCATTTAATATAGCTGCTGTTCATTTTACTCAAACAAAAATTACATTCTATGATAATGCTGGATTAAGACACACTGAGCAATGAAAATATAAGTATATTGATGTTAATGCCTCCGTCACTTATCAGGTACTATGGTTATTGAACAGAATCAAATACACATTGTAGCCAATGAAAGAGGATTTGAAGGGTGGGGTGAAGAGTTAAATATATATTACATAGACAAGTATTTTATTGGGTTATTTTTCTGCATCATTACAAAACTATCAGGTACATATGAAATTTTGACAATTTCAGTTGTGCCGGGATCACGATCAACTTAACTTAAACTTAACGTAATGTTCACTTAAAGTTAACTTAAGAAAACATGTGTGATCACGATTCATGTAACTTAATATAACAATTCGAGCCAAACATCTTCATTTTCGAGTATGATCTGTTATTCGTATTAGTTGTACAGGGATGATCTTTGAATGTTTACAGTTTTAAATTGATATAATAAATATCTATTACTAAATTTTTTTTTACAACTTTTGCTTTCCTATTTTAGTTTAATTATTTTGTTTCAATGTCTGATCACTAGAACTTATGATAAAGAGTAAACATTGGTCATAAAACCAACAAGTGAATTACTAAATAGCCCTGTTGATGTCACTCGCATAATGATTTGCCGGCTAGATCACGTGATAACCTTCAAGTAACGTTCTCTTAAATTAAAAGACCTCCCAGTACATCTCTTATGCAAGTCAACGTTAAGTTAACTGCATTGTGATCGCATCCATTTAAACACATGAGGAGATTTTTTAAGTTAAGTTGATCGTGATCCCGGCATTAGATCAATTAAAATTTAATTTTTGTTTGTCCCACCGGCCTACTTTACAAAAACTTTTTATCTGGGAATATCTTAGATCTTATATAAAGAGTTTACTTTTAAAATGTTGTTCCATTGCTTTGTTACTTTTTCATGCCTTAATCTATATTTACTAGTTATAAAACTTGTTTTTGTGTGTGTGTGTTAGCGTAACCCTTATTGCTATCGCAAGTGGCGCCAGTGAGTCTCTTCTAAATCGTCTCCTCAAGTCTGTTTTCAACGCCATGGTGCTAACTGTGGGCATAAATGAGCTCAGGTCGCCTCGGAATGCTGATAGGCTCAAGCGAGAACTGAGGGTAGGTAAAGTGGATCATTGTCACCCGACTCCTTGGATGGCTAATACTGACTGGGAGCATGTAGCAGGGTCATTGTAAATGCTGCTTTGTGGCTAGTTTTATTACAAATTACAGAACAACCTCGGTATTTTGAGTTGAAGGGAACAAAGACCACCTAAAACTATTGAGAATTTGAATCACATAAAATCACCAACAAAAATGCAAATAATATTTAAGAAATGTATTTCACTCTTGAATTCGTCCTTCTTGAAATTCAGTTTTGACAGAATTTTCACATCCTGGACATTATGTTTTTGCTTCTGTTCCTTTTGAGTAGGGGTGTGACACTCGAATCCTAATAGATATTCGAGATTTTAAGATCTAAGATAATTTCAGATTCAAGACTCAAATCCTTAAACAATTTTTTTTTTTTTTCAGTTTTTCAAGTGAGATTTCCTTATTGGTGTTTCAGAACCATTTATAATTATAGTGTGACAAGGGGAGGGGTGAAGTCAGATGTTTGATGCCACTAAAGCACATCGGGCAGCATGCTGTGTTAATAAACCCGACTGTGCACACATATAGACAAACAATGATTGACTCATCAATTTTGATCATCGAGATTGGCGAACAAGTTTTAATAAAAGAATTATATATATTTTACATTTAAAAATAATATCTAAATAGGGGGTGGAGAGTGGGGTGTATGATAATTGTGACATAATATTGGAAGAGGGGTTCACAAAATTGTGACAATGTATGAAGAGGGGAGGGGGTGAGGGTGTCATAAAAACCAAAATTAGTGTGACATAGTTTTGGGCAGCCCTTAAGATTTAATGCTATGAAAATTGTGTTAGTAAAACTAAGTTCAATTGAAATTGTTTTGTTGAGTTTTATTAACAGTATTCTTGATCACATTCCATTTCCTTACTGAGGTCAGGTGTGCTACCCATTGTTGGACCGACTGTTGGAGTGTCTGGATGGGAATGACAGGACTACCAACAGAACAGATCTACTAGGGCTGGTGGAAGTGATCATGTGTCCAGAGAACCACCTATTACAGGTTAGATTTTAGGACATTCCTTATGGATCAATATCATTCTGATTATTCTGAGTTGTCTTTATCATCCCATATTACCTTCTGGGCCATCCGAGTGTTGGTTTAAACAGATCTGAGGTTCTAATACGCCATAGATTCAAAGATATGCCCAGTTCTTAGAGACCTTTAAATGGGAAATAAAATATATATTAGATTTGAAGAAATACAAAATGTTTTATTTAGGTTTATTTCAAAGACTTCATAACTATAGCAGAATTATGTTAGGAAGGAACTTTTAAAAAATACAAGTTTATTTTTGCTGTTAGCTTTGATAGCATTTTACAATATTATTAGTATTATCTTGTAGGTATTCAATATTGATATTAATTACTATCTATCAAAAGTGTCAGCTAAACATAACATGACTTTGTGAAAGTAGTATTGTATTATTTGTAATGTCGTCCTTCCTACCAGAATACTACTCTTAAGTTATAATAAAGTATGTAAATTAGTCAAACGTTTCCCAGAGTTGTCTCGAAGCCTATGCAGAATGTTTGGACTCCCTCTATGGCTGCGTTATGGTCCACGGCCGGGTCGCTGTAGCCACAGAGAGCTGGTGGTGTCTGGATGCGGAAGAGAAGAAGCTGTTGGCGCTCCTGGTGGATCATGACACAACTACTACGGCAAGGGACATTCCAGTATTTCTACCATGCAAGAGTCCAGCGGTGAGTATAGGGCTTCGGTCAAGGAAATAAACTTTTTTTTTTTTGCTAAGTATTAATAATTTATCTTTATTCATTGTTCTTGTGTAAAGAGCTCGTGTTTTACCCCAGGTGGGGCCCTAAAACCATTGAGGTGGGAGTGTATGTAGGGGTTGCAAGAAAAGGTAAATGTTTATAAACAGTGCTCCAGTAGAAACATAAGAGTTTAACTTTCTTCACACGACGATCTACACAGTTCTTGAATATCTGCTAAAGAATGTCTTGTAATTTAATGACAACTATATCACTTTAGTTAAATAGTTGGTCATCTAATGCCATTATTCTCATAATAAATACTCAAAAACGGTTGATATCACCATGTCAAGAAAATTAAACTCTCTGTTTTAACTGAAGAAATATTTGATTTATTTTGGTCAAAAAGAAAGTTTTTATATAAAACCTGCAAAAAAAAAAAAGCTTTTCTCATGTCCGCTACACTCCCACCTTAATTAAAGATGAGTTTAATAACTCTTTATTGAATTTGAATATTTGTTTTATCTATGAAATTGGAATCCGAATCTTAAAAAATATTATTAGCATTAATCCTGGAAAACGAACTCTGTATCCATGAGGTACTTTTTGGTCCTTACTACTTAATGGCCCTTAACATTTTCAATTACCACTACACACTCTGTATCTTTAATCACGTGAGCATAACAACCAATGAGGAAGTAGTAACATCGTCCAATACAACCCTTCGAAAGAAAATTGTCTATTGCAAGGAGCAAGTAGACGATATTTCAGAAAATAAATATGGACTCAGAAAAAGTAAAATACAACATATTTACGAGAAATATACCTGAAATGTAGGCTAAGTGAAATTACAATATGTTTAGTTATTGTTTTTTTTCCCAATCGCATGGTTTTTATATTACTATAAATTGAAAATTAACAATATTATTTAGCACCGCGTTTTACTACCCGTTCAGGCTATACACTTTAAGTACTGATTACGCTAATGGATTAGGAATTGGGATGGTTGAATTAGAGGAAGTGAACCCGCATTTGCGTGGAGGGAGAGTGAAAAACCATTTAGTAAAAACCACCCCAGTTCACCTGACCAAGATTCGAACCTCAATCGCCCCTTCCTCAGCAGTCGAGCTCAACACGACAAGTGTGTTAGCCAACTACGCCACCGAAGTGGGTGAAAATTAACAAAACATAATATGTAGGCGTGGGAATAAAGTTTGCGAGGAGGCTGTTAGCTGTTACGATGAGTTAAAGGAGGAGGAATGGTGACATTTTACTAAACTGACCCGGCCACAGGTTGGAAACATATGATGATGATGATGATGATGATGATGATGATGATGATGATGATGATGATGATAATGTTGTAGACCTGCCAGTATTTTGTATGTAAACAAAGCAACAGATACTCACATTGGTGCACATGCACATATTTTCTCAACTGTGATTGGTAGTCCGTATAAACTAAAGCATATAAATTAAAGCTAAGAAAGATTTGAATTTAGAATATGCATTCTAAATTCAAATCTTTCTTAACTTTAATTTATAGTTACTACTTACTGCAATCAAGAACACAGCCAAAAATAAGTCATAGAAAGTTAGTCGATCCAACTTCTTTTGAGTCATACTTGCAGATACGAAGTCTGTGTTCCAGGGCTTAGAGTTAGCTCTATCACATTGATGTATATTTTTTCCTAGTTCATTTATAAATTTGTGAACATCAGTTCTATGTTCTATAGCATGGTTTAGAATAGAATGTATGTTCAGCAAACTTACCTTAGTGATACTGGAGTAGAAATAGTTTAGATAAAACACACACAAACATATTTTTATGGACAAACCTTCACTGTCACAGACAGCTTCTGTAGGTCTATGACAGTGAAAGCTTGTCCATAAAAATGTTTGTCCTGAAAGGTAGTAGGCCTACCGTAGTCAATTACATTACAATCCTCTCTTATTAGCTACGTCATGGTTTAACTTTTCAAGGTAAGATTGATACCTTTCATGGTTAAGTGCACATGCATAAATTTGTAAAGAACCGATACTATAGCTAAATGTTTTATAACCAAATTAGGGAGAGTTAAAATTTTAGAAAGTGTTTACCTAAGAAAGTGCATTATTGCAATGTTGATAAAATGATGGTGTCCAGGTACCATTTCGTCTAGTGACAGTGTCTCTAGTGGGTCATGTGGAGGTGAGCGTTCTGTGTGGGCCGTCTCCTCCGCTCAGCGAGGTGGAGCGTGTGGCTACTCAGTGCTGGAGAGGAACTACAGATATCCTGCGATCTGCAGAGCAGTGCTACCCCCGCAACTTCCCACCATCCATACAACTCGACACTGGGGTGATGGGGTATGTAATCTCTGTTTAATTAGAGATGAGGAAGACTTGAAAATATCGCTATCTCACAAGGTAAAATGTCTCTTGTTTTGAAAGATAACTTAATTTATACAATTTGAGACAGGGCTTGTCTGGCGAGTAAAGCTTCATAAAATTGGACGTCATCTCCCATAAACTTAGTTTCAAACAAATGGGAGATAGTTTCCTAGTAAAACAAAAAAAAATTGTATTACATGTTGCAATCAAGACAACGTAGTATTTACTTTTGTTTAAGTATCTTGTACAATGGTGCTTTTTGATATACCATCGCCTGAATCCTTTGGGACATCGTTTTTCCAATGTTGTCAGATTGAAAACTCATTCTCAATTAAAACAACACCCCACATACTCACACGATGATAAAAAAATTAATGATTATCCCTGTTTTTGTACAGTTGGCGGTTTGTGAGATCATTAGTTGGGAATTTGCTCACTAGCGAATTTTCTTTCAAGTTTCAAGATTAGGGGTCCTGATGATGGAGAGATCAAGGTTAAAATCTTGGTTGGGTGTAATCAAATTGTTTTTTCTAAATGGTTTTCCATTCTCTGTCCATAAAAATGTAGATACACTTTCTCTAAATTAAACTTCCATCTTACCTAACACATTGGTGTGATTAGTACACTCCGTTTACTCTGGATGGATAGCATTCCTACCTTGATGGATTATTCAAAGACCTTATCCTATAAGCCAGTGATTCTCAAAGAGGGGTACACGGAACACATTTTAGGGGTACGTGATGAAGCGATGGAATTATTGTACAAGTAGTATCCAGATTGTACAGTTAGCAACACTGCAAGCACACCAATATCACTGAATACCCGCAGTATGATATTAATAATTTGGCTTGATTCGTTCAATTAATCATGTCTTTTTTTGTGTTTATTAATATATGTAGTTGTGTAAAGTAAACTGTAAATAGACACAAATAAATATAGAGGTTTTATTGTATAGCCATTAATATACTAAAATATGTTATATCCTTACAAGGGGTACGCCAGTTATATAAATACTCCCAGGGGGTACGTGAAGCATGCAAGTTTGAGAATCACTGTTATAAGCTTTGCCATAGTGGAATAATACAAGGTATGGCTGCTACCTGCTATGGTAAACAATGCATACAACAGTTATTAAAACACAGTGCTAAAAAAATAAAGTTCAATAGTACAACTCTGTTAGATCAAAAATTATAAGGGTCACACTCAACATTATTAACTTAATTTTTAATATAAATTTGAGAAAGATGTATAAAAAAATGCTAAAAATGGTTAAGATATAAAACTTTTTTCTGTTGAAACCCGAAATGTAAAACATTTTTTGTTATTAAATTATTCTATTTCACCTCATTATGTTGTTTAGCTTGTTGTTGATCGACCACGAGTGCGGCAAGTTTATGTGTAGTCGGAATCAACACCCTGACAGTGCTGGCCATGAAACGCGTTCGCTGAATAGTGCTCACCGCCTGGACGTATTGCGGACATTTTATCACCAAGTGGCAACACCGTTCTTTAGTCATAATGGTGAGAGTACATTTTACAATATTGTGTTTGGATGCTAAATGTCAAGATTGCAAAACAATTATGCAATTTATGGTTTGTCTTTATAGGGTATGATATACATTCTATTGGGCAAAAGTAAAATCCAAAAATAGAATAATAATATATTACCATAATTTTTCTAAATAATCTTTTACATTCATTGCTGTTTCCAGCCTGTGGCCTGGGTCACTTTATTCAAGCCATTAATTTTCCACTTCTGGCTTGCTAGGCTTGTCGTAACTTCAAATGCCTTATAATCTAACTAAAAGACTAGGACAGGCACAACATCCAGTCCCCGGCCATTAATTTTATCAATGTGAAAGGTTAAACCGATATTCCACCAATGATAAATTATTCGGCCATGCCAGGAATCTAACTTGGGACCCTTAGCTCAGTAGGCAGACACGCTACCAATTGAGCTAAGGTGTCAGATTTTATAAATCATCTATTATTCTTCTTTTTTTTAAAATATCAATTCCTTAAACACCCTAAGTGGAATATAGGGTTGCGACAAAACCTAACTACTCTAGTTATTCCTTAAAGTTTTTGTGGTAGATTAATTTTAGGCGTAATGGGCTACCAGCCCACCCACCCAGTGGATTTCTAAGAGTAAGTGAGAAAGAACCTACACATTTTGCTAGAAAAGTATTTTCACGTACTTCCCAGCGATCTTTTTTTACATCCCACAATCAACATTTGACTAAAGGCGTTACTTCCCAACCGAAGGAAGCTGTGCTTTGGAATTTTATAGCTCATTAAAAATGGAAACAATAAGTCACCTGATGGTTTATTCGCTTTTAGATGGCTTACAAGTTTAATGAGTATCATTTCTCAGACAATCCTCAAGAAACATAAATTGTGCTAGTACCTCAGATAGTGCAGAACCTCGGATGATCGAGTCTCAGATAATATGTATTCTTATTATTAAATTGTGTTTTTTTTTCTCTATTATATGTTGCTAAACTAGTTTGCAAATAAGCCTATGCTAATCCAAGATTTTCAATTTTGAATCGAATTTGAATCTTAACTGATTCCAATCGAATTGACTTATGCTTAAAATAAATTTTGAATTAAATCCGGATGAAATCTCATGTTAAGAACCTTTTTTGAATTGGATCTGAATTGAAAATTATGCAAAAATTTTTTTAAATTTCAAATCTGATCCGAATTGATTCATATACTAATTTTTTTTTTTTTTAGGTTGAATATGATTTGTATAAAATTGGATCATTATTTTCTATTATTTCAAATTAAATAATTTATTTAAGGCTTATCATGATTGTGTGTTGAATTGAATTTGTGTTGAATAATCTATTACAAGAAGTTTTTGAATTCACTCCCAAAAAAATTTGATAATCACGTTAAAAACAATTTAGGTTCACTTAAAAAAAGGAAACAATCAATAGCACTGACCTCAAAAGGTAAAACATCAAATAAGGATCACACTACTTTGTTAATCATAGTGTAAAGGTTGATTTTTATTTGCAAATTCATGGGCCAAGCTATTTTTTTTTTAAATACAATAATATCTCTATAAAGAAAACCTCTTTTCGCTTTATGAGGTAAATGGATATTTGGAAGAAGGTACAGGAAAGGTGGATAGAAACATATAAAAGGGAGCGAACACAATATGGCTTTATAATGAAAAGAAGAACACAGATCACACTTTACATTGCTGCCACTGGACAAAGAGGTAATGGTTGCCTCTTGAAGAAAATCAATCATCACCACCCAATCCCCTGATGTAAAGTGTGAACTGTGTTCTTTTCATTGTAAAAGAAAGCCATATTGTGTTTGTCCCTTTTATATGTTTCTATCCACCATTCCTATACTTTCTTCCAAATATAATACAAGTTAATCTAGAATAGAGCACTTGGCAACTCATGGTTTTAATTAGGAGGGATAGCCAACACACTTACCTTAGTAACACTGGGGTATAAATTGTTAAATAGAACACTACTATCACCAAGTATTTATTTGTTAAGCAACTATTTTTTATAGATTCTAATTTTGAACTAAACACATTGCATCCAAATCTTGGATTTACTTAGGCTAAATAAATCTAAGCCTTGAGGTAAATAAAGCGCATCACAGTAATTTTCAACTTTTATTTTATGCACTTTCTTTAGCGGTCTGCCTCGAAAAGTACTGTGTTGTGTTCTAACTCTGAACTTATACCTATATTTTTTCAAATAAGTTTGTATCCAATTTCTTACCTCTAACCTTTTTTTTAGTGTTTACAATCAAAATGGAATAAATAATAACTACCTAGGTTGTTGGTTTTTTTTAAATAAAAGTTATTGATGCTTGGAGATTTTAAAAGGTGTTGTAATTATTATGTTTTGATTCGATGGACATTCAAAAATTCAATTAGCAAAATAATTCTACAGAGTAAAATTTTAACTGTTTTAAAAAATTAGGCTTATCTAACATTGATTGAGACTAAGCAAACCCATTCCTGAAAAAAACCCATTTTAAAAGTGGAAATTTACTCTCATCAGTGCCGCAAGTTCTAAAGTGCTACTTTCTCAGTAGACTAGACTGCCAATGATGGGAATATTGAGGTTTGAATCTAGGTCGGGTATACTGAGTTTTTTTTTGTTTTTTTTCCCCAAAATGGTATTCCCACTCTCCTTACACACAAATGTGGGTACATTAACTTTTAGTTTTAATATAACCTGTCTAATCCATAAAACTATTAGCGTAATTAGTACATAAGCACATAACCCAAACTAGTAGTAAGACCCGATACAAAAAAAAGGGGGAAATTTGTCAAAATGAAGATTGTTAAATTGCAGTGGGGAAGGAAGGGTTGGTTGATTGTATTGTATCATTGTGTAATTTATATTTCAGATGAAGCTAACTTGGCTGAGAAATCACCTGTAAGCTCGCAAGCTCTGGAAACATATTGGTGCTCAGAGTATCACAAGTGTTATGCTCTACGTAATGGAGGGATCCTTCTTTGTATGTTGTACGCTTCAGCTGTCCCCATCCAAACAATGAGGTATGTCCGCAAAGTCTTCCTCTTTCCTTCCACCACTACTCCTTTAATCTCCTCTGTTCTTCCTCTTTCCTTCCACCACTACCTCTGTAATCTCCTCTTTCCTTCCTCTTTCCTTCCACCACTACTCCTTTAATCTCCTCTGTTCTTCCTCTTTCCTTCCACCACTACTCCTTTAATCTCCTCTGTTCTTCCTCTTCCCTTCCACCACTACTCCTTTAATCTCCTCTGTTCTTCCTATTTCCTTCCACCACTACTTCTTTAATCTCCTCTATTCTTCCTCTTTCCTTTTACCACTACCTCTTAATCTCCTCTGTTCTTCCTCTTTCCTTCCACCACTACCTCTTTAATCTCCTCTGTTCTTCCTATTTCCTTCCACCACTACTTCTTTAATCTCCTCTTTCTTCCTCTTTCCTTTCACCACTACCTCTGTAATCTCCTCTGTTCTTCCTCTTTCCTTCCACCACTACGCCTTTAATCTCCTCTGTTCTTCCTCTTTCCTTCCACCACTACTCTTAATCTCCTCTGTTCTTCCTCTTTCCTTCCACCACTACTTCCTTTAATCTCCTCTGTTCTTCCTCTTCCTTCCACCACTACTCCTTTAATCTCCTCTGTTCTTCCTCTTTCCTTCCACCACTACTCTTAATCTCCTCTGTTCTTCCTTTTCCTTCCACCACTACTCTTTAATCTCCTCTTTCTTCCTCTTTCCTTCCACCACTACTCCTTTAATCTCCTCTGTTCTTCTTCCTCTTTCCTTCCACCACTTTCCTTTAATCTCCTCTGTTCTTCCTCTTTCCTTCCACCACTACCTCTTAATCTCCCCTGTTCTTCCTCTTTCCTTCCACCACTACTCCTTAATCTCCTCTGTTCTTCCTTCCTTTTTTCCTTCCACCACTACTCCTAAATCTCCTCTGTTCTTCCTCTTTCCTTCCACCACTACCTCTTTAATCTCCTCTGTTCTTCCTATTTCCTTCCACCACTACCTCTTTAATCTCCTCTGTTCTTCCTCTTTCCTTCCACCACTACTCCTTTAATCTCCTCTGTTCTTCTTTCACTTGCACACATGATGTTATCTGTCCCTCCCATCTCTTTATTGGTCTCCCTTGTGGTCTTGTTTATACATACTTCATCTCAATCATTCACCTAGGGATTCTTTCCTTTTCCATCCACATTACATAATAATATCATCTTCTTTATGTTTTTATTAAGACGGTCCCGCCTTGGTGGCATAGCTAGCTAATTTCCTGTTGAGCTATACCGCCGAGTATGGTGAAATCTAGGTTAGAATCTCGCTCAAGTGAACTTGGGGTGGTTTCTCCGAAAATGGTTTTCCACTCCACCCCCACGCAAATGCGTGTTCACTTCCTCTATATTCAACCTTCCCCATTTAGAATCCATTGGAGTAATTATTACTTAAGTGTATAATATAACCCAAACATGTAGTAAAACGCAGCGCTAAGTATAAATATATTATAGATGGATGAAATACACTATATTTCTTGGGTCTAAATCTTACATTTTTTACTTTTGAATTTCGAGTCCAAATCCTCAAATCCTTAAAAATATACCATTTTAGTTAAAGCAATAGTAAATTAAATAATTATATCAACATTTTTTTTGTAATTGTATTTGAGATACTTTTTAGAATATTTTTGCAAATTTTAAATATCTTGAATACTGTAGAATTGGAAGTATCAAGGGTTCGAGCTTACCACTTAGAATTTTTATTTGTGTCAACTCATTTTATCATTTTTCTTTTGCTCTCCCTTTTATTTATTGGTTGCATCTTTTAGGAAGTTTCTTTTAATGTTTCTCTCTCTCCTCTCTCTCTCTCTCAATACCTATGATATAAAAAATACTTATGGCAAGACACTGGTTATCAACGACTGGCTTTCTTTCAGTGGTAGCCATTATCTCTTTTGCCTAATGACATTGGTGTAAAGAGAGAATTTTATTCCTCTTACCATAGCCTCCTTTATTATAGTTTTACAACAATGAAGTAGGTAGATATATTTCTTCAATAACATGTAAGATTTTTTTTTTTTCTGTTTAGATTGATCACTGGTCGCACACTCAAGTTCCTAACCTCAGACAAACAATTGTGTTGGTAGCCGTTACTTGGGATCACGAGAAAAATCTTGTGTGACAAATGATATCTAAACTTGTGGTGGTTATTTAAAAATAGAACACTAGTCAGACTAAATCTGACTGATGGTTTAATCTAGGAGGGATAGCAAGCACAGTTACTGGGACGCAACCAGTAAAACATTCAATACATTACTATCACAACAGAAATTTTAATAAAGAGAATGATTGATAAACAAACATGATACAGAAATAAAAAATAAACTAACACCTGTATCATCATACGTTGAAATACATAATATGAGCTTTGGTCAGTGTACACCACTGAGTTGCTTAAGTTTCTCAACAACAAAATCTGCAACCCCTCAAATCTAGAAATATGAAATAAGTTCATCACTATTTTACCGAATCCAGACAGCTCCAAACTTACGCCTTATATGACCTATCCTTCCAGCTAGCACACTTACTAATAGTTTTTAACTATTTAAATGTCACCAAAGGAGGATGTTCTACAAGTGCATAAGAAACGTGTGTGGAAAAGAGATACCCCTCGAAAATGTTATATAGGGTGTTACGTAAGTAACTTGGACATTGGATACAAGAGAGACCAGGAAGTCTGAGGCCATGGAGTAAAGTTTTTGAGAACCATGATAGCTGTCACCAGAGAAATAGGATTATAAATGAAGATGTTCAGGCAAGAGTTGTGCTACAGTTAAGGAAACAAGTAAGGTGAGATGGTATGGACATGTAATGAGGATGTAAAAGGAAAGGATCCTTAGGAAAGTGGTGGAGTTGTAATTAGAGAAAAAAAGTTGCAAGGAAGAGATTGGAGAAGATTACAGAATGTGTGCAAGGGAGAGGAGAAGAAGTACATTCACACTTTACCCTGCTAAAATAAAATGGCAAAAGAACTAATAATGTCCACAATGGATAGTTACCTAATTTTGAATTTTGTAGTTTCTTTTAAATGCCATAACTTTCATTTAATGACTTTAAGGGCTTAGAATCGAGGTTCAAAAATAGTGGAATTAAAATCTCTTCTCTCGATATTAGTAAGAAATAAGGGTATCAAGTTTCACATCCTTAGAAAAAATACACCAGTTTCCTTATTTTCAGTAGTTACTGCATATTTTATATGGAAATTTATTGATATCAAAACAGTGCTTTAATCCTATGCTAAGAGAAGCTTTTTGTTTTCTACAATATTGGATATTTTAGAGATTCCAATCATTATAAACAATAAACATGTTTGAATGGAAGTAGCTATTGAATCTTTGAGCATTTCATTTTGGTTGACACTTATATGCTCCAAGACTTTGGCACAAAGAAAATCAAGAACTCCCAAAACGTAGAATGTAGGACAATCAAGAAAATTATAAAACATTACAAAATATAAGTGCAAAATGTACTTGTAAAAATTCAATTAATATTTCTTTATTGATAACCATAATACAACATTTTATCTTACATTCAAGCATATTTTTAAGATGAACTAGAATTCTCACTGTGATTGGTTGCTGACGACACACAGGCGGCCAATATAAATCACCAATTGTATCACGTGAACATCGATTGGCAAGCTTACCGATAAAAACTACTAATGATAACAGAAATGCCATATTACGGCAAAATTTCTAAATTGTGAGATCACTTTGTGTGCAAATAACATCCAAAAATGTACAAATTTATTTATTTTATAAAAATTGAGGATATTTTGGAAGTTTTGAAAATTCCACCCGACACCAGACAGAGGGTTGAAATGTAGGACATGTCCGGGAAAAGGAGTACGTCTGGTCACTCTGTCCGAGGTATTTCTTCACTAATAGTAATTAGAGTATCAAGGTTAATCTATTTTTAAATAACCCTGGTTGGGCTTTAATGACAAAGAATCCATCCATTCTAATATTTAAATAATATCTGTAAATACTTGTCCATACACATTCTTATATTTTTTTACTTTTGTAATAAATTTTTATAAATCAATTTATTCTTCTTATTTTCATTTCTGTGTTCCTGAAGTAGGTATTTGTTAAGCTGTAAAGGATTTCTTGTTAAAACTAGATCATTATTGGAGTTTCTCGCTAACAAATCATGTCTTGCCATATATAATATGTGTTTACTTTGTTCTAATGTAGTATTGTTTATAAATCTAGGAGACCCTAATTTGAACCTAGTTGGCATTGTAAATTATTTAAACCATCATTGAAAGAAAATTGTTATGCTTAAAAGCATAATTTTTTACTTTCATTGTCATTGGAAAAAATATGTATTTTTTGGGTTATTTAATATGTTCTTTCTAAACCGACTTATTATATCAGTACACAACTTACAAACTAACTTAGTTATAGATCAGGCACATCACTCCTATCTTCCACTCGTTAATTTGTCATCGTTTAAGGGGAATACCCAATTTCACCAATGGTAACTTTTTTGGCCATATTGTAAAACAAAACCCGCGACCCTTAGTTCAGTAGGCAAACATGTTACTGACTGAGCTAAGATATTGTACCTGAAAATATCAGACTACCAGAGCTTGATTCTTTGAAGCTTTAAACTCTTGTCAGAGGGCCATCGTTAGCAGACATGAAGCCCTGGGAAAACTTTGTTTACAGGGTCCCTAGTTATCTGCCTCACACTACCCCTCCCCGCCTATTGTTTTAAAAAGTTTATTACAGTAACTTGCACCCATGTATCGATTTTCAGCTCACAATACATTATTACAAACACTAAATTACATTACCACCATACTGCAAGTAAAGTTTTGAGCGCGACACGATATATGATTCACGTGTACCTTTGGAAACATTAACACAAACTATGTTAAACTTTGCTGTAAGTAAATTACTAAGGACATCCATGGAACTGGAACGATGATTAATCTAACCATTCGAATATCGAACCATCGGCCCCACTGTTGGGTGACATTTCTATCCAGTCTAACTTCTCCAGTTTCCTCTCCATCTTCTTTAAATATTGTCCGCGACAGCCGGTGGGTTCAGTAGAGCCCCTCGGGGTTAATTAAATAATGGTGGGGTGAAGAAGTCGATTAAATAAGTAGAAATTTATGGTGTTGATTCTGAAGTTTTATTTTAGAGAAAAGTTAATCGACGTGTTATTACATTTTTAAACCAATAGTTACATAATGAAAAGAAAACTAGTAATTGAAGATAAACATAGTATGGTTTTGATAAATTAACCAAATGGTGGTCTCACTTTTTCTCCAATCATCTCTCAACACCCTAAAGACAACAGTGAAGAACGACTATTTGTACCTCTTAGCATACGTCTTTATAGCTCACGTGCTAACCGGCAATGTGTTGCATCTGATGCTTCCCTTCCACATAGTATCAAAACACAGACGCTAAATCAGATGTGCTGATTGGCTATCTGTTCGCGCCAAACCTCCCCTTTCCACTGTGGACCCACAGGTGCATCTCACAGCTTCCGGGTACAGATAAAATAAAACAGCACAATGCTTAAAATGAAAGTTACAAGTAATAATTTTAGATGACGCTAAGATTCCATCAAAGACTTTACAAGAATGAAAACTAATATATTTAAAAGTTAAAGGCCTAAAAATGAAATTAATGAATTGAAATTTAGAACATATATTGCTTACAACTTTGTTTATGTTTTGGACAACTTATAATTAACATTAAAACCCACACTTTCTTATAATTAAACATTTGATAGTAATATAGAGATTATTATATTATAGCACCGCGTCTTACTACCCGTTCGGTTATACGCACTTACGCTAATGTGTAATGGTAGGTGATTGTGAATGAAATGAAGGACCTAGATTTAACGTGGAATCCGAACCACGGTGGAGGCCTGGCATTCCCCACATTCACAAGATGTCTTGTCAAGGTGAAGGAAGGGTTTGGTAATCAGATAAATCTGTGCCGGGACCGAGGATTGAACCCCGGCCGCCAACATAGAAGTCCGACACCTTACCCCTAGACCGCCAGGTCACAATATAGAGATTATTAAGCCTAGAAAAGAATAATACATTGAGGATGCTGAAGCTATTTATTAAAATGAGCCTAAACGATTGGAAAACAATAGTGTACTTTAAGTGTAGTACTTTCAATATCTTGATAATGTTTACATAATTTCTGATAAACTAACGGGGTATTTTGTAAAATGATATATAAAGTGTTATTAAATGCCTTTAAATATTATAAATATTGGGCACAACCATAGTGAAATTAGTTGTTTTAAGAACAGTATAAAATTAACAAATAAACAGCAAACTAATATAATTATATAAATGAAATGGTCAAGAGCTAAGGGCCTAAAACCTCGACCACTTTACAATAAATATTTTAAGTTAAGTAAAACAAACAAAAAGCAAACATGACTGTCTCGCGGTTTGCCAGGCCCCTGACCATTAATTTACCTATGAACCTTATTTTACACCATATTTCACTCAATAAAGCAGGAACAAGAAAGGTAAAATATATAGGAAATGTATCCACATTTATGTGGAGAAAGATTGTGAAACTGTTTAACAAAACCCCCCGGCCAAGATTCAAACCTAGGCTTCGTAGCTTGAGCCTGGCGTTTGGTCTTTGTGTGCCCAGTATTGGGACTTCCGCTTCTAAATGTAGATCCATTTTATAGGATAAAATATTAATATTTAGTTATATTTTATAAACAACTTAAAAATTGATATGAATACAAAAGAAAAGAAGTGAATACCCGACCGAGATCAAACTCCAATCTCCCCATTATCGGTGTCTAGTCTATGGTGAGAGGACGCCTTGGACCATGCGGCCATCAAAGCAGTCTAGCAAACTAACTAGAAAAGTCACTAAATCTACTCAGGCTACATCTGGTCATGCGATCTGCATCTGTAACTAAAGTCAGAAGGTATCCATACATATAGAATGAAACTAATAAGATACTAACATTTTTATTGACTTTTGCCACACAAGGAAAGAATGGTAAGTTTTCTTTGCAAGTGGCTGTAAACTAATGTAATTCCAGAGCTGTTTTTTTAATAAGTCTTACCGTTTAGCCACAAGAGACCTTCAAAGAAAGGTCCGCACCGACTATAAAGTTGCTCCGCAATTTTGAATTTTTTTGGAGCCTTAAATAATAAAATTTTTAACTTTTCAGAATGTTCCCGTCGGTTACAGGTTAGAAGCTGTATGTTTGCAAAATTTCAAGTTTCTGGCTCGTCTGGAAGTGAGTCAGTCATGTGGCTTTATAGTAGTATAATGTAACGTTTATACCATGATTTTTTTGTGGTTGTACAGTACATTTGAAGTGCCTTTAAGTAAATACAAACATGTTTTTTGCAATCTAGATTGAAAACAGTTGACTATAATTTTAGTATATTATCTTATAGTTATTGCTATTATCTATCAAAACTGAAAGCTGCATATAACATAGACCATGCCCTATATATGAATGCATGGAAATAGATTTATTAACTTTCCTGTCAGGTTATTTTCTTTTACGTCCATTACCGTTTCCAGCTTATAGTCTAGGTCAGTTTTTTTTTTACTCCACCCATATAATATTTTCCATTACCGGCTTCTAAGCCTGTCGTATCTTCATATGTCTTATAATATAACTTAAACCTACCGGCACAACATCCAGACCCCGGTCGTTAATTTATCAATATAAAAGGGCCAACCCACATTACACCAATGATACATTTTTTGGCCATTTTGGGGGTCGAACCCGGGACCCTTAGCTCAGGGGAAAGACACACTATTGCCAAACCCTTCCTTCACCTCTGACAAGACGTGTATTAATCACAACTTGTGAATGTGGGGAATGCCAGGCCTCCACCGTGGTTCGGATCCCACGTTAAACTGTAGGTCCTCCATTTCATCTCACAATCACCCTACCATTACACATTAGTGTAAGTGCTTATAACCCGAACGGGTAGTAAGACGTGGTGCTAATAACGACAGACACACTACCGACTGAGCTAAGATGTCTGTTTGTCATGTATATCTATTAATAATAAAATTGGGCTATAGACTCTGCCGGGAGTCAAACTAGAGAATAATCTGTTCTTGTATTTCCTTTGGAAGAATATTTTCCTTTGTTTATATCGCACCCTTTTTTCTTTCCAAACACTGTTGTAAGTTGAAACTGTGACCTAATGTTGTGGTTAATTGATCCTATCACTCCAAGCGCATTACAAGGGAACTGCTGTGTGGCAATTGTTTTTAAAGCCTCGTTACGTCACAATATGGCACAACGTGTGATAAAGGGAGATACTTTGAGGATTATAGGGGTGGAGTTAATACTGTGCCTTTGAATACAAGTGTTCTGCAAAATAACCTAGGGCAATAAAACATGACCTGCTATATTTGACACTCACTTTCTAATCGTACGGATTATATCTTATCTGCATAAGACTTACAAACTAAGTTAATCTAGGGCAGTACGCACAATACCAAACATCAGCGCGTAGATATTTACTTTTTTTTATTTTTGGTAGCCGTGTCTTACTATCCGCTAGAGCTAGCTATACGCTATGAGGAATTTTAAATTTAGAGAAAGTGTACCCGCATTGGCATGTAGGGTTAATGGAAAAACATTTAGGTAAAATCACCATCAGTACACCTAACCGGGATTCAAACTCCAATCTTCCCGTCACCGTTAGTCCAGTATATTGCGAGAGTGAAGTCTTAGACCATTTGACAACCGAAGCGGTTAAAATATTTAATAAATATCTCCAACATCACTACCCGGATTTGAACGAAGACCACCCGGCGATCATCTAGGTTTCTGTTAAGGATTTCCTGGAATTTAATTACAACTTTTTCTCTTCATTAAAAAGTTTCTCATCTAATGCCACTATACCCTTGACAGATATTCAACAACTGTTGATATCAACATGTGAAGTAAGTTAAACTGTATTTTTATTCTGCAGCAATATTCTATATATATTTTAATCAAAATTACCCGCCTCGTAGCGTAGTTAGCTAACACGCTAGTTTCGTGTTGAGTCAGACTGCCTATCAAGAGGAAATCAAGGTTCTAATCTCGCTGGGTAAACTGGAGCGGTTTTTCCTAAATGGTTTTCCACTCTCCTCCACGCAAATATGGACTCACTTCCTTTAAATTCAACCTTCCCAATTCCTAACCCATTAGCGTCATTATAACTTAAACGTATAATCCGAACGGGTAGTAAAACACGGTGCTAAGTATTATTAATATTATTATTTTATCAAAATGATGTTTTTTTATAAAAACTACAAAAACACTGACCTTTTTTCGCGTTCGCTACACTCTCACCTTAAATGCATCCTTTTGTTAGTGGGTGACATTGTCAACATTTTAATATATTATTAGTATTAATTCATCGATATTTAAACTATCTGTATAAAGTGACAGATGAAGATTAAGTGAATTGTGAAAATAGTTTTTAAGAGCTCTTATATTTGGCAACTTATGTACTTCTTAAAGTGAATTAACCATCAAAATAATAATCATTTCCCGCATCGGTGGTCTCATGATCCATTACCGTCACTCTCGTGTTTAGACTGGATTACCGGTGTCGGCGAGATTGGGATTCGATTCTCAGCTGGGTCTACTGAGGGTGCTTTTAATCTTAAATGGTTTACAACTCTCCCTCCATGAAAATATGGTTACTTTACTTTTAAAATGTTGTCTGACTTGCCCTAAATCCCCTAGCGTTATTGGCATACGCGTGTAGCCCGAACAGGTACAAGGAAGCGGTGAAAATAATGCTAATTTAATAATTATCGTAATTTATAAAACATCACGCTACCAAATTGTCCGGAATCTATAATTATAAATCAGCAATAAGAAACGTGAAACGCGAGTTCTTTATTTAGTTAGTCAGTTTTCACTGAGTGGCTTTATAACGTTACTGGATGGAGCTGTCGGCAGTAGGAGAACAAACAGGGGAGGAACAAATTACAAACACCAATAAAATTTGTGTTGTGATCACCTATTAAATTTAATAATATATTCAAAAAGATCAATTCTATACTCATGTACCAATTATTTTTCGTTTCCTGAGCATTTATCTCTTAACGATCAACCAAAATATGTGTATTTTGAGAATTTTCACAGTAGTAAATTTCGAATTTTAAACTATGTTTGCAAGTCTCTACAAGTATAGGGTCAAAGAAAATAGTTTTGTGTTCATTCTAGTAAACACAAAATTCGAGTAGTTTGAAAGGTTTTGTCAGTATTTAACCTAAGCGAAACATCTTATTGGTAAAATCTCAGCTGGCTTGTCAGCGTTGTTCCATGAACTGCGTCACGGTGTCTTGAATAATATCTCTCAAGGCAACAACCACAGTCCAAAAGGCTGTCAACTCTGGCCCGGGGGGTGTAGTGACCAAAGCCTGGGGTGTCGATGAGCTATGACATAGGCTTGTACCACACAGGTAGACAGGCAGACACGCAGACAGGCTACCGACTGAGCTAAGATGTCGGGTTTCTATATAAAGGTACGAAATTAAAATACAAATGTAAGTGGTTAAAAGGTGACCTGGTGGTCTAGGGGTAACGTGTCGGAATTCCGTTTTGGGGGTCCGGGGTTCAATCCTCGGTTCCGGCACAGATTTATCAGACTACCAAACCCTCCCTTCACCTTTGACAAGACGTGTATTAATCACAACTGGTGAATGTGTGGAATGCCAAGCCTCCACCGTGGTTCGGATCCCACGTTAAACTGTAGGTCCTTCATTTCACCTTACAATCATCCCACCATTACACATTAGCGTGAGTGTGTACAACCCGAATGGGTAGTAAGACGCGGTGCTAATAATAATAATAATAATAATAATAATAATAATAATTAATAATAATAATAATAAGTGGTTAAAATTATAAACGGTACGGTTTCTGCTTAGGTTCCTTTTGGCTATCCTGATGGGGTTTTTTTGGTGACTTAGTTTAGTGTGGCAGCCTTGTGACACTGCTAGCATAACATCCCGAACTGTTGATTATCTTTTACGACATCTTAATCGCGTTCATATAATCATTATATAAGCAATTTACAACTAAAAGAAGCAATGGTGGGCCCACAGACTTAATGTCACGTTCTTTTGGTTTTAATTGTTGGTGACGGGGAAGTCACGATTTTAATTCTGGCCAAGTGTGCTGAGGGTCATTTTTTACTAAAGGTTTCACAATCTCTCTCAATGCAAATAAGGGTACATTTACTCTCAATCCTACCTACCCTACGCGTGTCAATTATTAAATATGAAGTATACGGACTTGTACTATGATGCAGTGATAAAACAAATATATATTTACGAATTATTATTTGACTGCTTGTAAGTTGTCAAAGGGTCGTGATGATCTCGGAAAGAAAAATTGGGCTCGAACTCTGCAAAAAGTTGGAAACCGCTTTCCTAAACTAATAAACCGTCCAATATGTTGCCTCAAAATAAGGCCCGGGCAAATATTTTGGATTAAGGGACACATTGAGAATTTGAATATTAGAATGGGTTGACAAATAAAATACAATGTTTCGGTAAACGCAATTTATTATATAAAAAATAAGTAAATTATATTGACCACTTAAAACAGGATTACAATATAAAAAAATAAGTGATTTTCCAATAAATTCTAATTATTTTAACGCCACACTTTACCACCCATCAGGGATATACTCATATGTACTAATTACACTATTTTTTAAGAATGGGTAAGGTTAAATTTAGAGAAAGTATACCCGCAGTTGCGTGGAAGGAGCGTGAAAAACCATTTAGAAGAAACTTCCCTCAGTACACCCGACCAGGATTTCGAACCCCGATCTCTTCCTCCTCATCGGCAGTCCAGTCTTGGTGAGAGTGAGAAATTGGACCAGTGTCTGCGGCACACTGGTGTGTCACCAAGGAGCAGAAGGTGTGCCCCACGAGAAAAAAATTGAAGAATAAAATTTTAATATTTTGAAATCCATGATTAACGTAATTTTTTTAAAAAAAAGTAACAAATGATTAGAATTTTAACTATGGAACCTTTAAACCTTAATATTAGTCTTTTAATTATAAGATCCCTACTTTAAAAAACTGATGATATGCCTGGACCATTTTAGTGCCTTTTACAGTGTGCCGTGAGTTGAAAACTGTTAAAATCACTCCGTTAGACCATGCTCCTAGTGAAGTGGGTCCAAAATAGAACTTAAATTAGATAAAGAAAACAAAATTAATACTCATATTTTTAGCACTATATTATTATTATACTACTATAAAGCCACACGGCTGACTCACTCAATGACATTAATGTTTACTCACTTCCAGATTACCTAGAAACTTGAAATTGGGCAAATTTATAGCCTCTAACCGACCGGAAAGTTCCAAAAAGTTAAAAAATAATCATTTTTAACCCCCGAAAAAAAAAATGGTGGAGCAACTTTTAAGTCAGTGCGGACTTTCTTTGGAGTATCTTGTGGCTAAATGGTAAGACCTATCAAAAAACAGCTCTGGAATTACATTAGTTTACATTCACTTGCAAAGCAAAACCCACTGGGGGTTTGGGGGCGCAGCTCCCATCAATCAAAGTGTGTGTTGTGTGTGTGTGTGTGTGTGTGTATTTCTAGATTGCGGAACGCCTATAAATAAGTGACTGACCGTAATTCACTCAAGGCTGCTTTAGAGGCGATGAATCAAAAACAAAACAAAAAACCGGTCCACCTCTCTACTTTGTATATAAATAAACACCCGCAAAGTTTCTCTCTTACAGAATACGGACTACACGGATACGGAGTGTGGGGACTGGTCGCCTGTGTAATAATATTAAGTGTCCGCTTGGAGGGTATTTTGAAGACTTGTAGGTCCACGATCTACTTGTTCAAAAACCTGTGTTGCAACCTAATGAAGGGCGCTTGGGAACTGGTCAGACAGATGATAAAACAAGTGTTCGTCACGTTTGCTTGAGCCTTAATGTTGGTCAATCCGCGCGGCAAGGATGCACCGCGGGCAGGGCTGGCTCCGTCCACTGGCGAAATCTAAACGGTCGCCAAGGGCGCATTCCAACCACCACACACACACACACACACACACACACACACACATACACACACATATATATATATATTATAACTGTTTAAATTGAATAACTAATAATTATTTCTAAATATCTTAAGTCTTAGCTCAGCTGGTGGCTTGTCTGTCTACTGAGCTAAGGATCCCAGGTTCGATTCCCAGAATGGCCGAGAAATGTATTATCAATGAAATGTGGGCTCACCCTTTTATAGTGATGAATTAATGGCTGGGAACTGGATGTTGTGCCTGTCCTAGTCTTAAGTTAGATTATAAGCCATATGAAGCTACGACAGGCCTAACAAGCAGGTAGGGTAAATTATATGACTTGAATATAAAACTGACCCAGAAAACAGGCTGTAAATAGTAATGGATATATAAAATATATATGTTTAGTTAACGAAACAACACTATCTAAATGTTTTAACTAGAGATAAGAATATAATTCTAATAAACATATTAAACAAAACACCGGGAAAAGTGAAAGATCAAAACTTCATGACGCTAGTCTGAAAGTGCGAGATATACAGACCAAGCGGCCACCATATGTTGTGTAACCCCCCTCCCCCCGTTTTATGTATTCTTATACCCATAAATAACAGGTTGGTGACAAGAGAGTTTTATTTTTATTCAACAAAATGTCATAAAGGCTCTATGAGAGGGAAAGCATGCCCAGCGTTAGGTTCTGTATTCATACACAATGGCCGAAGAGTAATAATAACACAACAAAAATGCGGGGCACCTCCCCAAGTTCATAAATGGCCAAACAACCAAATTAAACAATTGGTTAAATTGACCTTCGCATAAATCTGGTAGAGATAATAATAATGAAGGTTGGCGATAGTAAACCCTTGACTAATGGTAATATTAAAAGGATATTAGCTGTTCGTAATCGGTGACTCTCAATTTATTAGAGTAATAAACAAAATGTTCTAGATAAAATAATATCTTAACAGCCATAAATGGGCGTAATAGAAATATACAACAAAAATAGAAACATTCGTTATAGTTAGGAAAACTAACGTTAAACTTTTCAACTAGAGTTAAAAGAATAAGCACGCCAACTTGCGGCCCCTGATTTAACCAACAAAGAATAAATCTCCGATGTTTAACAATAACAAATAAACTTCCATTAATAACACGAGGCGTAATCTTAAAACATAGGATTTGGGAAAATCACAATATACTACAGCCCAATGCAACACAGGACCAAAAATGGTGGTGCTCTTAAACGTAAAAAACATCCGTGAAGGGGATAAAAGAGTTCCCCTACAAGACAAATGTGCTGGATTCAACCATGCAACAGTATTACGTTTAGCCATAGTCTTTAAGCGAAATTCAGGAGACCCGGTATAGATAAATAAAGATTCGATTAATAATATAACATCCCAAACGGTAATTTTGGATGATTAATGCCAACCAGAATTTAGAAATAAACAAAGCTAAATCTAGCCAAGACAAAGTGCCTCACCTAGCGATCATAGTGCAATGTGTATTGGCACTACAGAGTTCTACCATGATATACATACGCTTGGAGTCATGTGTACTCAAAGCGTGGAAGCAAGGATGGGTAGATGGGTAAGGGGGGGTAGCACTGTTCTGGAACATGCTCACACAGTCTAGGGATAATTGAAACGCGCGCCGAACAATAGTTCCATTATCTTCCAATCACAGCTGTCGGCGCGCACTCAACCTGTGCATATCGACTGTCTATAATGTTCTTGGACGAGGCACAATTAGAGGTGAGCAGTGAACTATGATCCCTCAGGTCAGTCTTAAATGAGTCGTGGCGCGATGTTGTTGTTGCGTGGAGCCTTGTCGTGACGAGTCAACTGGGGCAGAAGCGGTAAGCCAAACCACCCTCTTCTTTACGTGTTGTAACAAGGTTACAGTTGTTGAAGATAGTTCCAACATGTGTGGATAGTGGGCTGATCCAGGGATTGTTGTTGGGAAGGGGGGGGAGGGTTGGTTTTCATAAGATTCCATCAAGTGTAAGTTTAATAATGTTATTTAATACATATTTTAATCTATAATAATTTTAATAATAATAATAATAATATTATTGTCAGTTGATAAAAATGATTTTAAATAATAATTATAATAATAAAAATAGGACTTATAAGGAAAAAAAACAGTTTTGACTAACAAATTTGTAATTTGAGTACGGTACAAAAAAAATGAAACAAAAAGTCACTGTAACAATAAAAGTAATAAAAATGTACATAGGTCTAATATATTTTAATAGATTATTAATAGAAAAAATACATTTAATTACATTATATGGCTATCACACTAAACTTAGTAGCATAATTACTGGAGGGTTTTAGTTTTAAGTCAGTCGCTTTGGCTCACATTGGAGCTAAGTTGAAATAGTTATTGATCAGGTCATGTAGGAGTGCGAGGGAGGTTTTAGTCATTATTTACAACATTAAGGTATTATAAGTTAAGACTTAGATATTGTTATTTAAAGAATTCAGAAGATATGATTTCAAATTTAAGAATTTGTAAATGTTAATACTAAAGAAAATTCATATACAATTGAAAGACCCTGGACATGTTATTTATAATCTTGGAATCACAATTATCTTAGAACAAAATTTCATAATATATAAAATATTTCATCGACTCAATAATTAGTGCATTTAAAAGAGTCAAATGGTCAAACTATCATTAATAGAATATTTAAAATAACAAGCGTAGTTCGATACAAGGATGAAAAATATATAAAACTAATTTAAAACAAGTTAAAATAAGGTTAACACCTCCAGTCAAAAGTTTTGATTACAACATACGAGAATATAAATTGAAAGTAATTTAATCTAAAGAAAAAGTTGAGTTATGTCTTAAGTTCAATTACTCCTTTTTGGTAGAAAATAAGCTTCCAGAATTCTCCATCTGATCTGGACGATCAAAAAGGAGTAATGGGACATTGATTTCAGCTAATACTTAGACAAAGCTCAACATTTTAATTAGATTAAATTAACTTTCAATTTATATACTCATATGTTGTAATCAAAACTTTTGACTGGAGGTGTTGTCCTTATTTTAACTTGTTTTAAATAAGTTTTATATATTTTTCATCCTTGTATCAAACTACGTTTTTGTCATTTTTAATATGGTTTTAATGATAGTTTGACCACTTGACTCTTTTATTATTATTAGCACGCGTCTTACTACCCGTTCGGGTTATACGCATTGACTCTTTAAATGCACTAATTATTGGGTTAGTGAAATATTTTAAATATTATTAAATTTTTTTGTTTTAAGTTAATTATTATTCCAAGATTATAAATAACTTGTCCAGGGTTTTTAAATTGTATATGAATTTTTAATAGTATTCTCATTTATAAATTCTTAAATTTGAAATCATATCTTCTGAATTCTTTAAATAACAATATCTAAGTCTTAACTTATATTTACTCACTCCTTATTAAATATTTATTTAGAATTTTTTCTAAAATATTATTAAGGTATTAGTTTCGATATTTTAAATTATTTTATATGCAGGGTGAAGATAAATTGTCCCCCTTCACGGATCCGCTACCGTATGGTCAGCACAACGAATCCTCCGACTGTTAATCTCAGTTTTCTAGACCGGAGCCTATAATTTTCCATTCAAGTATCTCCTAGTTTGTCCTCACAAGCTGAGCTGACCCCGTTCCAGACAGAAAGTTTGGAATAGGTGAGGAATTAACCCAAGACCTATTGATCTGTAGCCAGGAGATCGGTGTAAAGTGAATTGTTGATGGAAACAGAACGATTAGAACTGGGTGCCGAGCCCACGTATACGCTTATTCATTTGTTTCATACGAGCTTACCACGGTAGTGTCAGAAAAATGGGAACGAGAGCATGTTTAAAAAAATTCGTTTTAAATAACGTAGAAATTTAGTAAAGTAAACAAGAAATTGGAATTTCCAATTTTTTTCAGCATTTATTTATCACTGGATGGCCAGTACGTTTTTTTTTTTTTTTTTTTGCTTTCCCTCAATATACATCCTATATCATTAATGGTGATTTCAGCGTCCATTATCTATCTGATTTGTAAATACTGTAAATTTATTGTAGTTTTATTTTAAGGATCGTAACAACAACACTTAGGGGTTCCACACCCTAGGATTGTTAATTTTAATAATATAAACACGAAATTTGATTTGTTTTATTTAAATTTTGGCTATAGAACACAATAAGGGCGACAATTTGTAATCCCCCTCCCTCCCCAGGGTGCATGACACCCTTGACCCGTTCCTGTCCGCGGGATAACTTCCTCTACAACCGCACCTAATAGTGCTGTTAATTATTCAGTACAAGCATACTATATAATACAGTTTCACCTAAACTAACAGCTATTAGTGACCTTAATCTCTTCATACAATATAAATGTTCGGCGTTCTATTGAATCGTATCACTGAGTGACACGCAATTAAACTTAACCTAAGGGAACGCACTTATCTCTAACAAGTTGGTCTTGCCAGTTATTGTACAGGTATTGTATTATCTGGGCCAAAGGATTAACTTATTAACATATACTGATTCCGTTTGGATATCACCTGGAATACAAAACAAAGGACGTGGAGGATATAATTTTTTTACTAATAGCACCGGTGGTATCACTGATAATCTCGTATGGTCTGATTTTCCAATCACGGCAATGTCGGTATTTAAATCCAGACTGGGTGTATTGATTTGTTATTTTTATTAATACTTTCCCATTCTTCTTTCGTGCAAATGTAGGTATAGTTCTTCTACACTTTACCTTCTTAACTCCTACCCCATTCGTGGACGTATGTGGGAAGCTAGTACGAGTAGTAAGACACGAAGCAACAAAAAAATAGGAGACCTTTTTGTTTCCAACAACTAATATTTTACGTGCACATGGAGAAGACTTGAGAAGATCGGGTGGACAGACAAATAAATGAAGATGCCCTAAGAAGCGTGGGTGAGAAGATAACCATTTTGGATGCAACTCTTAGGTACAAAGCAAACCGGATCAAACACATCCTTAGGAGGAACTGTCTTCTACACGATGTCATAGAAGGAAAGGCTGAGGGGAAGAGGAATTTAATAAGAAGAAGGGTTCAAATATTCTGATATTTGAAGGAAAGAAGAAAATTCTGGGAGATGAAGGGGGCAGAGGACATGGTGCATTGGCGGTCTAAGTTCACTAATAAAAATAATAGACCTGTCTTAAGACAGAACACCTAATAATAACAAAACCATCTTTAAAAGAATTACACTCTCATCAGTGGTCAAGTGATCTAAGGCACCATTCATTCGACCAACGAGGTGGATCCTCTAGCATTAAATTGGATTACTGGTTACAACGAGTTCAAGATTCGAATTCCGGGGGGGCTGTATTGAGGATGGTATTTTATTAAGTGTTTTACCACTCTATCTCCTCGCAAATGCACTCAGAGTTCTTCTAAATTCTATCTTTATCATCCCTACCTCACTAAGTTTGGCACACGCATGTCCTTATCGCAGCTAATCAGCTAATTTCTAAATTATTTTGGATGATAATGGGGAAACACTCAAATCAGGATTTTTTTAGGACTGGTACGGAGCTATACTTGCCGGTGTGGAGTTATACGAGCTGGTGCAGAGCGATATGAGCTGGTGCAGAGCGATACGAGCTGGTGCAGAGCGATACTAGCTGGTGCAGAGTGATACGAGCTAGTGTAGAGTGATACGAGCTGGTGCAGAGCGATACGAGCTGGTGCAGAGCGATAAGAGCTGGTGCAGAGCTATACGAGCTAGTGTAGAGCGATACGATCTGGTGCAGAGCGATACGAGCTGGTGCAGAGCGATACGAACTGGTGCAGAGCGATACGAGCTGGTGCAGAGCGATACGAGCTGGTGCAGCAGAGCGATACGAGCTGGTGCAGAGCAATACGAGCTGGTGCAGAACTATATGAGCTGGTGCAGAGCGATACGAGCTGGTGCAGAGCGATACGATCTGGTGCAGAGCAATACGAGCTGGTGCAGCAGAGCGATACGAGCTGATGCACAGCGATATGAGTTGGTGCAGAGCGATACGAGCTCGTGCAGAACGATACGAGCTGGTGCAGAGCGATACGAGCTGGTGCAGAGCGATATGAGCTGGTGCAGAGCGATACGAGCTAGTGTAGAGTGATACAAGCTAGTGTAGAGTGATATGAGCTGGTGCAGAGCGATACGAGCTGGTGCAGCAGAGCGATACGAGCTGATGCACAGCGATACGAGTTGGTGCAGAGCGATACGAGCTCGTTTAGAACGATACGAGCTGGTGCAGAGCGATACGAGCTGGTGCAGAGCGATATGAGCTGGTGCAGAGCGATACGAGCTAGTGTAGAGTGATACGAGCTAGTGTAGAGTGATATGAGCAGGTGCAGAGCGATACGAGCTGGTGCAGAGCGATACGAGCTAGTGTAGAGTGATACGAGCTGGTGCAGCAGAGCAATACGAGCTGGTGCAGAGCGATACGAGCTGGTGCAGAGCGATATGAGCTGGTGCAGAGCTATACGAGCTGGTGCAGAGCGATACGAGCTGGTGCAAAGCGATATGAGCTGGTGCAGCAGAGCAATACGAGCTGGTGCAGAGCGATACGAGCTGGTGCAGAGCGATACGAGCTGGTGCAGAGCGATATGAGCTGGTGCAGAGCTATACGAGCTGGTGCAGAGCGATACGAGTTGATGCAGAGCGATACGAGCTAGTGTAGAGTGATACGAGCTAATGTAGAGTGATATGAGCTGGTGCAGAGCTACACTTGCCAGTGTGGAGTTATACGAGCTGGTGCAGAGCTATACGAGCTGGTACAGAGCGATACGATCTGGTGCAGAGAGATACGAGCTGGTGCAGAGCGATACGAGCTGGTGCAGAGATATACGAGCTGGTGCAGAGCGATACGAGCTGGTGCAGAGCTATACGAGCTGGTGCAGAGCGATACGAGCTGGTGCAGAGCGATACGAGCTGGTGCGGAGCTATACGAGCTGGTGCAGAGCGATACGAGCTGGTGCAGAGTGATACGAGCTGGTGCAAAGTGATATGAGCTGGTGCAGAGCTACACTTGCCAGTGTGGAGTTATACGAGCTGGTGTAGAGCGATACGAGCTGGTGCAGAGCGATACGAGCTGATACAGAGCGATACGAGCTGGTGCAGAGCGATATGAGCAGTTGCAGAGCGATATGAGCTGGTGCAGAGCGATACGAGCCGGTGCAGAGCGATATGAGCTGGTGCAGAGCGATACGAGCTGATACAGAGCGATACGAGCTGGTGGGAAACGATATGAGGCCATGTGGATTTATACGCCGTAGTGTCAACCTAACTCCGGTGTAAATATACAGGTCGTCCTAACGCCGATACACGAACAAAACAACACCGAGAGCCTAAGAATCGCTCCCTTGTGCTTTCTCAAGGCCGCTAAGAACTGCCTTCTTCACAGCCCAGTTGTAATTCCTCAAATAGCTGAATGATCGTAATCGTAAACATTTATGACTTTAGATGATAGAGCTTGACATTTTTATGTGGTCCCAGCCCCAAGTCCCATCTCCCAAAAATGTGGGCCTTACGATTATATCCGTCCGTTTTTCTATTTATCTGCACCCGAGGATACAACCAAATTTTTTCTGTGGATTTCGTTCAAACTTGATATTTAAATGTTATATGCTCATACCTCAGAGTGGTTTTTTGTATTTTTATTCTATCCCTCAAATTAAGGGTATTTGACTGATGATTATATTTTGAAAATTGCAAAAAAAAATTAGGGTGGCTCTAATAGTTTTATTCAAAATTTATATTTAGGTAGTGCTTGACATGACAAATAAGAATGTAAGTTGTTTTTTCACACAGAATGAACAAATTTTAAAAAAATGACTACAGCAGTTCTGTTTTAAAATTATATATGCATTTTATAAATGAATAATACTTAGTATAATTAAAAAAGTATGGTTTTTTTTCTAATTAATATTTAAACAAGGGGTAGTTTACCGACAACTAATTTTGGAAAAATGTTGTTTCAAATCTTAATATTATGATGCGAGTATAATATGATGATTATGTAAGATTTTGTCTGTCCATTTATTGTGTTTTTATATGTATATATATATATATATATATATATATATATATATATAAATATATATATATATACACTCACAGCGTCTTACTATATGTTGGGGCTATGTGAATATTTACCGTATTACCGCAATAGGGTAGTGAGCAGGAAGTTACAGCTTAGAGGAAATTTATCTGAATGTCCGTGGAAGGAAAGTTTGACACCATTTTGGAATAGAATCTCTCGACCCGGTCGTGATTCGAAATCCAACTTCTCCATCACTGACAATCCGATGTATTGTGATCATGATCCCTTAGACCAAAGGTCGGAAACTTTTTTTTGTAATATTTCAAAAATCTTTCAGTCACCCATTGTTTCTTCAATTTATTTGTATTATTTTTATAGGCCTACCTATATACACCATTTCATTTATTTGAGATATTTAACATTCATTTTCTTTTGAACCAACTATCAGTACACAACCTGTAAACTATCCTAAATCTAGAACAAACACAACATCCAGCCCCCAGCTGATAATTCATCATTGTGAAAGGGTAGACCCACATTCCATCAATGATACACTTTTCGGCCATGTAGGGAATCAAACCCGAAACCCTCAGGTCAGTAGACTAGCACGTTACCGACTGAGCTAAGGTGTCGAACATGTACTCCTTATATTTAATCTTTCTTCAAATATTTATGCCTTGACCTTTTTAGAAAATTAGAATAGATACAATTTAAATTTTTATTTATTAAACAGCCTAGTTCTCATAAAACATTGCCGATCATGATTGATCTAGGTAATTTTGGTCACACTCAAATGTTATCTGAAAGTACTTGACATAATTGCGAGTTTAAAAATCTCAAAGATCAACTTTTTATTACTATGTAGTTTCTTTACGCGATCGAGTGAAAATTGCCGCAAGATCTACCAGTGGTCAATGACCCCTGCCTTAAACCGACCATGCGTCAACCGATGCAGGTCATCGTTCGGTCGTCGTGTTAACAATATTAACGTCTCTTTATCACAAAAATTGTTTAAAACAATGGTGCCATGCGGGCTTGAACCGAAGACTCCAAGAGATGCTCTATTAGTGGTTGATATCCCCATGTCCACGGTAGAGTCGTAAAAGACAGCACCCTGACCGCTCGTCCACCAGAACGGGTGTGAAGTAACGAGAGTTCCAAGTGTAACTAGGACAAAGAAGCTGATAGGGCCATGAGTTCGAATCTCTGTTGATGGTCTCGATTCACTTGCGCTATCATGGGAAGGTGGATAGTGTGTAAAGAGGAAGGGGAGGGGAGGGGGGAGTGTTCTTAAACCTAGGCACCCGTAACAACCACTAGGCCCTACTTCTCTCCCATCGCCCCAGTGTTTGAAGATTCTCGAACGTGGACGCAACTCTGCCAACGATAGTCGGTGTTTTAGTTTCGGAGTTGTTACTAACTAACGTCTGTTCTTTCCTCTGTCGTGATGCGCGGTTGTTGGTTGTGTTTTGTTTTGTTTGGTGTCAAGTTGATGCGAGTTCTTCCAAGAGAAATAATCTAACCACGAGATTTTTTATTCTTCACTTACATCAGATAACTTTTTCTCCTTAAAATAATAATTATAAATGTTCATACGTGATTTTTTTTTCATTTTTTAATAAAATGTTATTTAAAATCCATCATCTGGTGATTTAAATTTAAATATTATTATTATTAGCACCGCGTCTTACTACCCGTTCGGGTTATACCACTTAAATTTAAATTTAATTTAAATTTAAATTTAAATAAGTATTCTTTCTATTTTATTAATCTTTATATATATTATTTAGAAACATGCGGATGTGCTAGTGAAGATAAATATTCCCATTAAATAACATCTCGGCCCCCAACGGAGATTATTGTGTTTTACTCTTATAAATAAAAAAACATTGATCGTTTTTAAATGATGTATACGTGTAGTTTTAGACAAATAATAGTTAGTGAAATATTTGATATTTTCAAGGTGTTGATTGACTTGTGATGGATTTAGAATCTGTGTCTCGATGTATGAAATATTGCTAAGTTACTGCGCGCCAGGAACTCTCGACAAAATGTGGACACCGTCAATGTTTGTTATTTGTTTTGTGTGCTGTCTGTTCTTCATCGTGCGAGGTAAGTGGTTTTTGTTTCAGTCGTGAGCCATTATGGCTCCCCTTTATTAAACTTAATTATTAGTATAGCGTTATTTTTATAATTAGCACGCTTTTGTAACAGAACTACACAATTCTCTTAGCTAGTAAGATTACTAAGATCTATTTTCACACATTCAATAAGTCAAGTCACTTTTCATAGATTTTTTTTTGTCACCTCGTTTACTATCTGCTCTTAGATCTACTTTCTACGCTAATGTGCTAGGGATGAGTAAGGTTCAATTAAGAAAAAGTGCACCTTTATTCAAGAGTGTTTAAAACCATTTGTGGAAGAAGAAAAAAATATCAGTAAACCTGACCAGAATTCGAACCCCGATCTCTCCATCATCGGCGGCTCAATCTATTGCGAGAATGACCTCTGAAACCGTCCAACAATTGAAGCGAGTAATAGATATAATATATTTTTTATTTAGCACCATGTCTTACTACTCGTACGGGCTATACGCTTAAGTACTAATTACGCTAATGGACTAGGAAATGGGAAAGTTGAATTTAGAGTAAGTGAACCCGCATTTGCGTGGAGAGATAATGAAAAACCAATTAGGAATTCCCCCCCCCCCCCCTCAGCTCACCTGACCAAGATTTGAACCTCGATCACCTTGTCCTCGGCAGTCTAGTTCAACACGAAACCAGCGTGTTAGCCAACTACACCACAAAGGCAGGTAATAGATATAATCACTAGCAATAATATAACACTAATAATATATTAAAAAGCTATCGATTTTGGCCTTAAATAAAGTTAAATATTTTTAGAAAAAAATCCGTTCTTATGAAAACTGAAATGTAGGATTTTTTTAAGACGGAAATTTTAGAAAATATAAACACATTTTTTGCCAAAATTGTTAAAATTCTATTACTTCACTTTAATATTAGTGTTATTTTATAGTTATTGATGTTATCAATCAAAAGGTACAGCTGCTGATAGCATGACTTTATGTGTAAAATGTAAAAATATAAAAATTGTTTTATTAATACTTTTAATTGAAACAAAAAATCATTCCTATCAAATTAGGACCATGGCTATCAACTATATAGCTACTTGCATGGGTGGGCACGTGGGTTAAATGTCAGGCTCATATAGATTGATTGGACTGTGACAGGTACGTCTTGGTTTTAAATCCTTGCCAGGTGTACTGGGGATATTCTTTTCCATATATTATTTTCCATTCTCCCTCTAAGAAAATGCGAGTACACAATCCATGAATTCAAACATACTCACACTTAACCCGCTAATGTAATTAATTTTTAAGCAAACAACCCAAATATGTATCGAAACGCGAATGCAGTGAGAACACTAGATTTGCTTTAACGTCACGTCTTACTACCCGTTCGGGCTATACGCTAATGTATTAAATATTACTCTGATGGTTTTAGGGATTATGAAGCCTATACTTAGGGAAATTGTACCCACATTTTCGTGGAGGGAGGGTGGAAAAGCATTTTAGGGGGGGAAGCCCCCTTAGTACACCTAACCGAGACTCGAATATCTCTATCACCAGCATTCTAGTCTATCGTGAAATTAACATCTTGGACCATGCGGTCACCGAAGTGGATGATAATATTAGCTTCACGAGGACGCAAGACTGAAGGAAATACTGATGAGCGCGCGCATACGGTCAGTATTAATGTCGACCTGCTTCGGTGGCTCCATGGTCTAAGGCGCTACTCTCGCAATAGATTACACTGCCAGTGACGGTGAGATCGAGGTTTGAATCTAGATTGGGTGTACTGAGATTTTTTCCAAAAGTTGTTTTACACTCTTTCCAGAAGCAAATGATGGTACACTTCCTTTAAATATAGCCTTCTTAATCCATAAAATCGTTAGCGTAATGAGTACATAAGCGTATAGCCCGAACGGGTAGCAAGACGTTGTGCTAAAAACAAGTTTTACTGTCTGTCTCTCCCACCAATTGAAAGACAGATGTACTGATACTGATGTGAACAGAAAATTCGAGTTACTTAAGGTGGGGAAAGAATGGACGCGAGAAAAGCCCACTGTTCTTGCAGTTATTATGACAAAACCTTTTTGGCCAAAATACATCATTTAAAAAAATAATGTTCATGTTTATTTGGTATGCAGTAATAATAATTGATAGGTTATATCTTATTTTTATTGCCTTTTTATTTTATATAATTTTCTTCTATGACGACATGTTTCGGTGATTTATCACTATCTTCAAATATTATTTGTATTACATTATTATTAGCACCGCGTCTTACTACCCGTTCGGGTTATACGCAATCAAGCTAATATGTAATGGTAGGGTGATTGTGAGATGAAAATGAAGGACCTACAGTTTAACGTGGAATCCGAACCACGGTGGTGGCCTGGCATTCCACACATTCACAAGTTGTGATTAATACAATTTGTATTAAAGATGATTGATTTTATCTCATACTATTGGAAAGTTTGTGAAAATGTTATCTAGTGAGATTATTAAATCGTTGATCATCAGGAGAGATATTTAATTTAATTTGTTTTGGGTGACCTGGTGGTCTAGTGGTAAGGTGTCAGACTTCTGTGCTGGCGGCCGGGGTTCAAACCTCGGTCCCGGCATAGATTTATCTGATTTCCAAACCCTTCCTACACCTCTGACAAGACATCTTGTGAATGTGTGGAATGCCAGGCCGCCACCGTGGTTCGGATTCCACGTTAAACTGTGGGTCCTTCATTTCATCTCACAATCACCCTACCATTACACATTAGCGTTAGTTCGTATAACCCGAACGGGTAGTAAGACGCGATGCTAATAATAATAATAATAATAATAATAATAATAATAATAATAATAAATAATAATAATAATTTGTTTTGGTCAACAAAGTGTGTTGCCATAAAAACTGAAAAAAACTCTTGGTCTTTTTTCACGTTCCCTTCCGTCCCACCTTCAGTATTTTCATCAGTTCAACCATCAGTACTATATCTACAGGATCTTTATTACTGTCAGTATTTTTTTAAGACTGATAGCCTGACTGATTGTGTAAAGTGCCCATTAGTTTAATAATCAAAATATATTTCTTATAAACACTATCGTCACATATTTACATTTTATAGAACTTGTTTTATAAATCCAGTCTTCAAAAGAGACCAGTTAGGCAGGTTAAAAAAAGGGCTCGTAGAAAACTAGTGTTTTTTCCGCCGTATTTATTTTACGAAATTTAGTAGTATGAAAAGGGTAAAACTTCAGATGACATTTACCCACATTCAGAGGGGAAAACCATTTAGGAAAAAAAACACATCCGATGATATTCGAAACCACGACCTCGGCGTAACAGTAAACGCAGACTGGATGAGACTAACATTTTGTCCGTGTGTCCACCGATTTGGGTGATCATTTCACTCAGTAGGTTCAAACCAATGATAGCCCTAACGCGTTTACAGTTTTAAATATGACGATAGGAATATTCACCATAACTCGCACCGCTGGGTTCGTGTGTGTGTACAAAGGCATCAGTCTAGTCTAGTTTGTTGGTGACGAGGAGGTTGTGACTTGAAGCCCTGGCGGGTGCCCTGAGGGTGTTTTTGTTTCTATATGGTTTTCCTCTTTCTCTCTACGCAAATGCAGACAATTTTTCATTAAATTCTACCTTCTTCTCGCCCATCTTATTATGGTAAATATGTGGTTATACCTGACTAGAGATGACAATTTTCCGGTAAAATTTCCTCGGTGTTGGCATGTGGCCTACTAACTAGGGGAAGGGGCTGAGGGAGGTGGGACCTAACATCAAATAGTGTGTCAGGGGAGGATGGGTAGCAACATTTGTTGGAAAATACTAAGTCCATAAAAATAATGGTAATTAAATATTAATATTTTTCACTAAAATTTCCAGACCATTGAATCCCAAAATAAGGGGATTTATACGTTAAGGTTGGAGTGGGAGTGTAGGGGACGCGAGAAAAGGTAAGTGTTTTTGCAGTTTTTATAGCAAAACCTTTTTTTTGCCAGAAATAAATAAAATATTGCTCCAGTACAAACATAGAGTTTAACTGTCTTCACATGTTGACAGCAACAGTTGTTGAATATTTGTCATGAGCATGGTGGGATTATCTAACAAACCCTTTAAATGAAGATAAAAAGTTCTCATCAAATTCCAGTACACCCTTCATGAACATTCATTCAATTTTGAAATCACCATGTGGAGAAAATTAAATTATATGTTTATACTGGAGCAATATTTAATTTTATCTGGCCAAAAAAATATTGCGATAACATCTGCAAAAACACTGGCTTTTTCTCGATTTCCCTTCGACCCCAACTAAAGGCTTAGATTATATTATCATTAACACTGTGTCTTACTACCCACACTTACGCTAATATGTAATGGTAGGGTGATTGTGAGATGAAATGGAGGACCTACAGTTTAACGTGGAATCCGAACTACGGTGGAGGCCTGGCATTCCACATATTAACAAGCTGTGATTAATACACGTCTTGTTAGAGGTGAAGGAAGAGTTTGGTAATCAGATAAATCTGTGCCGTGACCGAGGATTGAACCCCGGACCCCAGCACAGAAGTCCAACACTTTACTCCTACACCGACAGGTCACATTTAGACTATGATATTGAAGTATTAACATAAACTAGACTGTCGAAGATGGGTAGATTAGCGTTCGAATACTGGTTGGGTGCTCTGAGGTGTTTTTCCCTAAATGGTTTCTCACTCTCCCTCCACGCAGAAGTGGGTATACTTCCTCCAAATTCAACCCTCCTCATGACTGATACACTGACGTAGTTAGTACATAGGGGTATAAGTTTAACCCAAAAGGGTAGTAAGACGCGGGGTAAACAAAAAGTGCTCTCTCAGTAGACTAGACTGCCGATGACGGGGTGATTGTGGTTTGAATGTCAGTTGGGTGCTCTGAGGGTGTTTTTTACAAGATGGTTTTCCATACTCCCTCCACGCAAATGCGGATATACTTCCCATAAATATATCCTCCCTAATCCCTAACACATTAGCGTAATTAGTACATTGTCGTATAAACTGAACGGGTGTAAGACACGGTACTAAAAAAAACCGTGTGAACATTCCCTCACACACATTATTTATTAATTACTTTTCCTCACTGAGAAATAATACCCGAATTATCTTATTAAAAATATATAAAGACAACCAGTTTTATCCGAGGGAAAGTGTGAGTCACACCAAACGCGGCAAATTTCCCCATAAACCACCAAACGACCAATTAGGACGGTTCATGAAAGCGTTTAGCTTCATTCTGGTGTTAACGTTGTTATTTTTTTTTCTAACAAAGAAACCATCACGCAACATTGTAATGACAAGCAAAGACAAATACTTACACGATTGTTTACAACTCGGAGGAGCGAAATTATCCGCAGGCTGACTATTGAGATCAAGTTTAACTTTGATAGTGTTTGCATAACGTAACCTATAGGTTTTTTTTTTCACATAACTTTAAAAAAAAGGTTCAGACTGAATCGGTGGGCACACGTAATAGTTATCATACTCGTCTAGTCAGGTTTTTCAGTGATGAGGAGGTCGAGATTTGAATTCTGGTTGAGTGTATCTCTGATTTAGCTAGAAAGCTCGTTCTGTAAGGCATTTTATCTTACTAAAATACCAATCTACAGTAGGATTCTAGTAAGAAATAAAGCCTTATATAACGGGATTCCTGCCAATATCCGGAGCATACTGAGGGTAGTTTCTCTGAAATAATTTCCCATCCTTCACGTAGGAACATATAGGTATATTTCCTCTATATTTTACCCTCTTTGTCTTTATAACATCTTTGTAAATACTAACATAAGGAACTCAAACGGTTGATAAGGTACGAAGGTAAGAAAATATATATGTATTAATTGCAATACTTTATAATTATACAGGTGAGCCGGAAAAAGTTAGACGATCTATGCTGAGAAAATTGATGGACAACGTGTTGAGGTTTGTCTGAATTCCGGTAGAACTCACCTGTGTGACTTTATATTCGAAAAGTGAAAAAGTTTTGTAAGTACAGTAAACTCCCGACTATCCGTGGGCAGATTATCAGCTTTATGGCTTAACTAGGGAATTTCCAAAAGCAGAAAATGCCTTTATGAAAACGCCGAGCTGATGAAGAATACAGGGCTGCCAATTGCTGCACTCAGTAAATCCCTAATTAATAAATAATAAATAATGGCCAGAGAGGGGGAATGTTATGCGAGGGAGGAGGAGGCCTTTCGGGGTTGTATCTACTTAGTTATCCGGAACAGGAATAGCCACGCTCCTATCTGACAAACTGGAGGCCTTTCGGGGTTGTATCTGTTTAGTTATCCGGAACAGGAATAGCCACGCTCCTATCTGACAAACTGGAGGCCTTTCGGGGTTGTATCTGCTTAGTTATCCGGAACAGGAATAGCCACGCTCCTATCTGACAAACTGGAGGCCTTTCGGGGTTGTATCTGTTTAGTTATCCGGAACAGGAATACGACACACTCCTATCTCACAAACTGGAGGCCTTTCGGGGTTGTATCTGTTTAGTTATATCCGGAACAGGAATAGCCACGCTCCTATCTGACCAACTGGAGGCCTTTCGGGGTTGTATTTGCTTAGTTATCCGGAACAGGAATAGCCACGCTCCTATCTGACAAACTGGAAGCCTTTCGGGGTTGTATCTGTTTAGTTATCCAGAACAGGAATACGACACGCTCCTATCTGACAAACTGGAGGCCTTTCGGGGTTGTATCTGTTTAGTTATCCGGAACAGGAATAGCCACGCTCCTATCTGACAAACTGGAAGCCTTTCGGGGTTGTATCTGTTTAGTTATCCAGAACAGGAATACGACACGCTCCTATCTGACAAACTGGAGGCCTTTCGGGGTTGTATCTGTTTAGTTATCCGGAACAGGAATACGACACGCTCCTATCTGACAAACTGGAGGCCTTTCGTGGTTGTATCTGCTTAGTTATCCAGAACAGGAATAGCCACGCTCCTATCTGACAAACTGGAGGACTTTCGGGGTTGTGTCTGCTTAGTTATCCGGAACAGGAATACGACACGCTCCTATCTGACAAACTGGAGGCCTTTCGGGGTTGTATCTGTTTAGTTATCCAGAACAGGAATAGCCACGCTCCTATCTGACAAACTGGAGGCCTTTCGGGGTTGTATTTGCTTAGTTATCCAGAACAGGAATAGCCACGCTCCTATCTGACAAACTGGAGGCCTTTCGGGGTTGTATTTGCTTAGTTATCCGGAACAGGAATAGCCACGCTCCTATCTGACAAACTGGAGGCCTTTCGGGGTTGTATCTGTTTAGTTATCCAGAACAGGAATAGCCACGCTCCTATCTGACAAACTGGAGGCCTTTCGGGGTTGTATCTGCTTATTATTATTATTATTATTGTTATTATTATTATTATTATTATTATTATTATTATTATTATTATTATTATTATTATTATTATTAGCACCGCGTCTTACTACCCGTTCGGGTTATACGCACTTACGCTAATGTGTAATGGTAGGGTGATTGTGAGATGAAATGGAGGGACCTACAGTTTAACGTGGAATCTGAACCACGGTGGAGGCCTGGCATTCCCCACATGTATCTGTTTAGTTATCCGGAACAGGAATAGCCACGCTCCTATCTGACAAACTGGAGGCCTTTCGGGGTTGTATCTGTTTAGTTATCCGGAACAGGAATAGCCACGCTCCTATCTGACAAACTAATGTTACGGAAAATACATCGCGGGATAAGGGAAAAGGAAGTAGCTACAATGAATCAGAAGATTAATACAAACTTTTTAAGAGATGTGCCCATTTTGAGTAAACTGTACATTGATTTAAAGTTGTTGTTTTTATTATCTTAGTACTTGAAATATTATGATGTGTTCATAAACGCAATTACGATGGAAGAGTACTAGTTTGAATCAAATGTACTACAATCCCTTATTTTACTAAATATGCGGATTATCCGCAGCACTTGTCCCCTCCATTACTACGGATAGTCAAGAGTTAATTGTGGTTTGCTTTTATTTAGCTAGTGAATATTTACTTTCAATTTAAAGTGTTAATTTTCAATTAATAATCGATTAATTATTTGTGCCACACCTGTATAATTTTATCAGGACATACTTAACTGTCAAGTTTCCATTTTTATCTGGAGGTTGGCAGCGCTCAATCGTCATTGGAAGCCAAATAACAAAATTACATATTTGCACGCAGTTATCTTAGCCGTGGAATAGAAGGAAATTTTTAATTATTTTTCCATAAAAGTCTCTCTCGGAATGTGTTTTAGATGTGTTCACCACCAGTGGGGATTCGTATCCAGACCTACTCCCCAACGGTGATATTGTGTGAAGTGCATCTAACGCCTTGCACCACGTAGCCTCCATTGCGGCTCTGTAAATGACAACGTGAATGATTTGGTGTTTTTTCCGAAGAACGAATCAGGAAAATAAAAACACTTTGAATCAATAGAGAACCCACTTCGATAGTCAAATGGAACAAGGTGTCACTCTCGCAATAGACTGGATCACAGGTGACGGGGAGGTCTAGGTTCAAATATCCGCCGGATACATTAAGGCTAGGTGTTGGGGTGGGAAGGGCGGAGATCCATTTTCTATTTTCTCCCTTCATTTCCCCACGCCAGTGCGAGTGAACTTCATATAAAACAAACTTCTTGATTCATACTCTTTAAATTAAGCCGGTAATAGTCATGGTGCTTAGCATATTTTATTTTTTACTTTCTCATGACCCCTAGGAGAGAGAATTATTGTAATCGTAAAACAAATCATTCTCGATATTTTGATAAATATCGACGTTTCATGACCCCCTTTGAAACCGAAAAAGTTGTTTTCGCTGTGCCTATAGTCGAAACCATTTTACCGATTGAGCTGAAAATTGGTATTTTGGGCTTTCTTTAGGTTCTTCCAAGGAGTTATTAAAATTATCCATCCAACTCTAAACTCTAGTTTGCTTAAGAGCGAAAATGAAAAAAAATATATATATATTTTCTCGAAATCCACGTAAATGATTTTGATTAATTTTTTTATTCAGTCAGCTTTGTTTAACATTATAAACAAAATGGCATAGCTCATTTTCCCGTGACCTGGTAGATACGGTGTATTACATAAGCAGAAATTTTTCATTTTGATCATATCACAGCAGCCAGATATTTTTCTCTTTTCTCGATGTTTCTGTAACAGTGTATATTATTTAATTTATGAAATTTAGGGAGTATTTCTGCGACAATCTAGGGTCTATATTATTTTATTTCACATATCTTAGGAATTTTTTAAGTAAATGTCTCTATTTTAAGATTTTTTCATTAAAAACAAATTATTTAAGGTTTTTAAAGTGTACTTTCTAAACCAACTAATTATATCAGCACACGACTTATAAACTAGCTTAAATCTAAAACAGACACAACATCCTGCTTTCCTGCCGTTAATTCATCACTGTGAAAGGGTAAACGCACATTTCACCAATGATAAATTTTTCGGCCATGCCAGGAATCGAATCCGGGACCCTAAGCTCGGCAGAAAGACATGCTACCTACTGAGGTAATGTGTCGAACCCTATTTTATGATAATATAGAAAGTCTGTGCGGGGCATTGCGCCATTTATTGTAATTTAAAAGGGTTCTCTGGCTGACTCAAAGGGTGATCACAACTCCCTCTTTGTGCGCCAAACCAAAATAACCGACTTACATTTTGCTAGTAATCGAGAGAAAGAAGTAAAGAGAAAGTAAGAGAGAAGAGAATAATTGAGTAGGTGGGAGGGAGATAGAGATTATTATTATTATTAATTATTAATTATATATTATTATTATTATTATTATTATTATTATTATTATTATTATTATAGCACCGCGTCTTACTACCCGTTCGGTTATACGCACTTACGCTAATGTGTAATGGTAGGTGATTGTGAGATGAAATGAAGGACCTACAGTTTAACGTGGAATCCGAACCACGGTGCGGCCTGGCATTCCCACATTCACAAGATGTCTTGTCAGAGTGAAGGAAGGTTTGGTAATCAAGGAGATAGAGAGTAGCAAAGGTGTCCTGGTTGTAGAGCCTTGAACTTAAAGAATAACATAACAATGAGAACAAGTTATGTCATATATCTCTCTCATTTCCTTCGTCGAAAGCATGGCTGACGTGTTGAGGTTAAGGGACTGACCGACTCGTTCATGGAAAACAAACCCCTCTTCTAGATGAGTGGAAAACAAACCCCTCTTCTAGATGAGCAGAAAACAAGCCCCTCTTCTAGATGAGCGGAAAACAAACCCCTCTTCTAGATGAGCGGAAAACAAGCCCTTCTTCTAGATGAGCGGAAAACACTTAATTTTTACCATTTCCAGTGGTTCAATGATCTAATGCGTCACTTTCCTCTTAGATTGACCTGCTGATAGTGGAGAGATCGGGATTAGAATCCCAGTTGGGTCCATTGAGAGTGTTTTTTTCCCCTAAATTGTTTCCCACTCTCCTTCCACGCAAATATGGGTAGATTACCTCTAAATAGCTTCCTTACTCATCCCTACCCCGTTAGAGTAATTATGATATATCCGTACAAGGCCGTAGCCAGCCAATAATTTTAGGGGAGGTGGGGGGGTTTTGCTGTGCACATCCCCCAATGGTCGGAAGTTAGAAAAATAATTCTAAATTATAAACAGTTCTTTTTTGGGGCAACGTAGCCCCCTAACTGCTGAATGCTATAAACAAATTCTGAATATTAAACACCTCTAGAAGCTCTCTGAAGTGCTCTTTATGGTAACACAACTCCCTAATTTGTACTTGTATCTTATTTTTGATATTGTTTTAACCATAAATAAAGCCATATATATTTTTTTATAAAATTTTGGAAGGTTTGAACCCCCAAACCCCTCCTGGCTAGCCTTGTATCCGTACAACTATGGGAACACGTTGTGACTATGTTTGCAAAACGTGCTATGTTATAAAAGTCCAAACACTCTGGGCATTGCTAACATAACAACGAGCACGTTATTTGGAAATGTTCGCGAACATGTTCTGTTCGGTGTTGTGTTCTAGTCTGGACCCGGCTTTGGGTGGATATGAGTGAAAATATCGGACACTAGATAGCTGTTTCCCGCGGCTTTGCTCGCGTGGAAGTTGATTATATACAAATACGAAAATATACATATGTATTTACAGATTAATTTAAAATATTACGTTACGTTGATGACCATAAATTGACCTCAGATCAAAAATAATGCAAGTCCGATACAAACTTTCACCCCCTTTTTCATCCCTTATTATATAAAATTTCCAAAATTCCTGAAACACGTATTTATTTGTTTTACGTCAATAACCGAAATACAAAATTTTTTGTTTATGTAACTTTCAAAATGACGGACTTTCATACATATTATCATACATATTATCATCCCCTATTTTGACCTCTTTGGGGTGGAATTTTCTAAAATCCTTTCTTAGTGGGTGCCTACATAACAAAATGAATATACAGTCCGAATTTCATGCTTGTAGCCTTGATAGTTTGCGCTCGGTGAAGATGAATCAATCAGTCAGTCAGGACATGTTATTTTATAAGTATAGATAACTTGGTGATTGGGCTCACGTTACAGTGAAATAACAGTCGGCAACTATTTAAGGGGGGAAATGAAATCATCTTGCTGATATTTGAACCAATACTTTCACAGTTGTTACCGAAAAAAAACCTTAATAGATGAAACTGGCGCTTTTGTCTGCGTTCCCACCGGTGAGGGTTTTCTCAAACTTGAATGATAAATAAACATATTTATCTTGAAACTTATATTTTGTTTGGGTGTGAGTGTAAAATAATCTATAATCAAAGCGCCATAGGAATACAGTATATAATACTACCAATTATAGTTTCATGTATTCATACGCTAATCCATGTGCTATCTAAAGATTGGATTGGTTTCAATGAGGAGGAACTTTTTTATTGTTATAAACGTTACTAAAACATTTTATATATATTTATACGTCAAGTGATATGATCTGAAACTTTTTATGGGAGGAGTGTAGGGGACGCGAGAAAAGGGAAGTGTTTTTATGTTTTTAAAAAAATTGTTAAAATAAACAAAATATTCCTCCAGCAGAAACGTATGGTATACTTTTCTCCACATGGTGATATCAACAGTTGTCGAATATCTTTCATTGGTGTACTGGAATTTTATGACAAACTTTTTCTCTTCATTTAAAACGTTGGTTATCAAATGAGAACATGCCCTTGACAAATAAAAGTTTTTATATAAAAACTAACATTTTATCACGTCCTTTGACGTTTTGCCCAATTTTAACTAAACTGGTTCCCTTGTATTAATTTTGTACTTCTTTACTATATTATTTCCATGTTAGGAAACTATTCGTGTCTAATTTCAAAGATTTCGGGGCGTGTGGAAGCTTATGATAATTTCGACATTTAAGTGCGTACGTAAACGAGTGCGGCCTATTTAATTTTTGAATTAGGATTAGTAGAACGCGTTTTTATATTTATAAGGTATACGACCTTGACATAAAGATTTAAAATTAATACTTACTTACGGTAGCTCATTCCTTTAGATAGTGCAAGTCATCAGTTGAAAGCGCTACAAACCTTTTTATGACGGTGCAATTTCACGGTGGAAAAAACAATCTTATACAACTTCAACAAAGTTTTGTAATCAACTTGTATCTGACTTCCTCCCCTTCCACATTCCCGTCTCACCACTGCTACAATTTTGATGTAAAAAAATAAATATATTCCTAGCTTTAAATACAAACACCGTTTGATAAACTTTGCTTTGACGTGTTCTAGAACATTTGAGGTTTTGAGTTTTAGGGCATTTACCAATAATTTCTGGGATGGTATTTGGTTCTAATCACTTTATTTTTAACACCACATCTTACTACCCGACTGGGCTATACGCAACTGTACTAATTACGCTAATTTTCTAGAGATGAGGAAAGTTGAACTTAGAGGAATTGTATCCACATTTAAGTGGAGCAAAACCATTTAAGAAAAAAATACCCTCTGTAGATCCGATAGGGAGTTGAACCCCAATCCTCATTCATGGGCAGACCAGTCTTATGGCAAGAGTGACGCCTTAAACTCTCTGACCAGCTTTAAGGGTTGACTTCCTTTTTAAAACGGTTGTTGTAAATTCTCTGTAAGTTTACTATTAGTGAATTCCGAATGTCCTAATGAACTATGGGACTATCTGGGGCAGAGGAAATTCCTCCGTCACCCTCTTACCCCACCCCCCACCCCTCTAGAAATGTTGATATATGCAAGTACAAATCATCTTTGTAGCTAGCTAATTTAAGTTCCAGCGGTCGGTCAGGAAATCCTCCGGACTGTAGTATGGCTGTGCATCCGATGAGGTGACGATATATTGACTGTCACTACCGCTTTACGTTTCTTTGGGTTTAGTTTAATTTAATTTAGCACCACGTCTTACTACCCATTCGGGTTATACGCTTAAGTACAGTAGCCCCATGGATTCTTTGGTGCTGACTGACAACTAACAGCTGACTGTCAGAAGTGACAGCTGATAAACATATGTTTTTTCAGATCATCTGGTTCGACGTAGGGATACATAATTTGGTCTGGTAACTTTTCAAAGCCGTCAGCTCTCAGCTGTCAGTCAGCAGCAAAGAAGTCATGGGGCTACTGTACTAATTAAGCTAATGGATTAGGAATGGGAAGGTTAAATTTAGAGGAAGTGAACCCGAATTTGCGCGGAGGGAGAGTGGAAAACCATTTAGGGAAACCCCCCAGTTCACCCAACCGATATTCGAACCTCGATCTCCCCGTCCTCGGCAGTCGAGCTCAACAAGACTAGCGCGTTAGCTAACTACGCCACCAAGGTGGGTTTGTGTTTAGTTAAATTTATTCTCAAGTGGTACGGGTTTTTTTTCCCTCCGACCTTCTCTATTTCATTTAACAATTTTCCCATTGGTCATTCGTTCGAAATTATACAAGTTTAATGATATTATTTTCAGTATTTTTGTTCTTCTATTGTTAAATGAAAATGTATTCATTTTATTATTTTTAATTAACGCTATCTGCTTTGACAATTTTCATTTGTAGTTTAACTTTTAGATAAGTTATTATAAATGTAAGCTAAAGCTTTCTAAAAATCTATACGATAGAAAGTTATGTTGAAAGAGTGTCTTTATTTTAAAATGTTTTTTAAATGTTAAATAATTTCTTAAACGCTTACCCTTTGAATATTTTTGAAATTAGAAATGGCTGGGGGTCAACCTCGTTTTACAAGCTTTCATTTTTTTAAAATTACTATGAAAATTGGTTTTGTCTAAATAAATCCCTTTATGTTTTAAATAGATATTTAGCCACTTCGGTGTCCGAATGGCCTAAGGCTTTATCTGGGTTCGAATCCTGGTCGGGTGTGCTGAGAGTGGTATTTACTCAATGTTTACTTCTACCTTCCACGTAAATGAGGGTACACTTAATCTAAAATTAGTCTTCATCATTCCTTAACGTAAGCGTAATCTGTACATAAGAGTAGTGAGATGCGCTCGCCAAAAAGCAAGAAGATATTTTTGCTCCTAAATAATGTTTGGCCTTAATAGTCGCAAAGATTGAGGTTAGCAAGATCGTGAAGAATGAACGTTCAAAGAGAAAGAAAAATAATGTTGTGAACAAGAACTCCCTAGTTAAAAAAATAATAGAAATCATAGCCATATTATGTTTGGGACCCTGTCGAGTATAGTTAGTTTTTTAAAGGAGAAATTTGACAACAATTTCTAGATTCGATTTTATTTTTCGCGTGTCTTACCCCTCTAACCCCACCCCTATGTGCACTATCTGAGTATTTACACTCTTGGACTTGGAATGAGGAATTTTAGAGAAATTTTAGTGATTTTTTTTTTTTCATAGAAAGAATGTGGAAATTAAATTGTGAACCCGAACGGAATTCAAACCCATATAAACCCATCATCGGTAGTACCTACTATTGATAATTTACGATAGAAACGCCTTACACTATTTACCGCCATATTGGATCTAACTGTAATTAAACAGTCGACACATGTTTTAACGCGTTTATTTATGTATGTATTTATTTTTAGCACCACATCTTACTATCCGTTCAGGTTATACGTAGTATGTACTAATTATTATATTGTTGTAGTGATGACAAAGACGTGTACCTACACTTAATTAAAGAAAAGAGATGAAGACCATTTAAGAAAATAACCATCCTCAGTACACCCGAACGGTATTCGAACCTGACCGTCAAATAGACCAGATTTTCTTATCACTACCTAACTACCATCTAATTACTTTTTAAGGTTATGCGTATATACTCGCTTTGCTCGTTGGGGGCTCCGCACCCAAACCCTTGGTGAGTTTTCTTTGCAGTGTAGTTCCAGAGCCGTTTTTTGATAGGTATTACCGTTTAGCCACAAGATACCTCCAAAGAAAGGTCCGCACGACTTTAAAGTTGCTCCGACATTTTGAATTTTTTCAAGAGTTGAAAATTAAATTTTTAACTTTTTGGAATTTTCTCGTCAGTTACAGGCTAGAAGCTATAAGTTTGCCAAATTTCAAGTCTCTATCTCATCTAGAAGTGGGTAAACATTAATGTCAGTGAGTCACCCATGTGGCTTTATAGTAGTATAGTACTTAAAATTGCTCTGATGATGTAGGGGTGATGGAGGAAGCATTATAGAGGTTATATACCCAAATTTGCGTGGAAGGAGAGTGGGAAACCATTCAGAGAAAACCACTCTTAGTAGACGCGACTGAGAATTGAACCCGGCTCTCTCCATCCTCAGCAGGCCAGTATAACACGAGAGTGACGCCTTACACCATTTGGACACAGAAGCGAGTAATATACTAGATGAGTTTGATATTTTTTAACCAGTGTGCCCACCAATACAGGTAATATATTTTTGTCTTTTTATTTATATTACATTTAATATCATGAGTTCAAAATCTCATCATAAAATTAGGACATACTTGCGCGCTGTCTTGTGTTAGCATTGTATCTGAAGAGGCGACCTTTTAGGGTTTTTTGTTTATGTTGGTATTACACAAATTAAATAATCAAATAATTAAGTCAGGATGACACAATCCGGAGAGAGTTTAGCGGCGTCCTCTTACCCCCTCTTCCCTCTCAGAAAGAAATCTGTGGGTGACATTAATAATGAACCCCCACTTAGTTTTAAGCGTTTGTAAAGAAATAAAAAATAAAAATAAGATTAAATAACGATGCCTACACTTTAGTTTGTTGCTATCTCACCTGTCAAACTCACCTTATTGAAGGTTCCGGATTCGATTATTGAGCTTAGGGTGACGACTAGTGACATTACAAGGGGAAATATAATAATTTAAAATTTGTTAAAATAATACACTTTATACATTCATTATTTAATATGCATTTTAATTACATTGATGAGCTATTAATGAGGAGGGTTTAAGAGCGTACACTACATACCCATAAATTCTGTGATACAGTCGGATCGAATCGTAAATTTACACGAACATTATTATTATTATTATTATTATATTATTATAGCACCGCGTCTTACTACTTGTTCGATTATACGCACTTACGCTAATGTGTAATGGTAGGTGATTGTGAGATGAAATGAAGGACCTAAAGTTTAACGTGGAATCCGAACCACGGCGGAGGCCTGACATTCCACACATTCACAAGTTGTGATTAATACACGTCTTGTCAGAGGTGAAGGAAGGGTTTGGTAATCAGATAAATCTGTGCCAGGACCGAGGATTGAACTCCGGACCCCCAGGACCTTACCCCTAGACCCCAGGTCACCTATGAACACTATTGCTCATGGATCAAATTCTGATTAAACATTAATCGAGATAAAGATTTAATATAAGGTTCTAATACCAAATATTGTTGGAATATAAAATTATAATTGGATAAAAACTTGATTTAAAAGGGCGTTTTGTGACCATTTTAGAATGGCTTCACAGATACACATTTACACAAATCTTAATTCTGTCTTAATATACTGTAGTTATTAACCAGAAACTATGTCACTCTCTCCGCCATCGTCGCTGCGGAAAATTTAGAGTAATCATTCCAATATGAATGCACTGCATACATTTCTGGCGTATCTTGGTCTTTTGTTTTCCCCTTTACTCCCATAATACCTCACGCGAGCCGGGAGTGAGTTGGGCCTGCTATGATGAACACTCTTCAATTAGATCAACAGTGTCCGCATTTTCGTGGAAACAGCGTAGAAAACTATTTTGGAAAAATCACCCTTATTACATCCGGCTGGGATTCGAATCCCTTCATCGGCAAAATAGACTATATCAGCCTGACTGAGATGAGTTTCCTAGATTAAGTTGGATTAAAAAGTTATGAGTTAATTAATAGCTAACCCCGAGTTTAGAAATGTACTCGTCAATCTAAATACACTCAATTATCTTATAGATGATAAATGTTATCTTTATTTCCTTTTTTCAACTATAACTTATTTAATTTGATTATGTTCCCAGAGAGAGCCGTATTTGTATTACTATAGAGTGTTCTGTCTTCCACAAAATTGAGTCCTTCAGGATGTCCTTTCAGAAGCTTCTCTTTTAATATCCTGAGTCATCATTTCTTTCCTTGTCTGAGGCGATCAATCAGTTGAATTTGTGATCTTGCTGCTCCCTTTTCCCCTTCTACCTTGCCTTCGATGACGTCACACAACAAGACATTTCTTCTAATAATGTAACTCAGCAAATTGGCCTTTTTTTTGTAGAATGGTTCTCTTTTCATGGACTCTTCTTAAAACTTCTTCATTAGTCATAAAATCTGTTTACTTTATCCTCTATATTCTCCTCCAACACCACATCTCAAAGCTTTCCAAATAGTTATTCCTATTTTCAGAGTCCATGTTTCAGTTTCACACACACTGACGTTATTTTTCACCTTAGTTATATATTTTATTTAACTAAACACATCTATTAATAACATTCACAATAGCTATCTGTAAATTTCCTTACAATAATGGTATTTTCTGTCTACAGGTAATTTAATTTCGTGGTTCCCTGTAATGAATATTTATAAATACAAATTTTACGCCCACAAATATTCGAGTCTCGAAACGGTATCGTCCTAAAATGTGGTGACTAAAGAATTTTTTATGGATCGAAACCAGTTTAGTAGAAAAACCGGTTCGAATATCCGCTCGGTTGAATTCCGTACACCAACTAATTAAACCCAGGGTTGGCCAAAACTATATCACAGCATGATTTGGAGTTGTGTTTTTATTTGGCGCACCGCCTCACTAACTCAGGCTAGCGGCATATTTACACTAGTATGTCCTATTTGAATGGAGGTAGAGAGATAGATAACTAGAGGGAAATCGTACACCTGTTCGGGATTCGAACTTCAGCCTCTCCATCACAGACAAACGAAAACTAGACGAGACTGGCACCTTTTCCCGTGTGAACACCGTTGAGGATAAACTGGCTACTTAATCACCGAAAACCATTCTGGTATAGTAGGATTCTGATAGAAAGGACAATACATGATATTTACTAAAGTAACTAAAACTTCTTTTTCTATATTCATACGTCAAGTATTATATTTAGCTGTCACTTTTGATATATATTATTATTATTATTATTATTATTATTATTATTATTATTATTATTATTATTAGCACCGCGTCTTACTACCCGTTCGGTTATACGCAGATATATATTATTAACAATTACTATAAAATAATACTCATAATATAATAAAATGGTATCAAGGTTGACGACAAAATCTTTTTTTCCTGCCGGAATCTTTCTATAGTTGCTCTGTTTTCAAGGACAAGACTTTAAGGGGGCTGGCTATGTAGCTGAGATATTGCCAATCATACTTAGGCTAAATGTTGACAAAACCTTTTATAGTACACGAGTTTGGTGTCTACTGGAATGAACAAAAAACTAGTTTTCCTGAACATATATATAAAGACTCGAAGTTTTCCACTCTGAAAAGTACAAAACATCCCATATTTTGGTGATAATAATTAAATACCTAAATATGCAGTAGACAAAATGTAAACTGGTGTCAAATCGTAGAATGGATCTCTATGAGTTGAATTAAGTAATTTAATAAAGTTGTCACAACACATTGTATTGTCATTTGTATTTTCCTCCACCCCTGTTTGTTCTCCTACTGTCAAACAGCTTCACCCAGTAACGTTGTAAAGCCACTTGGTTTCTGACAACTATGAACCTCTGCTAGACTATTCTAGCGCCTTAAACGCAAGACATATTTACTTACCTACACAGTCTAACAATTTATCTCGGTCGATAGCGTGTCTGTCGTCTACTGAGCAAAGGGTCCCGGGCTCGATTCACGACATGGTCGAAAAATGTATCATTGGTGAAATGTGGGTTTACCCTTTCACTGTGATGGGTTAACGCATGGGGGCTGGCTGTTGTGTTCTAGATTTAAGTTGGTTTATAAGTCGTATAATCAGTCAGTCCAGAAAGGGTACGTTTCATTCCTTAAATAAATGAAAAATTTCCCATTTGGATAATAGCTCTAATCATACAATTCTAATTAATACAAGTTTAATTAATATCCATACATGAGGTAAGGATAAGGAAGGTGGAATTTGAAGTAACCCATTATTGCGTTGAGAGGAAGTTGGTAGGTCATTAGTAAAAAAAAAAAGAAACTCTTTGCACCCGAATGAGATTCGAACCTTGACCTTCTAGTTTCCGTCAAACCAGATTAAACGTGTTTGATGTTTAGTTCGGGCTCCCCCTGATGCGAGTTTTTGGTAAGTTGGTCAACCTTGTCTCTACTGAGATATTTCGCACAGTAGATGGTTTAGTTTTAGTTTTTGTTTTTGAACGGTTGGTATTATTTAATTTATTGCACCTGTGTAAGCGGGCCTCCCTCGGTCTACTGACCTCATGCCCTATACAGGGAAACATTTTCGCGCCAGGGAGCGCCCAAGGAAGATGGCCTCTTTTTATTTATTTTTTAAATGTCTTTCGGCGCGTAGAGGGAAACTTTCATCCTAAAAGAGAAATTCGTAGCCTACCGTATAAATTAATATGTGGGAGTTTTAATTTATTGACATTGACCATGACCTTGTCGTGGGAACTATCTGGATGTATTCGGTTTTCGGCCAGTGCTTATGACCGACTGTTTCGGGAGGTCAACTAAAGGTTGACGGTATCCTAGTTCGATTCCAGACCACACCTTGAAAATATAGTATTTTGAGGTATGTTCGCCCTTGTACCTTAAGACTATCTTTGTTGGTCTTTCATCATTAGTACGACCCGCATCGGTTGTCACGTGGTCTAACGCGTCACTCTCGTTTTAGACTGGATTACCGATGATGGGGCTCAAATCCTGGTCGGGTGTGATAAGTCTTTTTCCTTAAGGGTTTGTCTTTCTACCTCCATGAAAATGTGTATACAATTCCTCTAAAATTCTACCTTTTTTCTTCCTTATTTATTATCGTAGTTAGTGTCTGGATATAGCCCAAATGGGTAGTAAGACGCGTTGTGAAAGTAAAATAATGGCTTAGTGTAAGGGTGGATTAGAGAAATTTCATCAGCATTAGTGTGAGGGGGGATGTAAAAATCCAGTGATGAATCTCCTTTGGGAATTGAGAGCACATCCCTTGAGTAACTCATTAACTGTCAGGTTTAGCAGATAAGCGGGAAGTAGGACTTCCCAATCCCATCCACATGCACAGAGGATATATTTTTCTAAACGGTTTCCCACTATCTATTAATGAAAACTCTGATACATAATCTATAAAGTCTACCCTTCTCCCACCTATTGCGTTAGTGTGACCCCATAATATATGACAAATGATAGCAAAAGATCTAAACCACACGCATCAGTGGCCGAACTGTCCAAGACGTCTCCTTGTGTTAGACTGGCCGGCCGGCTGATGACGGGAGATCGGGGTTTGAATCTGTGTCGGGTCTACAGATATTGGGTTTATCCTAAATTGTTTCCCATTCTCCTTCCACATAAATATGGGTAGATTACATTTAAAATGTTTCCTTCCTAATCCTTGCCTAATTAGAGTAATTATAATAATTTGTACAACCTGAACAGGTGATAAGACGTGGAGGTAATATAGTTTGGTAGGAAAACAACTATACAATCTATGCTGAGTAAAGTGATGGACGTGCTGAGGTTTGTCTGACGTCCGGTAGAGTTTATCTGAATAACAATCTTCAAAAAGTGAAACATGTTTAGTATTTAGTTTACTTTTATTTAGCTAGTGAATATTTACTTCTCAATTAAATGTTAATTTTCAAGTTACTAAGCGTCTAATTGTTTCACCCCACCCTGTATAAGATTTTTTTAAGCACCGCATCATACTACCCGTTAGGGTTATAAGCTTTTAAGTACTAATTACGCTAATGGATTAGGAATTGGGAAGGTTGAATTAGAGGAAGTGAACTCGCATTTGCGTGGAGGGAGAGTGGAAAACCACTTAGGAAAACCACCCCAGTTCACCCGACCGAGATTCGAACCTCGATCTCCCCGTCCTCAGCATCGAGCTCAACATTACTAGCGCGTTAGCCAACTACTCCACCGAGGCGGGCTATAAAGACTTGAACCAAGGCCTTGGGTTTGACAAACAAATACTTTATGGAATGTTTGTGGCTGAGATTTCGTATTGTTTTCACTATCACACTGGGATTATCTCATTTATATTAAAGACAAGGGCCCTATTGTTAATACATATTGAAACAATCAATATCGCAACGCTAAAAGTGAGGTGTAGTCTCGGCTGTGGGAATCAGGTGAAGAACTATTCAATTTCTCTGGTGGGTTCGTATCTTTGTAAGGGTTTTATGAATTTTATATTATGACAAAAACAAGACTTAGAGGAGTTTCTCAATCCATTTATTGTGATAATTTATTCTGATACCCGACCGGCAACGTCATCCACGGATAGCACCTAGCTCAGGTATAATAAGGATAGAACCAGACGACACATCGTGGTGCGGTTTTGTGTATAAAGATAAAAAAAAGGGGGGCTAAACCAGTGAAATAGTTTTATATATTTTTTAAAATATAACGAAATTGAAAAATATCACAATTTTCAAAGTAAGAAACTGTCAATTTGTGTTGTCAATGAAAATACAGGAATCGGCACTTGGATATGTTTTATGGTTCTATCGTAATTTTTATTTAGTTCCCTTTTTTCTTATCGTATGGCATATATGACCGTGAAGGATATGACATCCAGTTCGGTCGTTCCCCTTTCGAGAAATAATACCCAAGGTACCAGCTGGGAATCAAGCCCCGGGACCTCTAGTTTTGTAGCCGGGTGCACTGGTCACTATGCCATGAGGCCGTATAACGTTTCGATTAATCGGCTGTGAGATTATCTAAAGTACACGCGCACCTTCACCACAGCGATGAGTAGTTTCACTCTGTCCCCACTAGGCAGCATGTCTACCTCCTCGCCTTTATATATCTCCATACCACCGAAGCTTAACGACGTTACCTGATTGGGGATTTCGAAGCTATGTTACGAAGCAGACTGCATCTTTAACTTGACTCACCTAATCATTCTAAGCAATAACGCACTTAGACACCAATCTACGAGCTAGAAATAGAAGAAAGAAAATTAGTAGCTCACTCTGCGAGACATCTTGCCTAAGGGTTGCTTGCACTTCCCCTCTTCCTCTGGCGAGATTACACACTCATTCTCTATTATTTGCGCATGGCTAACATTGACTTGCTTTCTAAAATTATATTTTTTTCTGGAAGGAACTTGTCTCCCCCTGACTGTAATAAACTCCTCCCTCCCCTGGAAAAAGTTTGCCCCCCCCCCCCTCTTAGCTTTATCTCACAACCCTCTGATGTTCTCAAACAAGAAGCTGAAAAATGGCTTTGCATCAAATTTAACTTCTAAAGGCATCCAATCATCAAAATTTCCAGAGCAAGGCTATTCAAAATATCTTTTGATAGAATCCAATTTTTCAAAATTTGCTGGAAGATGCTCACTCTAAATATCTTTAATAGACATTTAATTTTCAAAGATTTTCCGGGTGAGGACACTCCAAATAGCTTCTAGAGTCACCCAATCTTTTAAAATTTACCGGCGGAAGACCGCCACAAATAGCTTTTATAATAGGCTTCTAACTCTTGGCTTTAAGAGGCATACAAATTCCAAAAGGTTCATGGGGAAGTACCACCCAAATAACTTATAAAAGAGTTTAATTTTCAAACAAATTCCAGACTGAGGCCACTGTAAATACTTTCTAGACATTTGATAGGGCAGGGTCCTCAGGTCCCTTAAAAACTCTTTTTTTTTTCTAACTGCACCTTAGACAAATAAGGTTTCGCAGCCGCTAAAGTCAAATATTACAAAGACAGGGGCGTCTCGCTTTGCTCCTGGTACCGGGCCAGGTTTGAGCACCTGGTGGGCCTGCTGCTTTCAGAAACTTTTTCAATCAATTTCATGGTAGAAAGATTCCTATAGACCATTTTCACGACTATATTAAGTTGTAGACTATTTATAAGAAAATACATTTGCAAAAAATACTTTAATATCAAAAAAATATTGTTGTGACACTGTACAGCTATTTTATAGATACTGAAGAATGTATGGTTATTGTTTCAATGTTATATTTTTTAAATATGTCTACATTAGGAGTCCTATCTTGATTTATCGTGACGTCACAGGTAGGCAACATTTTTAAATCTCATTCTACTGTCCATCCCTTCGCAATATTTGAATTTAAAATAATTTTTCCTCTTTTATATTTTAGAGATATACATTTGCTTTAACGTACAATTTTTTATATCTATACGTTTAGAAAATTTTCTCTAAGGAATTTATTACAAATAGACCCAATCGTCTAAATTGTAGATAATGTCCACAGATTAAAACATGCATACTCTTTATAAACATACATTTATAATTTTAACTTAAATGATAAAAAAAATATTGTGCCTTAGAGTTGTACTTTAACTTTTTCACTTAAGAGAAATTATTGTAGTCCTGAAAATTTTCGGCCTTGAGATTATGATTAATCTCTACGTCTTGTGTGCCCCCGAATCCAAAGAAATGGATTTTACAATTCCATCTGTTTCCCTTGTCTGTTTGTCCTATGCCATAGATCTGAAATGGTTTGATGGTTTTTCTTCAAACTTCATATTTAGATACTATATGGCTATACCTCGGGACTTGGTTCTGACCCTAGAACTTAGATTAAGGGTAGGTTACTGAGAAGTGAATTTTTGAATTCCAATATTTTTAAAAAATGGCTCCAACGCTTTTGTTTAAAATGGGTATCTATGGCTTGTTTGACCTCTTAATTGACACCGTATACTTGGTTTTTTGGTAAAAAATCGTTTAATGATCGTTTACTGATAAGCGATTTATGAAACCTCAATTCATTTCAAAATTTGTTCTAACTATTTTGTTTAAAATGGATATCTATGGGGTGTTTGATCTCTAAATTGACACCGTATACTTGGTTTTGAGTAAAAATTCGTTTTAGGGTAGTTTACTGATAAGTGATTTTTGAAATTCTAATCATTGCAAAAATTATTCTGATGATTTTGTTTAAACTGTACATTTGAGGAGTGTTTGACATGAAAAATAAAAATTTACACTTTTTTTAAAAAACATAATATATATTTGCTCATCTAGTACCCCAAAGAACACCATCAATACTAATACCATTTGTAGTTTATGGTCTACTGATGATGTCTTTTAAAAAAAATAATTAAAAGTGGCTCCAACAATTTAATTAAAACTGGGTGTATCGTAAGTTTTTTACAGTATTCATTAGTTTATATATTTGTTTTTATTTAAAAAAAATCGGTCTGAGTATAGTTTATAAATTACCGATCTTTGAAATTGGAATTTGTTCTAAATATTTAAACAATTTTGCTTGGAATAAAATTTATATTTGAACCATCTTTATTGTAATTAACAAAATTAAATATTTTTTTAAGAAAATCTAATTGTATAGAGGTTACTGAAATTACATTTTTGGAAATAAGTTCTCAGCTATATTACATTAAGACCTATATAAGAAAGTTTGAATGATGATATCGTATTTTATATCAGGAAAACTTGGTCATTAAAAGCTATAAGCATGTATTAGTGGCCACGTGGTCTAAGGTGTAAGGCTTGCAATAGACTATATCTTCACGCAAATGTGGGTACATTTTGGTAAGATTATACTCTAATCATGTCCACCCTATTAGTATCGATATTAGGGTAATCAGGCTGGGCAGTAAAACCTGTAGGTTGTTAAAATAATTAATTTTAATATATTTTAATGTATTATCAATGTAAATACAGTACATTCTTTACGTTCCGCCATGTAGCGAATTAACTCTTATCGTTTGTAAGTCCACGGCCGAACTAGTTCTGGCACTAATGCTAAAAGCTATTATGTTCACTTGCATTGATGATAAAAAAAATCATTTATCTGTGCTCTCACCTTGATGTGTATAATCTGTTATCTTTTCTTGGTGAATTATCTGTGCTCTCGCCTTTATGAATATAATCTGTACTCTGGTCTTGGTGTAATATCGATGCTCTTGCCTTTATGTGAATAATCTGTGCTCTGGTCTTCGTGTACTATCGTTTCTCTCGCCTTTATGTGTATAATCTGTACGCTTGCCTGTATGTGTATGATCTGTGCTCTGGTATTGGTGTACTATCGGTGCTCTCACCTTGATGTGTATAATCTGTGATCTTTTCTTGGTGAACTATCGGTGCTCTCGCCTTTATGTGTATAATTTGTACGCTTGCTTTTATGTGTATAATCTGTGCTCTCATCTTTATATTTATGATAATTGCTCTTACCTTGTTGTATTATCCATGCCGTCCCTTTGATGTACTCTTGATTTGATATGTATGAACTTTTCTCTTACCTTGATATGATATAGGCCTACATACGTTTGACATGTGTATGTATTTTCTTTTTTATTGTCTTGATGTGTTTAATATGTGCGTTTTATCTCGATGCGGCAAGATCCTGTACGTTCACACGGACCAGCAGTAAAACCGCGAAACTGGCCCACATGTCCCTGCGGCATGTGAACCAAGTTAAGTGTTCAGTCCTCATTTCTTTGGAATTAGGTTTAAAGTGATGTTAGGCTCGTATTTGTGTGTGTTTGTGTTTGTGCGTGAGAATGCGTGCTCCTACCATCGAGTAACGTGCGCGTCTATAGTTTCAAAATGAAAGGAAAACACTTTCCCACGTTGCGTCCAATGGGTCGGGGTGTCTCAACCTTTTAAAGTTGTTTCCTGTCCCCTTTAAAAATATATCAAGGGCCCTCTAAGTAGGACAGTCCTGTTTCCCTCACCTTGAAAAATATATCAAAGGCCCTCTAAGTAGGACAGTCCTATTTCTCTCCCCTTAAAAAAAACTAGTCTGTTAGTGGGATGTCTTATTTAATCGCATAGTTAGCCATCCTCCCATAAAGAATAAATTAAATGGGTAGGATATAGAAGCTTTTGTTTTTACATTTCAAAACGTTTAGTTTTTAGATACTTTTATATTAGTCTCAATGTCTATGTGCTTTAAATCATCTCAATTCTTGCATCCTATAGTTAATGATTAAAAAACCTCTCTACGATTTGACACCTGGATATATATTATGATTGTTATGTTTTTTTACTATATTGAGGATGAAAACGAGGCTCGAATACCAATAAAGTTAGCTCGAGGCAGTTTTCCACATGTGATTTTTTATTGTGGTTTCTCCATCTTATTTCCATAATACCTGTGACGTCATGACAATTTTTCATCATAATCTCTTACTATCTGTTCAGGTTAAACGCATATGTTCGAATTACGTTATTGAGTTTGGGGGAGGAAGGTTTAATTTAGAGGAGGTGTACACGCATTTGACTGGAGTGATAGTGGGAAACTATTTAGGAATAAACACTCCCTCAGTACACTTGACTCGGATTCAAACCCCCCTATGCGTGTCATTTGTAGTCTAGTGTAACACAAGAGTGACGCCTTAGACCATGAGGCCACCGAAGCCGGTATAATTGCAAGTTAATATAGGAATTCTCATGCTAATGTATTTACATTTTAGGTGAGTTTTGAGGACATAACATTGAAACAAACACCATGAATTCTTAAATCATTCTAAAAATAGTCTTGCATTGTCAAAAAATTAATTTTTAGATTTGTATTTGTAAAAACATTTTGTTTGAAAATAATCTCTTCAGTTCGGTATCAGGTTTATTCATAAAAATGGTCAGTATGAATCTTCCTGCCAGGATGTAGTGGAAGCATAGTACGTATATTGTGTGATAGTGGTTAAAGTGCTTAAGGCAGCCGCCTCAGTTAACGAGAAAGTATCAATCGTTGTCAGGTTTAAAATACAATGGCTTCTATCGTTTTCTGAAACTACTTCTCAATTAAATCTAAGCTTATACTCCCTTTCTCCTTTCATCTACAACAAACCTTGGTCATGTCAATAAGAACAAGGGTGGGGGTAGCTACGAAACTTATTATCTCAAGGAAAATAGGAAATCTTGTGAGCTTATAAAAAAACTACTGTATTTGTTAGAGGAAGGCTAAAGTTAGGGTTCTTTTTCATCAATCCTAGTCTCATAGTTCCACAAATATGATTAAAAAGTCGTTGAAAAAGAGTTAATGTTACATTTCCCCGTATTTATGTATAGTAACAAAACTCAAACTATTGCGTTGTTAAGGAAAAAAAACATGTTTTATTTTGTCATGAACCATGTTTTGAAATAAAGCATCGTATAACTAAATATTGCATCATAGCTGAACGTTTGCTCCTGCAATTTCTCGCTTATTGAAGTCAATTAAGTAAGTCAAGTCAAGTCAAGATGGCAACCCACTTGGTAAAATAGCTTCGAATCCCCCAAGTAAGCAATGTCGTTAAAATCGACACATTTGTAAGCGTGTTCAGTGAACGTTCCAAACGAACCGCCCCATGCTAATAGTGTTACGTGTCACAATGACACCTCAGGGCACAGTGTCACAAATAAAGAAACAGAGGATGATGACACTGTAATGTGGCAAGTACCCCACTCTCCGACCAACGAGAAGTGATGAGAGTTTATTCACGAGAGATTATAGCAACTATCTAGATTGTATTCTACCACAAATGAACGACAGAGCTCGACACTGACACAAAACACTTTTAAAACTTTATAAGCCCGCTTCGGTTGTCGACTGGTCTAAACCAGGACTGTCCAACTGGTGGCCCGCAATGAGTTAGGAAAGTTTAAAAAAAATATATAACTTCATTCAGGGTTTCCTTAAACATGGTCAGACTTAAATTGTATTAAATGTATTATTTGCTGTACTGTACTATATAACAGCAATTATTATAAGATTTTTAATATAATAAATTAGTTAACTAAACAAAAATATACGGTTGATACTGTCTAGTAATATAAAATGAGGCCGTTAGCTAATTTCAAGTTGGACAGCCCTGGTCTAAAAGCAGTGGGTCCAAGGGCCCAAGTCTCTGTCTCTTGTTGGCTCGCAATACTGTACCGACAATACTAGGATTAAATATTTAATATATTATTTTTAAATTTGGCATTCTATTTGTCTCAATGAGGATTAGCGAACACTCCCGACTATAACCGAACACTCCCAATTATGTCTGAACACTCCCGATTAAGTCCGAATACTCCCGACTATGTTCGAACACTCCTGACTATAACCGAACACTCCCGACTATGTTCGAACACTCCCGACTATAACCGAACACTCCCGAATATGTTCGAACACTCCCGACTATGTTTGAACACTCCCGGCTAACAATCCGACCATGTTTGAACACACCCAAAATAGTACTCTCTTCCTTATCTACTAGAGTAGTCATTTGCCGGATAAAGGTAAATTTCTATAGAAATGTAATATTTTGTTCACGTATAAAGCAAAAATAATTGATAAACTAGCTTAAAAATACGAGATTATTTTAGTATTTAATTATGTAAAATATAAATATGTATTTGTCATTTTTACTTTTGAAATAATTTTATAGTTTTCATGAGCTGGTGGACCTCAAAAATGGTTACGATGGGCTGCGGGTTAAAGACTCTTAATAGATTGAACTACAGATGATGGGGATATCGGGTTCGACCACCAGCATGGTGTATATAAGGTGGTATTTCCTAAAGGGTTTTAAACTATCCCTTAACTCAAATAAGGGTATATTTCTTCTAAATTAAACCATCCTTAACCCTATTATATCAGAGTAATTAGTACATATGTGGATAACCTAAACGGGTAGTAAAACGCGGTGCTAAAAAAAGAGTTTATTAATAATTTTATAATCTCCAAACTTTATAATAGGTTGGTAACATGACCTGAACTACCAGCTTTGAAATCTAAAATATATTATAGGGCTTTTTAATTGACAAAATTTCTTTCAACCAAAACATTTATCAAAATTTCCTAAGAATTTGATAAATATTTTAGTAATTTTTTTCTGTGAATTTTGAAGAGGAGTGTTTTAGTAAAAAAAATATGTATTTATTTATTACTATTATTGTGTTTAGTAAGAGTCAAAATTATTATAGAAGGGTTTTTTTTGTATGCTCTCAGACCCAAGATAACATTGTGGTAGGGTTGGGGTGGGGCGTAAAAGCTTTAAAGAGATTTTCCTGGATAAAGGACTGGAAATACAATTTGATAAATACATTCTTTTTCACTATTTCAGCATATCGAGGTCGAATTCCAGTCTCGTAAATTACTGTACATAACTTCTCTAATTTCGCTTAACTCAGGGATCAGTCAACTATATATATATATATATATATATATGTGTGTGTGTGTGTGTGCGTGTGTGTGTGTGTATGTGGTGTAGTGTTATTTTTGCACTTTGGTAAAGTTGGCCTACAAGCTACACAATTTGTTTTTCTTAAGAATATGGGCCGATTTTCCCTATTAAAGCTTAAAAGAAGACATTCCTCATTATTTATATAAAAATTAGGTTAAAGCTTTGAAGATAAATATAATGTTTGATCATTAAAACATTTCGGGTCTTGAGTTGAACGAATGAGATAATTTAAATGGAATCATAATGAATACACATTAAAGTTATTTTTGTATTATCCTCAATAAATGAACGGTACTAACTTTCACAGAATGAGTTGCAATATTTGCCAAACATGAAATAATACCGTTGAGTTTAATTTTATAAATCTAAATCTAGGTGAAACCATATATTTATTAGTTCAAATGTTATATATATGGTGATAAAAACTGAAATTATTGTAGCCATTAAATTTATTGATTCTCTCAATACTTTTTCTCGTCATATAGAGCCTATATTTTCTTTTTGTCAAGGCTGAATAGCTAGAAAGGCGATTACTGCCACAACACATCAAACTCCGTTCAGTTTATTTAATCCCAACAGTAATAAAACCAGGCATTTTTAGATGACTAGATAGATGCTCTTACGACTGAGTTAAGGTGGTAGTGTAAGGAACGCGAATTTAAGGGCAGAGTTTTCTAAATGTACGTTCTGTAGCGGGAAGGGGGGTAGGGGCAAGACAAGTATTTCCACGTGATGAGCTTGGTGTCAGTGACGCCCAAAGAACGGCGCCACAAGACGTCAAAGTTGCCAATGTATGTACCTGGGGCTAGGCCAACCTGTAATCTACAGCGCGTAATAAGTGGAGTGTTGTGTAAATTATGACCAGCAACAGGTATACAATTGCCTGAGGAAAAAGTACCCATAAGGAATTACCGATTATTTCCAAGATATGGTTGTTGGCCCAGGCAAGGGAAAATACTGAATTCGCAGAAGCGTCTTGACTGAGGAAGTAATAATAATAATAATAATGTGTGTCTGGGTACATCACTAGTAGTCCAGTAGTGGAAATATAAACCAGTACTAACGTACCGTTGTCCAGGGGACGCTCGAATGTACTAATCGTACATCCTTTCCGTGAAGAATCTTTCCATGTCCCGATAAGACGAGATGATGGTGTTAGTGAGTGGAAACACTTACAACCTAACTTAAACTAACCAACCAAATTCTGGTACCAGCAGGGAATTGAGCCCGGGACCTCTAGGCTCTTAGATAGATGCACTACACCATGGGAACGATTGAATGAGAAAGTTAATTCACTTCTTATTTGGAGCTACGCATTGGTCACTGAACGTCTGTATGACATTTGGCGTCGCTAACCCCAAGTTAATTACGTGGAATTACGTGGGAATACCATCTTTTTTTGTTTTAACCTGGAGATACGAATAATCCTGTATTTATTATTATTATTATTGTTATTATTGTATTATATTTTTATTATTTTTATTATTATTATTATTATTATATTATTATTATTATTATTATTATTATTATTATTATTATTAGCACCACATCTTACTACCCGTTTGGGCTGTAATCACTTACGTTAATGTGTAATGTTAGGATGATTGTGAGATGAGATGGAGGACCTACAGTTTAACATAGGATCCGAACCACCGTAGAGGCCTGGCATTCCACACATTCACACAAGTTGTGAACCTTGTATATAGCTATACAAATATATCAACATATTATATATATATTTTTGAGTTGACGTGAACCTAAAAGAATATTTCTCTATGTCCTTGTCTACGTATTATATTTATTAATACATTATTTACATCCTAATCAGACAAATATTTTAACAAACAAAGATATTATATCTTCTCTTTGAATACACGTTGTTTGGGGTGAGGCAGGGATGAGGGTAGAATTTGCCCCAACGTTTTGAATATTGAGGGGTATCTGTTGTTACGCCCTATGGATCAAAGCAAGCAGAGCTTAAACCAAATCACAATGCACAAATTTATCTTGTTTCAGGGCAGAGATAAAATAACTCTCTCTTAAAAATGATTACTCAATCTAGACTCGAGTTATTGTAGGTCTTTTGTACAATGAAAGTAACTCTCAGTTTAAAGAGATGGTTTGCGTTTCCTTCTTCTCCGAAATGTCGTTGTCAGTGACGTGGTTTAAAATGATGTCTCACGATTCCTCAGCTAGGGTATGTAATTTAAGGAACGTTGCTTGCAAACAAAGAAATTGAATTAAAACAGAAACTATATGAAAATGTCATGACATAAATAAATACGTGACATCAGGATCCAACAAAAAAAAACATATATCCTCTCATGATGAGAAGTACAGAGGTGAGATCTAGATCTGTAAGCACGAGGGAGGTTGGAAAGATCACTAGAATGATTTAATTAGTTTGTTAATTAGTAACCTTATGATAGCCTCTTACAAATGAATATCAACACGCATGTTTCAAACAATTGTAACTACAGTACTGTCCGAATAGAGGAAAACGCATTTCAATTAATTTAAATTAGTTGAAAATTAACCAACCCCCGTGGTTTAGTGGTCAGTGTACCTAGCTATGAGTCTAAGGGTCCCGGGTTCAATTCCCTGGCTGGTACCTTGGATATTTTTCTAGAAAGGGGAATTACCCCAATAGTCACCAGGGTTTGATTTGTTAGACTTAAGTTAGGTTCAAGTGTTTCCCCTGGTTCCCCACCTTCATACTCATTATCACCTTCATACTCACTATCACCCTCATACTCACTACCACCCTCATACTCACTATCACCATCATACCCACTATCACCCTCATACTCACTATCACCTTCATCTCATTTCATCGGGACCTGGAAAGAGCCTCCAGGAAAGGATGTACGATTAGTACATTTGGTCGTCCCCTGGACAATGGTACATTAGTACTGGATAATATTTCCACTACTGGGCTACGAGTGAAGTAGTACAAACGTGCAATATTAAAGTTGAAAATTGACACGGAAATCGAACCAGGAACCTTTGGCTTAACACGCCAATGCCTTACCCCTGAGCTATTCAGGATTCATTTCATGCTCTGGCTCATTCTTCATTAATAGTGTAAGGCTGAGTCTGTGATGGACATGTTGCATTGAGGATTCGTTTAATGCTCTGGCTCATTCTTCATTCATAGTTTAAGGCTGAGTCTGTTATGGACATGTTGCATTGAGGATTCGTTTAATGCTCCGGCTCATTCTTCATTAATAGTGTAAGGCTGAGTCTGTGATGGACATGTTGCATTGAGGATTCGTTTATGCTCCAGTCATTCTTCATTATGTTTAAGCTGTCTGTGATAGACATGTTGCATTGAGGATGTTTCATGCTCGGTCATTCTCACTATTAGTTTAAGGCTGAGTCTGTGATGGACATGTTGCATTGAAGATTCGTTTTATGCTCCAGCTCATTCTTCATTAATAGTTTAAGGCTGAGTCTGTGATAGACATGTTGCATTGTATACTTGACAGCTCTCCCTAGTGGCAAATGGCTGCACTCCGATAGTTCGCGATACGTTTGGTGGCCTATATGTAGACACAAGTCCCTCAAGGACTCAGCCTTAAACTATGAGTGAAGAATTACCCTGAGCACGGGACGAATCCTGGATATCTCAGTGGTAGAGGATTGATGCGTTGAGTCAATAGTTACGGGTTCGACTCCCGTGTGTAGGTGTCATTTTTCAAATAAATTAAATTAATGGGATTTTGAGTTCGTACAAAGTTTAGAACTAGTGATGGAGAACTCGGGAACGTCCATTACTTTATGACACAAAGTTGTCTCATTATGGTGGGACTGAAGGGGACGCGAGTCAAGTTTTTACAGTACAGTTTGTATAGCAACTTTTATTTATTTTTTGGCAAAATTAATACACTAAAAACTTAATGCTCCAATATAAATACTATTTATTATTTCTGTTGTCAATATCCCTTTTTCTCAACTAATACAAAGCCTACAGTGATGAATACGGTATCGATGGATAAGATTTTTTACCGACCTATGACATAGCATACTCAGTTTACGTTAAAACACATTGTTTGTTTAAAATTTAAGTTAAATGAAAAAGTAACAATATATTTGTATCAATTACCGAAAATAAACTCTCTTTGTTTTGTATATACACTTCGCTTAGTATTTAATTTCAACAACCCAACAAAAGATTAAATCATTTTTGGGGGGGAGGGGAGGCAGGGGGAGAAGGTTGAATGTACGAAAGTTTCGCAAGGGTTTACTGGTATTTAATTTAATGCAATAAAAACAGCTATCTCAACATTTCTTGAATATTTGTTAAATCTATCGGCAAATTTACTGGGAATCCTTTTAAACCAACATGAAAAGTTATCTACAAATTCCGCTATACTTGTAACAAATATTCAAGAACTTTTGAAATTATAGAGTGAAGAGAAAAACGCATCTGCTGAAGACATATTTTATTAATTTAGGACAAGTTTTTTGATATAAAAAATCTTCAAAATATGTACCTTAACTCGCAACTCCTTACCACCTTAAATATAAATATTTGTAATATTTGCTAAGATTAAATATAAATGTCCAAATTAAAAAAAAAAGGCTTGTATTCTCGTCAATAAATAATGGGTTGAGTTTTTATCGATACAGATTCAAATGAACCATATTGTCAAATTTAAATAAAAAACACCCGCAAGGACTAAGGCGTCAGTCAATTATAAACTAGATTGGCGATGTTGATGGGTAGGCTGGGGTTAGAGCCCTGGTTGGGTTTATGGAGGATGATTTTCTCTAAATGTTTTTTCGTTCTCCTTCCACGGAATAATATCCACTTTCATTCCCTCATATTTATTACCTTCCTCACAATTAGCTCCTTAATTATTATAAGCAGATAACTTAAGTGTGTATCAAGAAGCACAACACGAAAAGGAAGGTAAAAGTAATTTTGTTTAAAACCGTGTCTTTCTACCTGTTCAGGTTGTAAGTACATCTAATACTTATTATAATGGGTAGAGATAAGGAAGTAAGCATTTTAGAGATAATCTACCCTCATTTGCTTATATGGAGAATGGGAAACCATTTATGAAAAACTAGTCTCAGTGGACCCAACCAGGATTTGAACCTTGATATCCACGTCATCAGCAGACCAGTCTAACACGAGAGTGATGCTTTAAACCAAGCGTCCACCGAGTGGAATAAAAAAAAGTCAAGTTGATTTAAATATCTTTATTAGATATATTTTCGTCTTAATTTTTTTTTTTTAAGAACCGCGTTTTACTACCCGTTTTCTTTAAAAGCTTATTTACTAATTACAATAATGGTTTTAGGGATTAGAAAGGAATAAACGCACTCAGTACACCTGACTGGGATTCAAACCTCGATCTCCCCGTCATCAGCTATCAATTCTGCTACGAGAGTAGCGCGTGAGACCACGTGGCCACCGAAGCAGGTAAATAAATTTTCTCTTAAATTGGAAGAACGTTTCTAAAATGTTAGCTCACCAGCGGTTAGTATTTAATACCATGATAAGGTTTTCTTCTTTTTGGAGAGAGTCAAACAATGTTCCTAAAGTGAATATTAATCATGTTTGTTGTTGTTTTTGTTTAATGTAGCTTGATGAAGAATTACACAGGGTAACTATTATATCTCGTTGTGCAAAGCTTATGATTTATCAACCCGCTACATCATGACAGTAAATTACACAGTCTACAGACTAGCAGCTATGTCTTAAATTAATAAATTACTCTCTTTAGAGATTCCGTGAAGCGCTAAAATCACCGGTGACACACTTACTTAACTTAGCACATCGAAGGTTGTATAAATTCTACCTTATCCCTATGTGATCCTTGAAATAAGAAGTATTTATTTTTTATTTTTGTCGTTGCCATGTTTTACTTTCTCTTATAAAGAGATAGTATTGTGAATGCGATCATTTTCTAGACCTCACTGCTGACCACAAGAAAATATTTAAAAGTTAAGACTTAGATATATTGTTCTCAAAATATATTTAAAAAAAATTAATAAAGTAACTAAGTTGACTAGATATAAAAAAGTGATGTTGCAAGACAAAATATATGATTACGATTTACTTATATTAAAAACATAATGTTAGAATACGAACATTAAACATAAAAACAACCATTAATCGTCAACTTGGCTACATATAAGTTGATGAAAAGTCTAAAAATATATAAAACACCGTTGCTAAAAAAACTTACAGATTAACTATATAGTCTGGACAGAACAATTTAATAAGTTCAAATAAATAATGAATTCAAAGTGTAAAATTGAGTTTGGGGGTTATCATTAGCCAAATGAGTTATAATGCAATCATTAAGTATTATTGTCCAAAAACATTTAAATATACAATATATGATAGAAAACCCCTGTTTAAAGTTAAATATGAATTAAAGTAAAAATGATTAATTTTCATATATATTTTGAGAACAAAATATCTAAGTATTAGCTTTTAATTATATCCACTCCTTACTTAAACCTTCTTAGAATGTTTTCTAAACTGTTACGAGAAAAAATGTTTTTATTTTCTACCAAAATTCTATCATACATGTTTTTTTTTTGCACCATGCGTCTCGCTAGCCCATTCGGAATGTACACAAATATACTAATTACGGTAGTACGTTAAGAATGGGGAAGGCTGGATTTAGGGGAAGTGTACCCACATTTGCGTGGACGAAGATTAGAAAACCATTAAGAAAATAAAACCTCAGTACTCCCGACTGGGATTCAAACCCCAATCCCACCATAATTTTCAGTACAGTCTAACATGAAGTGACACCTGAGTTCACTCAACCACTGAATATGGTTACTATTGGTGACCTGGTGGTCTAGGGGTAAGGTGTCGGACTTCTGTGCTGAGGGTCCAGGGTTCAATCCTCTGTCCCGACACAGATTTATCTGATTGCCAAACCCTTCCCTCACCTCTGACAAGACGTGTATTAACACATCTTGTGAATGTGTGGAATATCAGGCCTCCACCGTGGTTCGGATCCCACGTTAAACTGTAGGTCCTCCATTTCATCTCACAATCACCCTTTCACGACACATTAGCGTAAGTGCATATAACCCGAACGGATAGTAAGACGCGTGTGATGATAAATGATATATAATAATAAATAATTATAGCATAACTAACAATGGTTCTAATCCTGTAAAGCTTAGTTCAATCTCCATTGCGCTCATTAAGGGATTGTTTCTTCCTAATAGCTTTTCGTAATATATTCCAGATGAATTTCCTTTTCATTAACTTTCCCCGCCCTTCTTGTGCTTTTTTAGTTTAAGTAAAGTTTATAACCCACTTCGGTGGCCGCATAGTCTAACGCGCTACTCTCACAGTAGACTATACTGTCGATGACGGGGAGATCGAAGTTTGAATCTCGGTCAGGTGTACTGAGGGTGATTTTTCATCAATTGTTGTTTTCCACTCTCCCTCCACGCAATTCCGGGTACACTTCCTTAAAATATAACATTCCTAATCCCTAAAACCATTGGCTTAATTACTACATAAGTGTATAACCCTAACGGGTAGTAAGACGCAGTACTAATAAATGAATGTTATATAAGCAATGCAACTTTCAGATTTAAATGGCTACTAATAACCAAACGTGCTTGAATTTCGAATCTAGAAACCAGGCATAGATCTCGATGAATTAAAACTAAAAGTGTTTCTCCTACTCTCTCCAATCTGATGCCAACACAATTTTTGTGCAACACGTCTTACTACCCTTTCTGGTTTTACGTATATGTACTAATTACTCAAATGTTTTAGGGATAGAGAAGGTTAAATTTGTAGGAAGTGTATCCTGCATTTGAGCGGAGGTAGAGTGGAAAATGCGTTTAGGAAAAACCACCCTCATTACACCCGACCAGGATCAAACCTCGCTCTCCCCATCTTTGGCAGTTTAGTCCAACAAAAGAGTAGTGCGTTGACCATGTGGTGACCTAAGCGGCCAATTCATTCCTTTAGAAGAAGATGGTACGAATTTGGCGCAACAACCTTACATCGCAGATTTCTCCAAACTATGCCAAATTTTCGAATATCACATTCCAAAATGGTTGTAATTATATGTCGTATATAAAAATAAGAGCGTCTCATTATTTGTTGGCTCATCAAAAGGTACGCGGGCCGCACAGGATCATGGATCAGGCCACATATGGCCTGAGAGCCCGCAACTTTGACATGGCTGCCTGCGAGATCGCAACTTTGACGTGACTGCCTGCGAGCCCACAACTTTGACGTGACTGCCTGCGAGATCGCAACTTTGACGTGACTGCCTGCGAGATCGCAACTTTGACGTGACTGCCTGCGAGCCCGCAAGTTTGACGTGACTGCCTGCGAGCCCGCAACTTTGACGTGACTGCCTGCGAGCCCGCAACTTTGACGTGACTGCCTGCGAGCCCGCAAGTTTGACGTGACTGCCTACGAGCCCACAACTTTGACGTGACTGCCTGCGAGATCGCAACTTTGACGTGACTGCCTGCGATCCCGCAACTTTGACGTGACTGCCTGCGAGCCCGCAACTTTGACGTGACTGCCTGTGAGCCCGCAACTTTTACGTGACTGCCTGCGAGCCCGCAAGTTTGACGTGACTGCCTGCGAGCCCGCAACTTTGACGTGACTAGCCTGCGAGATCGCAAACTTTGACGTGACTGCCTGCGAGCCCGCAACTTTGACGTGACTGCCTGCGAGATCGCAACTTTGACGTGACTGCCTGCGAGCCCACAACTTTGACGTGACTGCCTGCGAGATCGCAACTTTGACGTGACTGCCTGCGAGCCCGCAAGTTTGACGTGACTGCCTGCGAGATCGCAACTTTGACGTGACTGCCTGCGAGCCCACAACTTTGACGTGACTGCCTGCGAGATCGCAACTTTGACGTGACTGCCTGCGAGCCCACAACTTTGACGTGACTGCCTGCGAGATCGCAACTTTGACGTGACTGCCTGCGAGCCCGCAAGTTTGACGTGACTGCCTGCGAGCCCGCAAGTTTGACGTGACTGCCTGTGAGCCCACAAGTTTGACGTGACTGCCTGCGAGATCGCAACTTTGACGTGACTGCCTGCGAGCCCACAACTTTGACGTGGCTGCCTGCGAGCCAACAACTTTGACGTGACTGCCTGCGAGATCGCAACTTTGACGTGACTGCCTGCGAGCCCGCAATTTTGACGTGGCTGCCTGCGAGCCCGCAAGTTTGACATGGCTGCCTTAAGAGCGTGCAACACATTCCCATCAACTCTGTGATACAGTCGGCTAGAAATCATACATTTACACGAACACTATTGCACATAGATCATTTCTAATTAAACATTAATGGAGATAAAGAGTTAATATAAGATTCTAATACTAAACATTGTTGAAATATAAAATTATAATTGGATTTAAAACTGGATTGTAAAGGCTGTTTTTGACCATTTTAGAATGGCTTCACAGTTAAGCATTGCACACAAATCTTCATTCTGTCATAATAGGGATACACTGTAGTTATTAACCAGAAACTTTGTCACTTCCCCCCCCCCCCCATCGTCATTCAAATACGAGTGCACTGCACACTTTTCTGGCGTATAGCAGCTCTTTTCTCTTTAACTCCCAAACCTCGCGTGAGCCGGAAGCTGAGTTGGGCCTGCTATGAGGAACTCTCTTAATAGATCTTACGAACACCCAAGAGGGATCTGCACGCTATCATTTGCTATAATAATTATATATGAGCTCGTTTTCCTGACTATCCTGCCACTAAGGTTGGACATCGTCTAGTGTCAGGTGTGCTTGTAATACGTTCACTTGGTTTGTAGGTCATGTATGGGTGGGTTTAGAAAGTGCGCATGAATTACCCCAATTATTATAACGTGATATAAAATAAAGTGAAACAGTCATGGGTTGCATTTCTCTCGGTTTACAGTTTGGAGGATTTGATTAAAACTTTTTTGTTTATGTTTTGACGACTTTTGGGTGACGTTTAATGCACTAACTTTCCAAGAAATATAGATGTAATCTTTGTCCTACTACTCATCCGGGATATTCACAATTAATTACATTAATTGCCTTGGCATTAGGAATGTGGTATTCAGAGGATATGTACCAACATTTGCATAGAAGAAGAGTAGGGAACACTCTAAGGAAAAAGACCTCAATACACCGAGCCATGATTTGAACCCCAACCTCCCGTTACCAGTTAAGTAAAATAAGTGGACCTAACATTTAAGCTACGTGCCCAGCAGTGTGCGTGATCAATTAATTAGCCTCGGTCTTTTAATATTTTACAATAGAACACTTTCAATCTAACATTAATTTGTTGATTATCTTAGATCATTAGCCGGGAGTCGAACCAAATCAACCCACAAGACGTCAGTCTCGTCTGGTTTGACGGTGAGGGTGTACTGGTGTGTTTATTTCCTGTGAATTTAACCCATTTTTTTATGAAAATGTGGGTACACTTAATTGAAGTTCAACCTTACTCATTATTAACTAATTAGTGTAATTACATACGCTTATAACATGAACAAGTAATTAGACACGGTGCTTAAAATAAAGAAGTTGAAACACGACCTGATTTCTGGACTTGATGAATTTCTGCTCGACTACTCTAGCGATACACTTTCGATCGCGAAATTTTCGGTTGGTTTCTCCTTTGCTCGGTTAGTCTCGTGCTGTTTTCTGCAGGGATATTGTCACACACATCTAGCGAACCGGTCCATCGGAAACCTTGGTTCGATATTTCTGTCACTCGTCCCTCCTTTCGTGGTAATCAGAGCGTGGCGTGTCACGAGCTGTTCTGCATCGCTAAGTGCGTATATATATATATATATATATATATATATATATATATATATAATGCATTCATCACTCTTTACGCGATGATTAGCAGATTGGCATAGCATCAGCAGCACTCACTGATTAATTTGTTAATTATTCGTATCAACATTAGTTCAACACGTTGACTCATGCGGTTTGCCTTATCAATAAGGCCCCCGGGGTGTCTAGGGGTAAGGTGTCAGACTTCTGTGTTGGGGTCCGGGGTTCAATCCTCGGTCCCGGCACAGATTTATCTGATTTCCAAACCCTTCCTTCACCTCTGACAAAACATCTTGTGAATGTGTGGTATGCCAGACCTCCACCGTGGTTCGGATTCCACGTTAAACTGTATGTCCTCCATTTCATCTCACAATCACCCTACCATTACACATTAGCGTAAGTGCGTATAACCCGAACGGGTAGTAAGATGCGGTGATAATAATAATAATGTCCCGAGTTCATCTCCTTGTATAGGCACAAACAATATCATTGGATAAATTGTGGCCGACACTTTGGCAGTACTGTAATTTTATTTTCTTAGCATCGCGTCTTTCTACTCATTTGGGTTATAAGCGTATGTACTAATTACGCTAATGATTTTAGAGATGAGGAAGGTTACATTTAGAGGAAGTGTATACGTATTTGCGTGGAGGCAGAGTGAAAAGCCATTTTGAAAAACTCAATACACTTGACCGAGATTAGAACCTCAATTATTGGTGGTCTATAATTTTTAAAGAGTAGAGCCTTACACCATGTGGTCATCGAAGTGTGTAGTAATGAAGTGAGGATCAAGGTATTGGGGTTGTGTTTATTATAGAGTTAAGTTAATTAGTAAGTCGTGTGCTGATATAATCAGTTGAATAAGAAATTGCCCGCTAAATACCCCAAAAAATAATGTATTAGTTGAGTACTTTCAGACCTATCAGATTAGTGAGTTTTCTTAATGATGTTATTACACTGACATATTCATTTTAAACAAGGAATATTTATTTTATAAAAATTATATGATATAATAGTTGACACTTCATTGGATAATATGTGTGTAAATACATTAAATAAGATTTTCTTCAACGTTTGTACAATATATGCGATTACTAAAATGAACGCTTATAATGTCAAACATTTTTACGAAAAACCATGAATTTTTTAAAGTTTTGGTCATGAAACCTTATTTATTAGTTAAAAAAACACTTATTCTATTTTCTACGTGTGTAATTTGTGTTGTTATATTGGACCATTACATTTTAAACTGCTTTGTATGAATAGGTTAAACTTTTAGATAACTAATGGTCGATCGTGGTGGCATTTTAGGTTACTCACTCGAGAAATGTGTTTTGTTTACTCTTTCGAAAGTAGCTTATTGTTGAATAATGCTGCCTTAAATTTAGGGTAGTATATGCGAGGCCTCTTGCCTCGAAGTAAAATCATCCAGTTCTGATTCGTGTTATATACACTATGAGTGAAGGCGTTGTTCTGCTCTCCCATTATTATTATTATTATTATTATTATTATTATTATTATTATTATTATTATTATTATTATTAGCACCACGTCTTACTGCCCGTTCGGGTTATACGCACTTACGCTAAAGTGTAATGGTAGGGTGTTTGTGAGATGAAATGAAGGACCTACAGTTTAACGTGGAATCCGAACCACGGTGGAGGCCTGGCATTCCCCACATTCATAAGATGTCTTGTCAGAGGTGAAGGAAGGGTTTGGTAATCAGATAAATCTATGCCGGGACCGAGGATTGAACCCCGGCCGCCAGCACAGATGTCTGACACCTTACCCCTAGACCGCCAGGTCACCTTTCTGCTCTTCCAAACTATGTCTAATCATTTTTCACCTGAAGGTGTTAAAATACAATTAATGAAATAGGCACACAGATGATCATCTTTATAAATGCAAATGGATTTGAGTGAAAAACTATTCACCAAAATTTAAAAAAAAATTGTGAATGAAAGTGAATTCTCAGTAGTCTGCGCACTAAGTTAAACAAAATTGACTATAAATTTGTTTGGGAAAAATAAATTAACCTTATATTTTCTAACATTTAAAAATTAATTTTAGTACAAAATGTACTAACATTTGTGTATTATTTCTATTGCAGTTACAAAACAAGCCACAAGGCCCACCCCTGTTGAACAAAGGTTTGATGACAGAGGCCTCTCTAAAGGTTCCTATCCTGGGGGTGAAACTAGCTGTTAAGACACTTAGTTAGAGCTGTATTATCTACATTAGCCAGGTGTTATCTCGGGGGTGAAACGGGCTCTTAAGACACTTAGTTAGAGCTCTATTATCTACATTAATCAGGTGTTATCTCGGGAGTGAAACGGGCTCTTAAGACACTTAGTTAGAGCTGTATTATCTACATTAGTCAGGTATTATCTCGGGAGTGAAACGGGCTCTTAAGACACTTAGTTAGAGCTGTATTATCTACATTAGTCAGGTATTATCTCGGGAGTGAAACGGGCTCTTAAGACACTTAGTTAGAGCTGTATTATCTACATTAGCCAGGTGTTATCTCGGGGGTGAAACGGGCTCTTAAGACACTTAGTTAGAGCTGTATTATCTACATTAGTCAGGTGTTATCTCGGGGGTGAAACGGGCTCTTAAGACACTTAGTTAGAGCTGTATTATCTACATTAGTCAGGTGTTATCTCCGGGGTGAAACGGGCTCTTAAGACACTTAGAGCTGTATTATCTATATTAGTCAGGTGTTATCTTGGGGGGGAAACGGGCTCTTAAGACACTTAGTTAGAGCTGTATTATCTAAATTAGTCAAGTGTTATCTCGGGGGTGAAACGGGCTCTTAAGACACTTAGTTAGAGCTGTATTATCTATATTAGTCAGGTGTTATCTCGGGAATAAAATGGGCTCTTAAGACACTTAGTTAGAGCTGTATTATCTATATTAGTCAGGTGTTATCTCGGGGGTTGAACGGGCTCTTAAGACACTTAGTTAGAGCTGTATTATCTATATTAGTCAGGTGTTATCTTGGGGGTGAAACGGGCTCTTAAGACACTTAGTTAGAGCTGTATTATCTATATTAGTCAGGTGTTATCTTGGGGGTGAAACGGGCTCTTAAGACACTTAAATAGAGCTGTATTATCTATATTAGTCAGGTGTTATCTCGGGAATGAAATGGGCTCTTAAGACACTTAGTTAGAGCTGTATTATCTATATTAGTCAGGTGTTATCTTGGGGGTGAAACGGGCTCTTAAGACACTTAGTTAGAGCTGTATTATCTATATTAGTCAGGTGTTATCTCGGGAATAAAATGGGCTCTTAAGAAGTTTAGCTAGACGCGTATTAATTACCTAAATTATGTGCTATCCGGGGGGGGGGGGGGGGATACTAGGGCTCTTAATGTTCACCAATCTACCAGAGAGTAAAGGTTGACGGTAAATGTTCCCACTGAACCCCTGGTGGTGGTTACTCTGGCACTTAGGCACCCAACAAGTATCAGCTATTAGCACCCGGAGATGGGGCCATGACCTACTCATATCCCCCACCCCACCCTCTGTCCCGTAAACACGGCCAATATTTCCGTACGTAATGAGATAGAGAGACTTTTATTCAAATAATATTTGTGAAATTGGGATTTATCCTTTCCTACATCACAGTGATGAACCAATGGTCGGAATACTGGGTGTTATGTCTGCTCTATGACTAAGTTAGTTTGTGAGTCGTGCGCTGATATAATCAGATAAAGCGCAAGTTAAATACCACGAATAAGTAATTGTTATGCACGTCACGTATATTTCTTTGTTGTAGGAGGGGGTGGTACTGTGTGGAATGCCTTGGACGTCAGGTACTGGCGCTGCGTCCTTAAGAAGACCAATATCTGTCCTGACAAGGACATCAAGTTCTTCCTTTATACCAGGTAAGTTGTCAGTTATCTTCACTAATATCTGTCCTGACATCAAGTTTCTTCCTATTTACCAGTAAGTTCATTTATATTATAATATCTACCTCCTGACATCAAGTTCTTCCTTTATACTAGGTAAGTTGACAGTTATCTTCACCAATATCTGTCCTGACATCAAGTTCTTCCTTTATACTAGGTAAGTTGACAGTTATCTTCACCAATATCTGTCCTGACATCAAGTTCTTCCTTTATACCAGGTAGGTTGTCAATTATCTTCACTAATATATGTCCTAACATCAAGTTCTTCCTTTATACCAGGTAAGTTGTCAGTTATCTTCACTAATATCTGTCCTGACATCAAGTTCTTCCTTTATACCAGTTAAGGTGTCAGTTATATTCACTAATATCTGTCCTAACATCAAGTTCTTCCTTTATACCAGGTAAGTTTTCAGTTATCTTCACTAATATCTGTCCTGACATCAAGTTCTTCCTTTATACCAGGTAAGGTTTTCAGTTATCTTCACTAATATCTGTCCTGACATCAAGTTCTTCCTTTATACCAGGTAAGTTGTCAGTTATCTTCACCAATATCTGTCCTGACATCAAGTTCTTCCTTTATACCAGGTAAGGTGTCAGTTATATTCACTAATATCTGTCCTGACATCAAGTTCTTCCTTTATACCAGGTAAGGTGTCAGTTATCTTCACTAATATCTGTCCTGACATCAAGTTCTTCCTTTATACCAGGTAAGGTGTCAGTTATCTTCACTAATATCTGTCCTGACATCAAGTTCTTCCTTTATACCAGGTAAGGTGTCAGTTATATTCACTAATATCTGTCCTGACATCAAGTTCTTCCTTTATACCAGGTAAGGTGTCAGTTATCTTCACCAATATCTGTCCTGACATCAAGTTCTTCCTTTATACCAGGTAAGGTGTCAGTTATATTCACTAATATCTCTCCTGACATCAAGTTCTTCCTTTATACTAGGTAAGTTGACAGTTATCTTCACTAATATCTGTCCTGACATCAAGTTCTTCCTTTATACCAGGTAAGGTGTCAGTTATATTCACTAATATCTGTCCTAACATCAAGTTCTTCCTTTATACCAGGTAAGGTGTCAGTTATATTCACTAATATCTCTCCTGACATCAAGTTCTTCCTTTATACTAGGTAAGTTGACAGTTATCTTCACTAATATCTCTCCTGACATCAAGTTCTTCCTTTATACTAGGTAAGGTGTCAGTTATATTCACTAATATCTGTCCTGACATCAAGTTCTTCCTTTATACCAGGTAAGGTGTCAGTTATATTCACTAATATCTGCCCAGACATCAAGTTCTTCCTTTATACTAGGTAAGTTGTCAGTTATCTTCACCAATATCTGTCCTAACATCAAGTTCTTCCTTTATACCAGGTAAGGTGTCAGTTATATTCACTAATATCTGTCCTGACATCAAGTTCTTCCTTTATACCAGGTAAGTTGTCAGTTATCTTCACTAATATCTGCCCAGACATCAAACTCTTCCTATTTACCAAGAAAGTTGTCAATAATCTTCACACACACACTCTCTCTCTCACACAGTCTACATTCTAAATAACATTTTATTAATAATAATATTTAGCACCGCGTCTTACTACCCGTTCGGGTTATACGCTTTAAGTACTAATTACGCTAATGGATTAGGAATTGGGAAGGTTGAATTGTAGGACGTGAACCCGCATTTGCGTGGAGGGAGAGTGGAAAACCATTTATGAAAAACCACCCACAGTTCACCCGACCGAGATTCGAATCTCGATCTCCCCCTCCTCAGCAGTCGAGCTCAACACGACTAGCGCGTTAGCCAACTACGCCACAGAGGCGGGTAATAACATTTTAATATCAACTTTTGTTTGCGATTTTTACTAGTCTTGCACTATTTTTTGTTCGTGTTTTTTAATATGATTTATTGTTGTGAATTCCCATCCTCACTCCATGCTAATGCAGATATACTTGTTATAACTTATTGTCCTTACCCCTATCCCTTTTGTTACGCTACTAACCTTATTTAAAAAAATTGCAACGCGTCTTACTACCCATCCAGTCTATCCGCATTTTATCACCCTAATATGGTAGAAGAGGAGGAAGGTATAATTTTGTGGATATGTACGTGCATTTGTAGTGAAGTATATTGGGAAGCCATTTGTGAAAAAACCATCTTCCATCACCGTAAAACCGGACTATACGAGATTGCTGTATGTTCCGCGTGCTCACAAATTCGGGTACTAAACTATTCTGTTGAACGTACTACTTTTTAAAATAACGTATTTATCGCCAAGTCACCGGTAAACCTAGCGTTGCCACTCCGGCCCACGGCACGAGGCTGACATTGACCATGTAATAGTAGTCCTATTACTCTTTACATTCAGGTCACATTCTAGATAAACCGGTTCACAGAACCAGATGTTGCGGAGTGGTGTATTGCTCATTAGGTGCTATGGTCAAGTTTGGTGTTTTAATACCAGTGGACCCTGTCTCGTAAATATTTGCCCAGGATTGAAGAGTACAAACACACTGCATGATTCCATCAGCAAAAAAGGTGGTTAATGGTTCAATAAATTTGAAAGACATGAAATGGACCAGTGATGTGGAGCGGTTTTAATATATGTCTATCTTCTGTGTTAGGGGTCCAGGGTTCAATACTCGATCCCGGCACAGATTTATCTGATTGCCAAACCCTTCCTTCACCTCTGACAAGACGTGGATTAATCACAACTTGTGAATGTGTGGAATGCCAGGCATCCACCGTGGTTCGGATTCCACGTTAAACTGTAGGTCCTCCATTTCATCTCACAATCACCCTACCATTACACATTGGCGTATGTGCATATAACCCGAATGGGTAGTAAGATGTGGTGCTAATAATAATAATATATGTCTATGCGAGAGATTAACATATAAGGGGGCTGCCTGATAGCTTAGAAGTTGTCAACCAGTTTTTTCACTTAAGTTAAACTATTGAAAAATATGTCACAGTAAATGGGTTTGGTGTTTCCTGAAATGAACACAAAACTATTTTCTCTGACCCTAGACATATAAAAACTTGTAAACAAAGTTTAAAGGCTGACATTTTCAATTCTGAAAAATTCAAAAATCCACATAAATATCAACTGAAACTTTATTTCTTTTAATCATTAAGATCAAAATGCCCGAGAAATGAAATGTAACTGGAATAGGAGCGTAGAATAGATCTTTGTGAACCAATTTATCTAATTTAGTTAGGGGGGTTGAGGTGTCACAACACAAATTGTATTGTCATTTGTATTTTATTCTTCCCTGTTAGTTCTCCTACTGCTAGACAAGCTCCACTCAGGAACGTTATAAAACTACTTGTTTTCTGAGGTTTATAAATTTCTCGTCGACTATTATATCACCTAAATAAAATCTCTACGAAGCAAAAGATTATGTAACTATTTGAGATGGTTCCAAATGTTATCAGGAATGCAGATCAGTGACAGAAAGTTTTAAAGCCAGGCTGGATGTAGTGTTTATTTTCTACCCTTAATCAACACAAATCATGGTTCATTTCATATTAAATTTTGTCATACTCATTCCTAACCAATTTGTTTGATATAATGCATATAGCTCAAACGGGTAGTAAGATGTGGAACACACAAAAAAAACTCTCAGAGGCTATTTTCATCTGGAATCTCCCTCATTTAGTCACTCCGTGATTCAAATCCAATTCTCTCATCGTCTGAAGAATACAAGTGAAACAATCTTTACAATGGCGTGTGAGACTTATGATCAAATGGTAAAACAAACACTTTTTGTTTAGATAATATTCTGATGGGTTAGTTGAGAAAATAATTAACACCCTGAGAGGGATATGAAATCTGGTCCTCAGGTTTTATGTTCCAACCATTCTTCCAAATGAGCTAAACAAGTTCTCGTTCCAGTTTCACTAACTATTTCAACTTCTCAAAGCACGTGCATACTTTGTGTGTTTGCATTGAAAACATGTAGTTCACGAACAAATAAAGATGAACGATTATTTCAAATGAACTAGTAAAACTGATTTTTTTAACCGTGTCTTAAAACCCTTTCGGGTTGTACGCATATATACTAATTATACTAATGCGTAAGAAATAACCATTTAGGTAAAAAAAATCCTCAGTACACTTGACTGAGATTCAAACCCGATCTTCTCATAATCGACAGTCCAGTCTGACACGAAAGTGATACCTGAGATCAGTTCACTCGACAAATGAAGTGGGTTCCGAACTAGTTCACCTTCTTGAAGTGATCTAGTACAAAAGGAACTACGAGGTGACAAGACAGTAAGCAACCCTGATTTCTTCAGCTGATCTCGGTCAGAGAAATTAAGTGACCACAAATAAAAGAGTTGAGATTCTCTCATTAGTTACTATGTGAGGCTTATGTGGTTCAAATAGGAGTTCTTTGTTTGACATTTCCCTTGTTCAGTAAAACATCACTGTCCAAATATCTATAATTATATCACTGGAGTGGGTGTAGGTCTTACACTGTTGAAATATTGGCCTACAAGCTATAGTTCACTAACGACCGACCTACGAGGTACAGTTCACTAACGACTGACCTACGAGGTGCAGTTCACTAACGACTGACCTACGAGGTGCAGTTCACTAACGACTGACCTACGAGGTGCAGTTCACTAAAGACTGACCTACGAGGTGCAGTTCACTAACGACTGACCTATGAGGTGTAGTTCACTAACGACTGACCTACGAGGTGCAGTTCACTAACGACTGACCTATGAGGTGTAGTTCACTAACGACTGACCTACGAGGTGCAGTTCACTAACGACTGACCTACGAGGTGCAGTTCACTAACGACTGACCTACGAGGTGCAGTTCACTAACGACTGACCTACGAGGTGCAGTTCACTAAAGATGACCTACGAGGTGCAGTTCACTAACGACTGACCTATGAGGTGTAGTTCACTAACGACTGACCTACGAGGTGCAGTTCACTAGCGACTGACCTACGAGGTGTAGTTCACTAACGACTGACCTACGAGGTGCAGTTCACTAACGACTGACCTACGAGGTGAAATTCACTAACGACTGACCTACGAGGTGCAGTTCACTAACGACTGACCTACGAGGTGCAGTTCACTAACGACTGACCTACGAGGTGCAGTTCACTAACGACTGACATACGAGGTGCAGTTCACTAACGACTGACCTACGAGGTGTAGTTCACTAACGACTGATATACAAGGTGTAGTTCACTAACGCCTAAGCTACAGACTGTAGTTCATGGACGTCATACCTTTAAGGTGTAGTTGGCAATGACTGAACTATCTAACTAGATAAATGAACTACTCACTTAAGTTATTTGAATAACTTAGAACTATTTCCTACAGTGAACACTTTTATCCATGTTGATATCCATTCATAAATACATATGAAGTTATGTTTCAGTGTAAGATGAAATGGTGAGGGAAAGTATCTTTTCACTAATAAATAGGAAATTTCAGTTACACCATTAATTATTACGTCGTTATTAAGTTCCCTTTAATCACCATCTTCTAGTTTCTACTGACATAAGAAAAAATTCTTTAAGATGGTTGAAAAAATACATGCCCAGCTATTGTTTAAGTGTTTTAAGTTTGTAAAATTATCCTCCATCTGCTGGCGGTCTAGGCGTAGGTGTCGGACTTCTGTGCTGGGTGTCCGGGGTTCAATCCTCGGTCCCGGCACAGATATATCTGATTGCCAAACTCTTCCTTCACCTCTGACAAGACGTGTATTAATCACAACTTGTGAATGTGTGGAATATGCCAGGCCTCCACCGTGGTTCGGATTCTAGGTTAAGCTGTAGGTCCTCCATTTCATATTATAATCACCCTACCATTACACATTAGCGTAAGTGCGTGTAACCCGAACGAGTAGTAAGACATGGTGCTAATTATAATAATAATACAATGACAGTAACAGAGTTTTCACTAAACAATTTTTTTTACGACTGTATTAAGAAATTGTTGATATACCTCACCATGAAACAAACAAATGGGACAGTTTTAATATTAATTTTATTGTTATCATATATCTTCAAAAATTATTGTATTCTGGGCAAATTCAGACCTGTTCACTAGAAATTTTGATTATATTTTAATAAAAACAATAAGTATTTAGAAATGAATGGACAGCTTTGTTTTTGTGTTATATTAGTATACTCTTTATATTTAAAAATAAGACCTAGACATGGGGATCAAACCCAGGACCTTTGACTCAGTATGCCAATGATCTAGACACTGAGCTATCCAGGAACCGTCATGTGCCCAGGGTCATTCTTCACTCATATTTTAAAACAGAGTCTGTAATGGACATGCATAAATCGTCAGCTGCATATGTGTGATGAATTAAGATCATGAACTATCAGATAAAGCAGCCATATTTGATTTAGTAGTTGGCTTTATGCTGCAAAATATACACTGACAACAGTACCAATGCGCATCACCATGATGGATTAAACAGCAAAACTATTATATTTTATAGTTACGGCTATAGCCGTATTTAATATAATATTCTTTAAATTGAAAAATGACACCTGAACACAAAGTCAATCATTTATTATAGTAGTTGGAGAGGCCCAAAGTCAACCAGCCCCCCCCGGGATATCTGCCGGTGTACCAACCATCCAGTCCAGCTCTGTCCAATATGCATTATTTCATACTGTTACAGTGGCATGCCATAATGGTGCTGCCAGCAGTATTTGACACCCAAGCCTAAATATCCTGATGTGAAATTATTTTTTTCAGCGAAAATAGGCTCGGTAAATTTATCGACGTGAGGAGTTCCAACTCTTTGAAATACGGAGGCTGGGACCCTGACAAGAGGAACGTGATCATCATCCACGGGTTCAACGGGACTGAGCACAAAGTACCCATGACGTTTATCAGGAACGGTGAGTGAAGGCAGGGAACGACGTAGCCTCCACCTTTCCAAAGATCTGGGGTTGTGTCGCTTGCTCGGTTTATCAACCAAGGCTCAAACTACATTCGACATTACCCCGAGATTAGCACAGGATAGGTGTTGGAAAGATGAACAATATTCTTCCTTTAGCTCCTTGAAGAGATGGACAATGTTCCTTCTTTTATCTCCTTGCAGAGATGAACAATATGCCTTGCTTCATATCCTTGGACAGATAAACAATATGACTTTATTTACCCCCTTGGATAGATGGACAATATGTTTTTATTCATCTCCTTGGAGAGAAGGACAATATGCCATACTTATTCATCTCCTTGGAGAGAAGGACAATATGCCATACTTATTCATCTCCTTGGAGAGATGGACAATATGCCATACTTATTCATCTCCTTGGATAGATGGACAATATGTTTTTATTCATCTCCTTGGAGAGAAGGACAATATGCCATACGTATTCATCTCCTTGGATAGATGGACAATATGCTTTTATTCATCTCCTTGGAGAAAAGGACAATATGCCATACTTATTCATCTCCTTGGAGAGAAGGACAATATGCCATACTTATTCATCTCCTTGGAGAGATGGACAATATGCCATACTTATTCATCTCCTTGGATAGATGGACAATATGTTTTTATTCATCTCCTTGGAGAGAAGGACAATATGCCATACGTATTCATCTCCTTGGATAGATGGACAATATGCTTTTATTCATCTCCTTGGAGAAAAGGACAATATGCCATACTTATTCATCTCCTTGGAGAGAAGGACAATATGCCATACTTATTCATCTCCTTGGAGAGAAGGACAATATGCCATACTTATTCATCTCCTTGGATAGATGGACAATATGCTTTTATTCATCTCCTTGGAGAGAAGGACAATATGCCATACTTATTCATCTCCTTGGAGAGATGGACAATATGCCATACTTATTCATCTCCTTGGAGAGATGGACAATATGCCATACTTATTCATCTCCTTGGAGAGAAGGACAATATGCCATACTTATTCATCTCCTTGGAGAGAAGGACAATATGCCATACTTATTCATCTCCTTGGATAGATGGACAATATGCTTTTATTCATCTCCTTGGAGAGAAGGACAATATGCCATACTTATTCATCTCCTTGGAGAGATGGACAATATGCCATACTTATTCATCTCCTTGGAGAGATGGACAATATTCTTTTCTTCATCTCCTTGGAGAGATGGACAATATACTTTTATTCATCTCCTTGGAGAAAAGGACAATATGCCATACTTATTCATCTCCTTGGAGAGAAGGACAATATGCCATACTTATTCATCTCCTTGGAGAGATGGACAATATTATTTTCTTCATATTCTTGGATAGATGGACAATATGCTTTTATTCATCTCCTTGAGAAAAGCATAGCATATATTCACTCCTTGAGGAAGGACAATATGCCATACTTATTCATCTCCTTGGAGAGAAGGACAATATGCCATACTTATTCATCTCCTTGGAGAGATGGACAATATTATTTTCTTCATATTCTTGGAAGATGGACAATATGTTTTTTTCATTCCTTGGAGAAAGGACAATATGCCTTATTATTCATCTCCTTGGAGAGAAGGACAATATGCCATACTTATTCATCTCCTTGGAGAGAAGGACAATATGCCATACTTATTCATCTCCTTGGAGAGAGGACAATATTCTTTTCTTCATCTCCTTGGAGAGATGGACAATATACTTTTCTCAACTCCTTGGAGAGATGGACAATATACTTTTCTCAACTCCTTGGAAGAAGAAATGACAATTACTTATTCTTCAAATCTTGGAACAGATAGACAAAATGCTTTTATTATCTCTTGGAGAGATGGACAATATCATTTTTCTTGGAAATGCTTTTTTACTTGGAAAGATGGAAATATGCTTTTCTTAATCTCCTTGGAAAGATGGACAATATATTTTTCTTCATATCCTTGATGAAATGGACAATATGCTTTACTTTATCTCCTTGGAGAGATGGACAATATTATTTTCTTCTTCTCCTTGGACAGATAGACAGTATGCTTTTCTTTATTTCCTTGGAGAGATGGACAGAATGCTTTTCTTTATCTCCTTGGAGAAACAATGAGGTTTCTTTATTTACTCCTTGATGAGATTGTCTTATGTATTAAATATATCATTGTATCATCTTTGTATTGTAAATAGCATAGTTTAGTCAATAGTCTGTCTGAACTAAGGTTATCAGGTTCGAGTCTCAAAACGACCGAAACAATTGATCTTGGGATAGCTTGAACGTCCTGGTGACTTGGTGTTGTGTCTGCTCTATAATTGAGTTTGTGTGTAAGTAGTCCCATATTCTGGCTACCCAATGTTGCAGCCTACCTGTCTAGAGGGGACTACAACGTGTTCACGGTGGACTGGGAGCCACTCACCATATTCCCCTGCTATCTGTCGGCGCTGAGCAACACAAAGCTGGTGGCGCAATGCTCAGCACAGTTGTACTCATACATCACAGGCAACGGTGCTCTGGCCAAGAGGACCCACTGCGTGGGGCACAGCCTGGGCGCCCATATCTGTGGCATGATGAGCAACCATTTGTCCGTCAAACAGCACAAGATCATAGGTGAGAAATAGTACCAGGCATGTTTGATTGATCTATTGTGGTATTACCATCTTTCGGTCAAACAGCACAAGATCATAGGTGATAGATAGTACCAGGCATGTTTAACTGATCATGTTGTGGTATTACCATCTGTCGGTCAAACAGCACAAGATCATATGTGAGAGATAGTACCAAGCATGTTTAACTGATCATGTTGTGGTATTACCATATTTCGGTCAAACAGAGCAAGATCATATGTGAAAGATAGTACCAAGCATGTTTTACTGATCATGTTGTGGTATAACCATCTGTCGGTCAACAGCACAAGATCATAGGTGATAGATAGTACCAGGCATGTTTAACTGATCATGTTGTGGTATTACCATCTGTCGGTCAAACAGCACAAGATCATAGGTGAGAGATAGTAACAGACATGTTTTACTGATCATGTTGTGGTATAACCATCTGTTGGTCAGGCAGTACATGATTGTAGGTGATAGAAAGTACCAGACATGTTTTATTGATCATGTTGTAGTATAGCCATCTGTTGGTTAAGCAGCACATGATCATAGGTGAGAGATACTTATCGAAAGTGGTTTGCGAAGGCTACTACTTTTTAAACGTGAAGCGAAGATTGTAGCTGTCGAAGCAATGGCGAAGATTGGGTTTTTGTGTCTGTCATATAACTTTCATTTAATTCTTTAATGATCCATTAAATGCATGTAGGTAAACATAAGGGTTTAGAGAGAAAAACAAAGCCTACTATATTCTTTTATACTGGCATATCTGAATTTATTCAAAATACAATATAGATGTCATATAATTAATATTCGGTGTTTTAATACAGTTAAGTGACTTTTCTAAATATTGTTATATTTTGAAATATGTCATATTTAATGATCCTTCTAGATATTTCAAAGGTGCGAAGCTTTTTATGGATACCAAAGTCAAAGTCAAAGGTCAAATATCCGTAGCTTCAAGATCGACATTTCGAAGCTTCGCACATCCCTTCTTGGGAAAACCAAAAGTGTACACCCTTTTTATTGCTTTTTTGGTATGCTGGGGGGAAGGTTTGTAACTACATTTTTGAAGAAAAATCCTACTTAGGTATATACGGTTGGGATGAATTTCAATGGCGTCTTATTCTGATAATAGACGAATCGAATACGAAATTTATTTTATTGATGCATATCGGTGAAAGTAGTATTTTATTGAGAATAGAGTATACTACTTTTGAAATACGCTGAAGTGTAGTGCTAGGGGTGTGTATTATCATCAGACAGGTCCCCATGGTTGTGTCTGAATAGTCTTCATCCTACACACTTGTGCACTTTGCTTGCACACTTTGATCAAACACGTCTCTGGCGCAAGAAAATACATTGTGTCCAGAATACTTTTCAAACAGCATATTACAGCCAGAGATTCCTAGTGGCTACTTCTTAAACACATGTTGCCATGGAAACGAGATTGAAATTTGATAGTCTTTGGTCCATGATGTCTTATGGGTACTCTATAGTGGTAATATTCAACTATTATAATATTTTTCATATTATAAAAAGAAATTTAACAAACTAACATATACTCGTAAATATGGACAAAGAACATACCATATTAGTTTTATTTAACAGCTAGTGTCCATTTTATTATATTTACACACAATATATATTACTTTCATTTAATAAAAGAACGTTATTTTAACTAAAGTGCGTGATAAAGGGCAAATCATAAGGAGTGCATCTGTACACGTTAAGAGAATTTAGACAACATTAAAAATGAATCACGTCCTTTTAAGTCGAAGTCAACGTCGACCTTAAAGTGCACTTGGCATACAAAGGTCCTCGGACGGAATATTCATACACGGCCTATGTTTTACTGATCACGCTGTGATATACGATAAATTTCGAACGTTTGAAACATATGTATGGACCTAAATCAACCTGAATCATGTGATGTCCAGCATTCATGAGTTTGACTACAGATAAACCACCCTCAATACAGCCTACCAAGAGATCGAACCATGAGCTACCAATGGCCGGCAAATAAGACTAGACAATTCTGCGTTTAGTTCATGTGGCAACTGATTTTATTGTATATAAAATATCTCATTTGATGTTTATTTATCAACCACGTACATCACAGATGATTAGTAAGATGTGGTGCAAATAATATTGTACTACTATAAAGCCACATGGTTGACGCACTCACTGACATTAATGTTTACCCACTTCTACATTAGCTAGAAACTTGAAATTTGACAAAGCTTTTAGCCTGTAACCAGCGAGAAAACTCCAAAAAGTTTTAAAAAATTAATATTTAACCCCCCAAAAAAATTCAAATTGGCGGAGCAACTTTAAAGTCGGTGTGGACCTTTCTTTGGAGGTCTCTTGTGACTAAACGGTAAGACCTATATAAAAAAAAGCTCTGGAATTACATTAGTTTTACATCACTTGCAAAGAAAACTCACTGGGGGTTTGGGGGGCAGCCCCCAACGAGCAAAGCGAGTATTATATATTCACATACAGGCCTGTATGTAACTAGCAAAGTGTTGTTATTATTATCAACAATTATTATTGCGAATAGAACTCATCAGTAATAGAAATTCGGGACTTTAATCGTCTAATATCTGCTTCGGTGGTCGAATGGTAAAAAGCGTCACCCTCGCAATAAACTTGACTGCCGATGACGGGATGATCGCGTTTCTAATCTGGATCGGGTGTTATTGAGTGTTTTTTTCCCTACGTGGTTTTCTAATCTCCTTCCACGCAAATGCAGGTATACCTCCTCTAAATTCAGCCTTCCTCATCCCTAACATATTATCATGATTAATATATACGAACCCGCTTCAGTGGCAGAAGGGTCTAACGTTTCACTCTCGTGTTATACTAGACTGCTGAAGACGGGAAGATTGGGGTCCGATTCTGATCGGGTGCACTGAGGGGAGTTTTCCTAAATGGTTTTATACCCTCACTCCACGCAAGTGCGGGTTCACTTCCTATGAATTCAACTTTCCTTTCTCTAACACATTAGAGTTATTAGTACATAAGCGTATAGACAGAATGGGTAGTAATACACGGCGCTAAAAATATTATATAAAATAACTAGAACGGGTAGTAAGGCGCAGTACTAAGAAATGTTTTAATGTAATTTAAGACTTATCAATCAGTTCTGACCGATCCTGACGAGGAAGTGTTAAAACTCTCACTGATTTTTTTTTTTTTTTTTTTCAGGTCTGGACCCAGCACGACCTTTGGTGGACAGGTACGGCTCCGCGGGGTTCCGCCTCACCAGGGACGACGCCCACGTTGTGCAGGTTATCCACACGAACGCCGGGGCGCTCGGAGAGGAGGCGCAGGTGGGGCACGTGGACTTCTGCGTGAACGGCGGCGTGAACCAGCCCGGATGCAAAGGACACAGGCTGCGTTAGTAACATCTGTAGTGTCTTGTTTAGGGGAGGGAAGGGGTTTACGTGTACTTTCTAAACACACAGAACCAACACTGGGGGAAAAGAAGATTCCACGCGTATAAAGGTGTCAGTCTCGTGCTGGGAATCCGGTAATGAGGAGGTTAGATTTCGAATCCCAACCGGCTGTATTAAGAAATCTCTTCTAGAAATTTTTTGTATTTATTTGTAATTAAATGCTAGTACACTTCCTCTAAATTCTATCTTCCTCGTCCTTATCCTAATCAGTGTTAATATGTGAGTAGTCATGACGGGGGATAAGAAGGAATGCCAAAATAAAATAAAAAACATATTATATCGATGCATTATTTACATCTCCAGCCCTAGCACCAACATATTTATTAATCGTATAAGTAAGATAAACTCGAATAAAAGCGTACAGCCCGGATGGGTAGTAAGACGTGGTGCTAAAAAAAACTAATTATAAATAGGCTATTTCTATGTGCACTTTTATGGAGTAGAACCAGGTTATGTTTGATCTTATAACACTTGCAAGTATTAAGGCACTCTTCATGGCACATGACTATGACGTCACTCTCACAATAGATTAGACTGTCGATGACGGGGGGGGGGGGGGGTAGGGGGGGTTGGTTTTAGAATCACGGTGGGCTTTACAGAGGTGGTTTTCCCCAAAATGGTTTTCCACTCTACCTCCACTAAAATGCTGCCATACTTCCTCTAAAATCAATCTTACTTATCTTTAACCCATAATCTCAACTGTTAAATAAGTGTATATTATAACCGAATGGGTGGTAGGTTCACTCTCAACTGAATGTGTGCTATTGACGAGACAAACTAACATCTATAAAGCGGGAAAGGGTGAATTTTAAGGGATTGGACCATCACTGGGACAATATTAACCTAAACTACTGCCTCCAAGCCACTCACTGTAGAACTCCGCACTATGATACATTTTAAATAGGAAGATTCTTATGCGGAAGTTGTAATAATACTTCATGTGATAATACGCCAAATTATTTTTTTCTGCAGCTATAAATTTCAACAGTTATAAAACGACTTTAGTCGGTAGCGTATCTTTCTACTAAGCTAACGGTCCTAAGCTCGATTTATGACATGGCCTAAACATTTATCATTGGTGAGATGTGGGTTTCCCCCTTCATAGTGATGAAATAACGGGGGGGGGGGGCTGGATGTTCTGTCTGTTAAAGTTAATTGAAGTCGTGTGCTGATTTAACTAGTAGGTTCAGAAAGTGCACATTAAATACCTTAAATAATATTTTCTTAAGGTAATAAAATTTCTTCAAAGCCAACCCATGTTTTATTTTGTATCTTTTAGAAAGTTTCCCAAGATTGTGTTTCGTTTCTCTGCAGGTAGAGCGCGTTGCAGTCACTTCCAAAGCGCCTGCTACTTTGCCTCGACCATCTCCCCAGAAGACAACTGGTGGGGCTCCCTTGTACCGCGAGCTGTCCAAGAGGGGAAAGTCCCTTGGACTGATGCCTGGCGCACCCATGCCCATGGGAGAGGACACTCCGGACAGGTAAGTGTCCTTATCTCCGTGTCCTGGCGCACCCATGCCCATGGGAGAGGACACTCCGGACAGGTAAGTGTCCTTATCTCCGTGTCCTGGCGCACCCATGCCCATGGGAGAGGACACTCCGGACAGGTAAGTGTCCTTATCTCCGTGTCCTGGGACACCATGCCATGGAGAGGACACTCCTGACAGGTAAGTGTCCTTATCTCCATGTCCTGGCGCACCTATGCTCATGGGAGAGGACACTCCGGACAGGTAAGTGTCCTTATCTCCGTGTCCTGGGACACCCATGCCCATGGGAGAGGACACTCCTGACAGGTAAGTGTCCTTATCTCCATGTCCTGGCGCACCTATGCTCATGGGAGAGGACACTCCGGACAGGTAAGTGTCCTTATCTCCATGTCCCGCCTTCTAGACCTTATGTAGAGTTGTTTGATGTTCTCACTGCAATTTCATTGGCCTGTAGTTCAACCTCAGGGTGGGGTATATCTTAGTAGCATCTAGGATTAGGATTAGGAGGCTAGTAAGTCTTGTTCCTGTATGATGGTGTGTGTGTTTTTCAGTGCCAGTGGGACCTACTGCGTTACGATTCATCACAACATCGACTGCCCGTTCGACTAGAGGCCAAGACGCAAGAGACAAGAGGCAAAGAGTTCAATGATCAACCGGCTGAGTTTCAGATAAAAACATGACCTCAGAAAGAGTTTGAAGAGCAACCAGCTGAGATTTCAGACAAAACATGACCTCTAGAAGAGTTTGAAGAGAAACCAGCTGAATTTCAGGCAATACATGACCTCACGAAGAGTTTGAAGAGAAACCAGCTGAGTTTCAGACAAAACATGACCTCAAGAAGAGTTTGAAGAGAAACCAGCTGAGTTTCAGACAAAACATGACCTCAAGAAGAGTTTGAAGAGAAACCAGCTGAGTTTCAGGCAATACATGACCTCACGAAGAGTTTGAAGAGCAACCAGCTGAGTCCTATAATATCAGTGACGTCACTAAGATTTGATGAGTGACCTACTGTGTTTTGGAACCTAGAGGAGAAAACTAGGATTCTCATATTTTTTCAATAGAAGGTTGGTGTCTCCAAGTCTGACGTCATTGCTGCGCTTTACGCCCTATTCTTGCCTGTTACTTTCTGTGCCTTTTCATCAAAAACTCGTAATCGTAAAAACGCGTTCATCATCAAATATAAACCATAATGTGCAGCGCATACGCTTTCCTAGAGTAAAAACATGTAAATAAAGTTGAAGCATACATAAAATTAAACAAGTGACGTCCAAGCCAACGTGTACTTTGCCACCATTTTATTTAGTGACGTGTCGATCACGTCATCTTACCTCTTTATTCTGATTCAAGATCAAAAAATAAAGCATTAACGTGTGCGTTAAGCTAAGTGCTTAGGAATAAAATTAACATTATATTATAAATTGTTTCATGCTCGATTAATGATAGATAATGTTCCGTGTAATAAATTCAGACCAATTTTCATAGGAAAAGCCTTATGTGACGGCTAGAAAAGTTTCTATGTCTGCCGTCTTCTATCCATACGTCAAGTCGTGTGATCCGCAGCTGTCGCCTTTGGTATATATTATAAATTAACACAAATAATATATTAAAATATTATAAATGTTAACAACAACAAGATATATTTGTATTTTTAAATGTTTTTTTCCCTACAAAAATCACACTACGCTACTATTGGATCATATTTTATAACCTAAACTATTTATAAACTGAAAGCTCTCATTAAAATAATTTGAAGGTGGTTTCAAATAATTTGAACATTATTGATTTTTTATTTGAGCCTGTTTACCTTTAACGTGGCGGTAAGTCAAGAAAGAATTTCCCATGTGAACGCATTCAGGTTTTATTCGGTGAGTTTTAAAGATATAACATTGAAACAACAACCATAAATTATTCAATAAATATAAAAAATAGCCTTATATTGTCACAAAATTATTATTTTTATCTTTAATGTTGTTGTTTTTGTAAATATGTTTATTTTTATTGTCTACACCTTAAGTTATTTGGTTTACTCACTAAAGGACATCGATAACGTGAATAAAAATAAATTATTAAATGTAAAATGTAAAAATGTATCAATCACAACTTGTGAATGTGTGGAATGCCAGTCCTCTACCGTGGTTCGGATTCCACGTTAAACTGTAGGTCCTCCATTTCATCTCACAATCACCCTAACATTACACATTAGCGTAAGTGTGTATAACCCGAACGGGTAGTAAGACGTGGTGTTAATAATAATAATAATAATAAATAATAATAATAATAATAATAATAATAATAATAATAAAGTTTGGCAGCGATGGAGGAGACCCAGGGGGAAAGAGGAGCAGTGAGAGTGAAAATCATGTATGAATATAACAGGAGTTGTGTTAAGACGGAGAGTGTAAGGACCGAGTGGTTCCAAATAAAAATGGAGTAAAATAAGGGAGTGTCCTCTCACCACTACTAATTGTAATGGAAATAGAAATGGTCATAAATAAATTGGAAGGAAAACTCGGGGAAGAAAGAATGAAAACAATTATATTTGCTGAGGTATGAGGATAGACGGAAGAGGAAATACAACAACAGTTGTGGAAATGAAAAAATGTGGAATGAAATTTGACATGGCGAAGTGCGAAGTGATGGTAATGACAAGGAAGAGGATAAAGCCTGAGTAGAGTTGAGAATAGTACAGAACGTAAGATATCTTAGAAGTGTGATTGAGGTAAAAGGTGGAAGTAGAGAGGATTTAATGAGAAGAGGACAGCAAGGATAGTTGTTCTAAGGTGTGTAAGAGACCTGCTATGGAGAAGAGAAATCGCCTTGAAGTGTAAGGAGATGTTGTACAGGGTGTACTTTGTACCCATTGTCACATATGAAGCAAAAACATGGATAATGAATGTAAGAGAGACTAGGAAATTGGAGGCTATGGGAATGAGGTTTGTGAGGAACATGTTATCTCTCACGAGGAGAAACAAGTTTAGAAAAGAAGTTATCTGGGAAAGAGTGGGGTTACAGGGAGTACATGAGATAGTAGGCAAGTAAGACTGAGATCGTATGGTCATGTAATGAGGATGGAGAAGGAGAGGATGCCAATGAAAATTATGGAGATGAAGTATATAGAAAAAAAGACTACAAGAGAGGTGAGAAAGAGATAGGAGAAGCAGGGAGCAGAAAGTGTGTGCAAGTGAGGGGATAAGAATGGTGGAAGAATAAGGGAAGATGGAGGGATTTTAATAATCTATTCAAGATGATGATTGATGATGATGATGAGATTATCATCATTATCATCATGGCTAAAGAGCAAGTAGGAATCCTCCTGCCAGAATATAATTTAAAAATGTATGTGCAAACATGTCTAATATATCTAAAATAGGAAACAAGATAAAGATACTTTTTAAATCCAATTCAATTCTGTCCAAGCGTAATTAGTAGAGTGAGAGTAAATACTTGTCAGCGGAAGAGGGGATTTGTTAGCAGGGCGAACTTCTCATTTTCTTCCCTCTCTCTCAATTTAATACATCGGCGTATAAGTTCGTCAGTGCTTCGAGTGATTGCGCCAAGTTAATATGCAACCCACATCAGAAAACAACTTCGAATTCACCAGTTAGATAATAAGTATTAAGTCTAGAGATGGGAAGTTCTAATCCTTGATTCCTCTAAACCCTCTAATTCTATGGTATTCAAGAGATTCGAGATTCGTAAAAATCTCAAAAAAGTTATCCCAAATACAATTATGAAGATTTTGACTTAATATAACAATTTCATTCAATTGGTAAAGGGGATTATTCAGACTTTGTATTGCTGGGAGAATAACAAAATAACAAAAGGAACAAAAATGTATTGATATAATTAATTTAGTTTAAAAAAACCTTTTTGTTGCTCATGACGTAATTGAGATGACAATCAAGATAGAATTTGTCATTGACACTAAGGTTTGAATAACTTTTTTTTAAATTCAATTTTAAATATTTTCACTTTAACTAAAATTGTACATTGTTAAAGATTCGAGGATTCAAATTTGGACTCAAGATTCAAAAGAGAATTTAAGAATCTTTATTTGAACATATATAAAAAAAGTTGTGTCTTCTTATACTTCTTTTTGCAGACATTTTTTTAGAACTTTATTGCTTAATAATTGTTTACCTGATTACTATTAACTCACTACCAACCTTACAGAACTTAATACAAAATCTTCATGGCATCAGTGCGCAATCAAGCCAAACCATCCGATCAGCCGCCTTATGTTGGCGAAGATAGTGCCAACTCCTGCAAATAGAGGGTGTGGTGTGGTCAGCATAACGAGCATTCTGGTGGTTAATCTCAGTTTTCTAGACTGGAGCCGCAACTTCTTCATTCAAGAAGTTCCTCATTTGATGCTCACGTGGCCGAGTTAAACCCTGTTCCAGACCCACTGCATCACAGAAAAAAGGGAAAGTTCCAGGGATTGAACCCGGGACCTATGTATCTGTAGAACGGCCACGTCCAAAAGAATTGATCTCTGAGTGATATTTGGTTATAATTCCAGCCGGTAGAGTGCAGGAAGGATGGATGGTCTGATATTGTCCGGCGAGCAACTTAATGTCCGTCAGCTTAGAGATATTTTCAGTCCAAATTTCATCGCGAGAACCTTATCTGACAGCTAGAGAAGTTACTAGATCTACATTCAAGTATTCATACGTCAATTCATGTTATCTACAGCTCTCTCTTGGTATATATATTATCAATACCTATAAAATAACATAATTATAACTACAATGTAATCACTGTTGACCATAAAAAGTTTGTATTTTCTAAAAGGTTCTTTCTTTGAAAATTGGACTCTAAGTATCAGTTACTATCGTCCATAATCTGTACTAGCATTCGCTTGGTGGTAGGATGGGAAACTGTGTTGTTTATGTGAGCTTCCTATGCACCACGTCTTACTACCCACCCGAGCTATTCACATACTTAAACCAATGGGCTAGGGATGAAGAAGGTAGAATCTTGGAGTAAATTAGTCGTATTTGCGTCGAGAAAGATTGAATTTTATTTTTAAACTTATTTTTCAACACCCAGCCCGGGATTCGCATTTCCAACCTCTTCTTTGCCAAAACAAACAGATGAGACGAGGTTGACACCTCTGACCATCGATGCAGTCTAGTACTTCCCTTTGAACTGGAAGCTAGTTTAGCAAGAGTCGGGAGTGCTAATCATCACCGCCTGGACTATGCCGGACCAACCAGTCCTCAAGATCATCGACACGCCTCCTATGTCCATATCGGGTCACAGTCAAGGTCACAGAGGTCACGCTTCTAGGTTGGACTGACCTTTATCAACTTTCAGTTCAATAAAAAAATTAAATTGCAGAATTCTGGTTTGACGCCGCTTTTCAACAGTCTTTGAAACATCGGTCAAACCAGTTTTGAGAACCTTAACCTGATATTGCTTTCCTTTTAGATTTGAATCATCAGAAGACAAACGTATTATTTTATAACATTTCATGTTTTATTTAGCAACGCGTCTTACTACCCGTTCGGGTTATACGTATATGTACTAACGCTAATATATTTAGGATGAAGAATATTGAATATATTTTCAGTGCACCCGGGTTTTCAATGGAAGACCATGCAGGAAAAACCACCCTCTATACACCCAATCTCCCCGTCAACAGCAGTTTGGTCTAATGTGAGAGTTACGCCTTAGACCATGTGTCCACCGAAGAATCTAAAGAAATAATATGTTAATATTTTTAAACTATTCTGTCGACCAGAATCATACTATAGTAACTTAAGGCTGGTATGTAGAGAATGTGGGTTAAAGGTGATATTTTTGAAGTTCTTATAAAAACACTTTTGGGGGGGGGGGGGGACTAGTAGGGAGGAGGGCAAAATAGAGTAACATGGTTTAATTTTCTTTACATGCTGATATCAACAGTTGTTGAATATCTGTCATGAGGTGGCTGGCACTAGACGAAAAACCTTTTAAATGAAGAGAAAAAGTTGTCATTAAATTAAAAGATACTCTTGACATATATTCAACAACACTGTTGATATCACCATATGAAAAAAATTAAACTCTAGGTTACTACTAGGGAATTATTTTATTTATTTTGACAAAAAATATGTTTTGCTGCATAAACATTGGCCTTAACTTACGTTCTCTACATCTCCACCTAATATTTTAATCTCTCAAAATGTTAATGGTTGGCTCAGCAACAGAACGCCTTAATGACGTGATAACTTTGACATGGTAGGTCATGGTTATATTATAATAACAGCGTATCCTTTTCAATGGTTGGAGGAGGGTTGGCTTTTGTGTTTGCCCTAGGCTATAGCGTTAGCTCTATGTTTGTTTGTAATTCGTGTGCTGATATAATCAGATGATTAAATAAAGTGCACATTAAATACTGATCTAGAATGTGAGCAAAATCTATTACACTCTCACAAAAAAAAAACCTACATTATTCTTGACATTTATTGCCAACATGAAAACAGATAGAAATGGATTCACCGCCAAAAAAAAAGTGGTTTAGTTCTGTGTCATGACCAGAAGTTCTAGTGACGTTGAGAAGAAGATAGAAATTCTTTATGCGATCTAGTGGTAAAATAACGAAACATGTATACTTTACTTCAACGTTTTACTAATGCAGAATATTAAACATATTAAATCATTGTCTCAAATTAATATATATTTTATTTGTAGTTACATAAAATAAAATTTAAATCCAATGATCTTTAAGAACTACAGGTATTTTTTTTAAATAATAATAAATATAAAAAAGTACCAAAAGTATACAATGATTTAGCGAAGCAGCAAATGGCGCAAGAATAGTCTAGTGAAAAATTCATAAACGCCAAAAACCAAGTGAGTTTATAACGTTTCTTGGGTGGAGCTCTCCAGCAGTAGGAGAACAAATGGGGAGAAGGAAAATACAAATAAAATATAATTTTTGTTGTGCTCCCTCTCCCTTTTTCCCATTTAATTAATCATTCAAGTTACAAATATCCATTCTACTCCCCTGAACCAGTTACCATTTGTTTCCCGGACCCGGGCGTTTAAGTCTTAGTTATCCCACGTAGAAAACAACCCATCAGTGCATGCAACACGGATTCAAATCACCGCGTTTCCTTAGAGTTGATCTTAACAATAGATTAAAGAGCTTAAGTCACTAATGGATTGTGCACTTCTACTAAATCTCACACACAAAAAACAACTTTGAAAAAAACAATATAATCAAATGACCGATCTAACTGGAGGACCATTTTTACAATACAATCTTTTGTCAAAAATTGAATTCTAAGCTGTTTCAGGTATTCTATTTGGGTAACATTCTTTCTGTGAAATTAGATTTATCGAAACTTAATCGTTATTTTTCAATTAATATATTTATTTTATTTTATTTTATTTAACTTTAAAGTGATATTTGACAAAGATGTCGCTTTTGATTAATTTATTTTATTATATACTTTTTACTATAAATATGTTTGAGTGGAGTCGTATAAATAATATATGATCAATAAACTCTAACATAAAAATAAATATTTTGAAATACTTGAGGTATCCTGTTAAAATACAAAAACCCTTCTCTTGAAAATTAACTATATTGAAAAAAGCTATTTTTTTTTTAAAAAAAGTTCTAAATCATCTTATCATTTCCCGATGTTATCTAACTAGCTAGCACTAATAGCTTATTCTTAAACACTTATTTTAACTATTCCAAAACTTTATTTTTAAATTAATAAATTAAGACGCTTCTTTAAAATCTTACTGATTTAAAAAAAAAATTAAATGCTTCTATAACCATATTTAGTGATATATTTTACATGCCAATTAACAAAAACCAATTTACATATTTCATTCGGTAAAAAAATCAAAAAAGTCACATGTCACTTAGGTAAAACATGATCTCACTTAAGCATAATAAAAAGAGATTAAACATTAATTAGAATATAACACTCAACTTTTAAATGGAAACACATAAACATTGATAGTACTGGGTTTATTCAAACATTTTGTTTCAATACTCGATACCAAATAAGAACGTCCCCATTAATAAGTTATGTCCACGTAACCATCATAAATATACCATGAAGTTTAAAGTGGCATTTATTTCTTGGCATTTTTGGTCACCGTCACTTCAAAACCCTGGGGGCAGATGGAGAAGGTATTTATAATTTAAATTGTTGTCCTAACTTCCTGCCAAATTTAAATTTTCTACCACAACTAAAAGTTTTTCTTTTCTTTTCGGCCTTCCTCCTCCCACCCCCTATTTAACAAAGTCACCATTTTCAGGCGTTTATATTTATTTGGAGTGGTCTTTTCACCTGCCTGCCAAATTTCAGTTTTCTACCAAACTGGCTAATAGTTGTTTACCATTAGTTTTTGAAATTTTGACCCCTCAACCCTTTTTCTCTAATTCACTCTTAGAAATTTCAAATTTTAAGACTTCTGGATCTGTTCCTCTGCCAGATTTAAATGTTCTATCATATTATTATTATTATTTAAAATTATAAGCCCCCATTAACTTAAGCCCGATTTAAAAATTTCATAATTTTATATTTATCTGGTTGTATAGGGCAATCCTGTTATCTTCCTTATAAGCAAAATTTAAATTTCAAGTTCCATGGGTTGAGGAAATACAGTGATGAGGAAATCTTAGAGTACATTCCTTTACCCCTCCCCACCTCTTAGAGGATTAAATTTTAAAAACCTTCAAAACTTCTAGTCCAAATTTAAACAGGAACCTTAATTTTAAACTTAAAAACTCTATACCCACTTGTTCAAAAGAAACATCAATGAAATTCGAAAATCTTCCACCCCCTTTTCCCCCTCCCCACCTTTTAGAGAAGACCTTTTTAAAAATATCCTCAAAATCATCAAGTCCAATTCTAGAAAGAAACCTTAATTTTAAATTTTAAGGCTTGCTCAAAAGATACATCTGTGGATTTTTTGAAAACTTCAACCCCTCTTTTCACCTCTTAGGGGTCAAATTTCACAAAACCCCGTCTTATCTCTTGTCTAGGGTCTAAAATGAACCTTCGCGCCAAATTTCAGGTTTCCAGGAGAAGGGTTAGGATATACAGTGATGAGCGAGTGAGGGGGGTATTGCCTTTATATAAATTATTAACGTTAACTATGTTTGTATTCACTAAAACATATTTTTTTAAATACCTTTATTTTTTGTGTGTTTATACCAAGGCCGTAGTCAGAGGATTTTTGGGAGTTCAAAACCCCCCTCCCCCCAAAAAAATCTTATGAACAATATATTTATGGTTTTATTTATGGTTCAAAAACTATCAAAATTAGGGTACAAATACAAATTAGGGGACTGTTGTTACCACAAAAAGCACTTCAGAAAGCTTCTAGATGTGTTTATTATTTGGAATGCTTTCTAACCTTTGGCAGTTAGGGGTGTTGCCATAAAGAAACCCTTCATATAGCTTCTAAGGGTGTTTAATATTTATAATTTTTCATTGCGTTCAGTAGTTATGGTGCTATGTTACCATCAAAAAAACACTTCAGATAGCTTCTATAACTGTTTATCATTTAGAATTCTTTCTAGCCTCCAGAATTTGGGAATGGACCCACCAACCCCCCTGAAATTATTGTCTGGCTACGGCCTTGGTTTATACAAACAGCTTCAATAGATTATTATTGTAATCACTAACTGCGTTGTATCAAGTTTTTGTTTAAATTTACTAATTTAAATTTTTGTTATAGCTATAATAAGTACTACTTCCATTTGTATCGTTTTTTATCACCGCCCTTACTAACTGTTCAAATTAAACGCTTATATGATAATTTTTCTAATGAGGTTGAAATAAGAAGGAAGCATTTTATTTAGAGGTGATATAACCGAATTTGTGCGGAAGGAGAGTGGGAAACCATTAAGGAAAAACCACCCTCAGTAGACCCGACCAGGATTCGAGCTCTGGACTCCCCGTCTTCAGCAGGCCAGTCTAATACAAAAGTGATGCCTTAGAACATTCGGCCACTGAAGCGGGTAAATTATTCTACACGTTGTATTCTTATTATGCATTTTTCAGTGCTGTCTATTATAGGTCTTGTGACTTTTGTTCAGCCCTACAATAAAGGAAATTTAAACTTACATTAAAACTTAAAGAAAGCCTTACCCTGGAGACTTTACCTAAAATCAGGATCAAACATTCTCTATCCTTAGCGTACCCCCGGGGTACGCGTACCATAGGTTGTGAACTACGGTTCTCAAGGCTCGTTCACACATGCCAGTAATTTAGTCTAGTGGCGAGTAATTTAGTAACTTATGGGTGCTGAGAGTAAGATTTAGTCTAGTAGTTTAGTAGAACGATTTTTTTTTTTTTGTGGATCAATTTTATTTTTCTGGTCGAGTATCGTTCCTCCACCACTTGCTACTAATCACCCGAGATTTAATTTTGTTCAGTAATAAATCAAAAGACTTTCAGACACTCCAAGTGTATTCAGCGGGACCTTCTTTATTCTAGTTATTTGAAAAGACTACTCGAAGATCCCAAATAATCTCCTCTAATTATCCATTTTCTAAGCCATCAATGATTTGTTTCTTCGGAAATGTGAATATTTTCTAATATAATCTCTTGTGACACTTGCTGTAACATTATTCAGTGCCGCAAGATTTCGTCTACTCCTGTCCATCTTGTAGCCGGCTGCTGGCTCGACTGTACTAGTCCCAACACTTTTTTATTCACTAAACCTTCACATCCATTAGTGTGTCCAGTTATGGCCTGGGTCAGTTTTTTATTCAACTCATATTTTCCACTACCGGCCTGCTAGGCCTGTCGTATCTTCATAACCATATGCCTTAAGACTAGGACAGGCATAACATCCAGTCCCCGGTCGTTAATTTATCAGCATGAAAGGGTAAACCCACATTTCCCCAATGATAAATTGTCGGCCCTGCCGGGAATCAAACCTGGAATCATTAGCTTAGTAGATATACATGATATCGACTGAGCTAAGGTGTCGGAATTTTTATTCACTAAACCGTTCAGTAGCAAGTGGCCTAGTTGCCCCTCAACTAAATACTGTCTGAAAGAGCCTTAAGGCGCAATCGACCTCCCGATCCCACACACAGAGTCGCTGAGGGTGAGTGGGCTACTTGCCCCTCAACTAAATACTGTCTGAAAGAGCCTTAAGGCGCAATCGACCTCCCGATCCCACACACAGAGTCGCTGAGGTTGAGTGGGCTACTTGCCCCTCAACTAAATACTGTCTGAAAGAGCCTTAAGGCTCAATCGACCTCCCGATCCCACACACAGAGTCGCTGAGGGCGAGTGGGCTACTTGCCCCTCAACTAAATACTGTGTCTGAAAGAGCCTTAAGGCGCAATCGACCTCCCGATCCCACACACAGAGTCACAGAGGGCGAGTGGGCTACTTGCCCCTCAACTAAATACTGTCTGAAAGAGCCTTAAGGTGCAATCGACCTCCCGATCCCACATACAGAGTCGCAGAGGGCGAGTGGGCTACTTTCCCCTCAACTAAATACTGTCTGAAAGAGCCTTAAGGCGCAATCGACCTCCTGGCCCCACATACAGAGTCGCAGAGGGCGAGTGGGCCACTTGCCCCTCAACTAAATACTGTCTGAAAGAGCCTTAAGGCGCAATCGACCTCCAGATCCCACACACAGAGTCGCAGAGGGCGAGTGGGCTACTTGCTCCTCAACTAAATATTGTCTGAAAGAGCCTTAAGGCGCAATCGACCTCCTGGTCTCACACACAGAGTCGCAGAGGGCGAGTGGGCTACTTCCCCCTCAACTAAATACTGTCTGAAAGAGCCTTAAGGCACAATCGACCTCCCGATCCCACACACAGAGTCGCAGAGGGTGAGTGGGCTACTTGCCCCTCAACTAAATACTCTCTGAAAGAGCCTTAAGGCGCAATCACCTCCTGGTCCCACACACAGAGTCGCAGAGGGCGAGTGGGCCACTTGCCCCTCAACTAAATACTGTGTCTGAAAGAGCCTTAAGGCGCAATCGACCACCCGATCCCACACACAGAGTCGCAGAGGGCGAGTTTGTTGACCCTTGTCGCCCTGGAAGAACGTTTGTTGGCAATGGTACTCAAGTCTATTGAATGTCCGGAACATGACGGGTGACCTAAGTGATCCGTTTAAAAAGCCTCCCAGTTTCCCCTTATACCTCCTCCCACCTCTCAAAGATATAACGAAGTGCAGGTGAGGACACCGTTCACACAGACCAGTAGCTCGAGGTAGAATATCCGGTCGTCCGCTGTCTGGGTTCCACGATCATGGTGGCTTTTGGGCGGCTGAGTGACCTCCTCCTCTTCTTCTGCTTCCTGGTTACCTGTTTACCAGCACGTGAGTACACACTAGAACTATTCTGTAGCATAGAATCAATCAATCTACTGATCGATAGTAGTGAAGTCATGTCGTGGGGATGTAAGGAACGCAAGAAAAGGGAAGTGTTTTTGCACTTTTTATAGAAAAAAACAGTTATTTTGTCCAATATAAATAAAATATTGCTTCAGTAAAAATAAAAAGTTTAATTTTCTTCAAATGATGGCCTTAAAGTTGTTGAATATTTTTAATGAGCATAGCATATGAGAAACATTTTTAAATGAAGAGAAAAAGTTGTCATTAAATTTCAGGACACCCCTGACAGATATTAAAGAATTGTTGATATCAACATGTGAAGAAAATTAAACTCTATGTTTGTACTAAAGCAATATTTTATTTCTTTTGACCAAAAAAAAGTTACAAAAAAACTGCAAAAAAACACTCATCTTTTTTCTCATCCCCTACATCCCAACCTAATCTCGACCGTTTTTGGAATTTTGTCGGTCTGGTGTTTGAATGTTTGTTCCACGTTTGCTACCAAATGTATTGACCAATTTTGACGAGATTTGGCTGAGACATTCTTTGAGGCCAAGTAGAACGATTGATGAACAGTAATTAATTTTTCTATCTGGATATTCGCTTCAAGTTGGTGGCCCTCAAAAAAAAGTGTTTTATTTACTAGCTCATCTCAAGTGATTTGAATTTAAAATTGTGAACATTAGTTCGGGCACCTCAGGAATATTTTTATTTAATTTCGATATTTGTTTAGGGACCAACATCTTAAACCCTGTGAATAAAGTTTGTTCTCTATTAATATAATGTGTTATTAAATATAGTATTAATTTTTTCGGTATAATGTAACCACCAAGAAAGAATATCCACTTGAAATCCAAGGAGAAATGTTAAAACGATAATAACATGGGGGGAGCAAGGTCTACTGTTCACAGAACTACTAGTAAGACTGTAGTAACAATAATAACATGGAGGGAGCGAGGTCTACTGTTCATAGAACTACTAGTAAGACTGTAGTAACAATAATAACATGGAGGGAGCGAGGTCTACTGTTCATAGAACTACTAGTAAGACTGTAGTAACAATAATAACATGGAGGGAGGGAGGTCTACTGTTCACAGAACTACTAGTAAGACTGTAGTAACGATACTAACATGGAGGGAGCGAGGTCTACTGTTCACAGAACTACTAGTAAGACTGTAGTAACGATACTAACATGGAGGGAGGGAGGTCTACTGTTCACAGAACTACTAGTAAGACTGTAGTTACAATAATAACATGGAGCAAGGTCTACTGTTCACAGAACTACTAGTAAGACTGTAGTAACGATAATAACATGGAGGGAGGTCTACTGTTAACAGAACTACTAGTAAGACTGTAGTAACGATACTAACATGGAGGGAGCGAGGTCTACTGTTCACAGAACTACTAGTAAGACTGTAGTAACGATAATAACATGGAGGGAGGTCTACTGTTAACAGAACTACTAGTAAGACTGTAGTAACGATAATAACATGGAAGGAGGGAGGTCTACTGTTCACAGAACTACTAGTAAGACTGTAGTTACAATAATAACATGGAGCAAGGTCTACTGTTCACAGAACTACTAGTAAGACTGTAGTAACGATAAGAACATGGAGGGAGGGAGGTCTACTGTTCACAGAACTACTAGTAAGACTGTAGTAATGATAATAACATGGAGGGAGGGAGGTCTACTGTTCACAGAACTACTAGTAAGACTGTAGTTACAATAATAACATGGAGCAAGGTCTACTGTTCACAGAACTACTAGTAAGACTGTAGTAACGATAAGAACATGGAGGGAGGGAGGTTACTGTTCACAGAACTACTAGTAAGACTGTAGTAATGATAATAACATGGAGGGAGGGAGGTCTACTGTTCACAGAACTACTAGTAAGACTGTAGTAACGATACTAACATGGATGGAGCGAGGTCTACTGTTCACAGAACTACTAGTAAGACTGTAGTAACGATACTAACATGGAGGGAGGGAGGTCTACTGTTCACAGAACTACTAGTAAGACTGTAGTTACAATAATAACATGGAGCAAGGTCTACTGTTCACAGAACTACTAGTAAGACTGTAGTAACGATAATAACATGGAGGGAGGTCTACTGTTAACAGAACTACTAGTAAGACTGTAGTAACGATAATAACATGGAAGGAGGGAGGTCTACTGTTCACAGAACTACTAGTAAGACTGTAGTTACAATAATAACATGGAGCAAGGTCTACTGTTCACAGAACTACTAGTAAGACTGTAGTAACAATAATAACATGGAGGGAGGTCTACTGTTCACAGAACTACTAGTAAGACTGTAGTAACGATAATAACATGGAGGGAGGGAGGTCTACTGTTCACAGAACTACTAGTAAGACTGTAATAACGATAATAACATGGAGAGAGAGAGGTCTACTGTTCACAGAACTACTAGTAAGACTGTAGTAACGATAATAACATGGAGGGAGGTCTACTGTTCACAGAACTACTGGTAAGACTGTAGAAAAGATAAAAATATTTATTTCACCACATCTCAGTAGCCGTTCGTGTTATAGACTTACGCACATGAACAAATTATGCTACTGTGCTAAGTATAGGACTGGTTGAATTCAGAGGAATTGCACCCATATTTGCGTGAAAGGAGAGTATAAAACCATCTAGGAATACAGTACACCTGATGGGAATTTTAATCCCGATCTGCCCCTAATCATCAGGCTAGTTGATTTTTAGGGCTACACCTTACACCATTCAACCACTGAATCAGGCTGAAAATAATAAATATCATCAATATCCCATCTCGTAATTGAACCCAGGTCCTTGTTTAATAATAATCAATACACACCATGGTTATGTTTTTATATAGTGCACCGATTTCAATTTTCCGGCAGGTATAGCCAAGTATTAACACTAATGGACTAGGTAATAAGTTGTAGATTAGAAGAAATGTATCCACATGTACGTTAAGATATAGTGAGAAACATTTTCTGGACAATCAGCCTCAGTACACCCAGCTGAGAGTCAAACCCCCAAACTTTTTTGTCACCGCTAACCAAACCAACTGAGGTTGACGCCTTAGTCCGCATGCTCCCCGATACAGATGTTATCATCATATTAGTCTCAAAAATATATTTCAGACACCTCTACAACAATTCTAAATCAGATTCCAGATATAGATGTAGAATTTATCTCTTCAAACTAATAACAAATAATATCGCCAATTTATCTTCGGTGAGGCTAGACTGCCAATGACGGAGAGATCGTGGTTCGAATCTCGGTCGGGTGTATTGAGGGTGCTATTCTCAAAATGGTTTTCTGCTTTCCCTCCACTCAAATGCGGGTACACTTCTTATAAATCTAACCTCTCTAATCCCTATTACCATTAGCGTAATTAGTACATAAGCGTATAAACCCGAACGGGTATTAAGATGCAGTGATCTTCTAACAGGTATTTGTTGGATGTCTCAGGACCAGATGTTCATGAGTTCAAACCCAGCTGGGGTCGACGGATTTTTATTAAGTGATTATAATCCGTAGCACAACTTCCTTCGGAAGGGAACTAAAGCCGTCCATCCCATGTTGATTGTGGCATGTTAAAGAACCCTGGAAGTTATGTGAAAATAACTTTCCCGGCAAAATTGGTAGGCCCTTTCGCTCTTGCTCATAGAAAACTATCGTGTACTGATATGATCAGTCAGTTCAGAAAGTGCACGTAAAATACCTTAAATAAATAAAAAATAAAGTTTCATATACACATTTTTTCAGTCGAATTCTCATAGGAAGAGCCTCTAAGAGCTAAAAACTATGCTAAATAATCTATTTTCAAGTCAAATCACATGCTCTGTCGCTTTTGTGTAAAATTTTACGAATGTTGGATATTTCTATGAAAATTGGACTAAACTTGCGGAACAAAGTATAGTTGACTAAGCGGAGCTAACCTTTAATATTGTACTGTTAAAAGTTTCTACCTCGAGATAATGATGAATATTAAAGTTTAATTTGCCCCATAACCCGAAAACATATTTGTCTATGCTCGGGGTGCTGTTTTAATTTTGATTGAAACCCTCAAATGAAGAATAGTTTTAATGTTGTGTAATTTAAAAAATTGCATAGCGATATATTATAAAATAAAGTGTGAATACAAAATGACATAATTTAAGATAGGGATAGAGTTTAGTGAGGTGGACTGAATATAATTTTTTCAAGATATGGATAAGGTGTAATGATTCTCCTAGAAGATATTTATAGCGGTCCTCATCTGATTTATTAAAATTTTAATTCGATGCCTTTAGAAGCTATTTGGAGTTTGTTTTTAATCATTTAATATTCGACAATTTAAAAGAGAGTTAAATAAATCTATAGGAGATAAATGTATTCTTGGAGGTAAGATACTTTTCAGGGGAAAATGGCTCCCTACCCACCCCTACCCTCCCAGAAATCCCCATCTATTCACCCCTTATAACTTTTTACTAAGAAAATTTCGGCCTGGCAATGGCCTTAAGTGCCGTATAATATTTATTATGTATTTGATATTAGTGGGTTCTGCCTAACTTAATTTCACAATGAAGTTTGTAGAGACATGTATACCTTTTAATCTTAAATATTATTCGTATTATGTATTGAAATTTAACAAAGTTATATTTCACCGTAAACAATCAAGTCCGTCTCTATCCAGAAGATATATTATAATATTTAATCCACGTATTTAGGAATCCTATGTTAGTAATTATAAAATGTATTGAAATATAGGATAATTTATAGGCCCTACGATTTTTCAACTTATTTTCGTAAAAGTAACTCTGGTCATGAAATAATAAAATGGTGTTATCCATATAAAATAAGTTTTATAATAATTATGAATAATATTTTCATACTTGGTAAAGAGTAACTATTAGCTATCTAAATGTTCTCTAACAAATAGCCATTTACTTATCAAATGTATCATGAAACGACTGATATCTAGTAGTAGAAATATAACTATCACACCTGATAGTTACATGTAAATGTAAAAATAAATTAAACAAGGTTGAATGGAGTATTATTTAATGGTGTAAACATAAGTAAATAATTGTTGGGAGGGGAGGGTTAGGTGAGGTGGCTATGATGACAGGGCGATATTTATCCTAGAGAATAAATGTTTCAATGACAGCTGAAATGCTGAATTTATCGTCTTATCTTTTTTGTTGAAGTTTATAATATATACTTGAGGTTATAATTATATTTTATATGTCCTGTATTAAATTATGTAATTGAGGTTTTCAACCCATCTTGTATTTGTCCTCAGTAACAGAAGCTCAAGGCGCTATCACTCAAGCCCTGTTCTTTGGGAATATCTCCAGTAACGCCTCTTTCAGCGACTGCGTCTGGCGTAGAGGGAACAATAATGATGAATGTCCTGATCCTGATATCAACTATTACCTGTACACGAGGTAGCACTAAATATAACCTTATAGAATGTATGATCTTGTATGACATTCCATCAGTGCACTAAATATTGCTTTATAGAATGAATGATCTTGTATGACATTCCATCAGTGGACTAAATATTGCTTTATAGAGTGTATGATCTTGAATGGCATTCCAGCAGTGCATTAAATATTGCCTTATAGAGTGTATGATATTGTATGGCATTCCAGCAGTGCACTAAATACTGCCTTATAGAGTGTATGATCTTGTATGGCATTCCAGCAGTGCACTAAATATTGCCTTATAGAGTGTATGATCTTGTATGGCATTCCATCAGTACACTAGATATAGACTTAAAGCAAGTACAAGTTTCACATAGCAACCAATCGGCGTTGATGGAGAGGTCTAGGTTTGAATCTCAGCCAGTTACATTATTGGTTGTTTCAGTGTTGTTTTTTCATCCTTCCTCTATGTTAATACGGGCATATGTTCTATCAAAAACCCTCCCACTCTCTTCTCTTTAGAACAAGTCGTTTATAGACTTGATGTTGAAAGTAACAACAGGAAAATTAAAACGTTTTTTAAATAATATTTTTTGTCCAAAGCTTTTTCTCAAATCATTTTTAAAAATATATCAACATGTGTACATCTTGTTCACCCCGCAAGGAAGAAAGCTTACCTTACATTATTCCGCTATGATATAACTAATAAGATAGGGCATAGTGTAATCTGTCAAGGTAAGACTGCTACCGTTCAGGAGAAACGAATAGTACATTTATTTCCTCTAAGTAATTTAAACATAAAACCTTTCTCCCTCTTTTTACTTTGTCGTGAACCCTCGGAAAGAGAAATATTTCAATAGTAATAAGAAAAGAAATATTAATTTGAGATTTTGGTTAATGTTGACGTTTTATGAACCAATGAGCCTGAAAAATTAGTTATAGCGATGCCTTCTATCCTTGGTATGTACATAAGGTTCCCAAAAGGAGCCTTTGAAATTATCCATCTAACAGTATAATTAAGGGTAGTTTATTAATAGCCAAAAGAGTAAAACTCAGTTTTATAAAAATGGGCTTTAACGATTTTGATTAAAAATTATAAAGTGTCTAACATTACAAACAAAATGGTTCATCAAATAGCTTTTATGAAATTTTACTTAAGCAGACAAGTCCACAGCTATGGTGGTGGCTAAAAGGAGACAATTACCACCAGAGAACTTCACTATTTTTCAAGAGGACATACCATTCGAAAACGAAGCCAAATACCTTGGAATAACCATCGATAGGAAGCTCACCTGGGCGAAACATATTGACAGAACAAAGAAAACTGCAACCGCACTTTTCATACAGCTTTATCCTCTCTTCAAAGGGCGTCAACTGAGTCAGCAATCCAAGATAACCATTTACAAATGTATTATCCAGCCCATCATCCTCTACGGCTGCGTAGGTTGGGGATACGCAGCCAAAACACACATCAAGAAGCTACAAACAGTGCAGAACAAGATACTAAGGCTCATAACCGGAACAGACATTAGAACAAGAATAGACCACCTTCATGATATAGCCAAGAGTAAACCACTCGAGGTGTTATTCAAAGAAAGAAGGGAAAAATTCTACACACAAAGTGTAGCACACAAAAATCCATTGATACGTGCACTTGGTAACTACAATCCTCACGACCAAAGACCATACAAACGCCCAAGGCTGGAGTAGAGAGGGATAAGAGGAAGGAGCAATAACATCCACACCTTCACATTCAATTTTCATCCTTCATCAAGTGTATATTTTGAATAATCAATCATGCGTTTCCTTTTCAGATAATCATCACAAACTCACAATCAATCAACCCCATCTTTCATTAGATATATATTTTCACAAATTCATATTTTTCACCCTCATTCCATGAGGATAAGGGCTAGCGTAAATGCTGCCTGTAACTCACAAAGCAATACAGCCCTTTCACAGGTGACCTAGCTTGGCGCTTCTGCCAAGGTGGATATCTTGTGTCGGGCTACAAACCAACTCAAACCGTGTACTTTGTACAATTAAATCATAGGTACCAAGTCATTTAATATTAAGTTCATGCAACGAGGATAAGGGTCTGTGAAAACAACCTGTAACTCGCATATCAAATCAGCCAAAACTTCCCAATGCTTGTCAATGTCAATATTGGCAAGTGGGGAGGTTGGGGCAACAGGGGCAACCCATACTTAAGCAGAAACTTCTAATTTTGATAATAGGTCCGCAAATATTCGAGTTAAAAAATAACTTATGGGTTAAAAATTGTAGAATTTAGAAAACAAACAACTTTTATTTGGAACATATTTTTATAAAACTAATAGTTTCCAAGATATAAAAACATATATATTTAAAATTGAGGTCTAAGAAATTGGTTGTTGTTTGTTATTCTTTTTGGTGAATATAAATGTCCTTCTTTTATTAATATGTTTCTGCTACAATGAATATTATTTGTCCTCAAATAACTTACTAGTTATTAGTATAATTCAGATAAAGAAGTGAGAAATTGTGCGTGGTGCTCCGTACCATTTTATTTTTCCAGCGACAGCTCCGTAAAGAGGAAACAGATCAACGTCGCGGAAGCTGATTGGCTCAGAACGAGCGGTTGGAATCCTGAACACGAGAATGTATTCATCATCCACGGCTACAACAGTGGTGACGACAGTGACCCCGTCCAGGTCCTCAGGAACGGTAAGTACAGAGGGGACAGGTAAAATATTGACTGGGCCCCAATGGGGGTACCCGGGAAAATGCCGCCATAGTTATACTTGTACGTTGCATGTTTCTAGACCCGTGCTTCTTAACCTATCCTCTATACTTCAATACACCCTTTGATACATCTCCTGTACTTCACAACCATTTGCTACATCACCTGAACTTCACTACACCTTTGATATATCACCTGAGCTTCACTACACCTGTTGATACATCACCTGTAATTCACACACAAGATCCTTTGATACATCTCCTGTACTTCACAACCAATTGCTACATCACCTGAACTTCACTACACCTTTGATACATCACCTGAACTTCACGACACCTTTGATACATCACCTGAGCTTCACTACACCTTTGATACATCACCTGAGCCTCACTACACCTGTTAATACATCTCCTGTAATTCACAAGATCCTTTGATACATCTCTTGTACATCACAACACCCATTGATACATCAATTGAACTTCACAACACCTTCGATACATCTCCTGTAATTCACAAGATCCTTTGATACATCTCTTGTACTTCACTCCACCCTTTGATACATCACCTGAACTTCACGACACCTGTTGATACATCTCCTGTAATTCACAAGATCCTTTGATACATACATCTCTTGTACTTCACAACACCCTTTGATACATCACCTGAACTTCACGACACCTGATGATACATCTCCTGTAATTCACAAGATCCTTTGATACATACATATCTTGTACTTCACAACACCCTTTGATACATCACCTGAACTTCACGACACCTGTTGATACATCTCCTGTAATTCACAAGATCCTTTGATACATCACTTGAACTTCACGACACCTGTTGATACATCTTCTGTAATTCACAAGATCCTTTGATACATACATCTCTTGTACTTCACAACACCCTTTGATACATCACCTGAGCTTCACTACACCTTTGATACATCACCTGAACTTCACGACACCTGTTGATACATCTCCTGTAATTCACAAGATCCTTCGATACATCTCTTGTACTTCACGACACCTTTGATACATCACCTGAGCTTCACGACACCTTTGATACATCACCTGAGCTTCACTACACCTTTGATACATCACCTGAGCTTCACTACACCTGTTGATACATCTCCTGTAATTCACAAGATCCTTTGATACATCACTTGAACTTCACGACACCTGTTGATACATCTCCTGTAATTTACAAGATCCTTTGATACATCACCTGAACTTCACGACACCTGTTGATACATCTCCTGTAATTCACAAGATCCTTTGATACATCTCTTGTACTTCACAACACCCTTTGATACATCACTTGAACTTCACGACACCTGTTGATACATCTCCTGTAATTCACAAGATCCTTTGATACATCACTTGAACTTCACGACACCTGTTGATACATCTCCTGTAATTTACAAGATCCTTTGATACATCACCTGAACTTCACGACACCTGTTGATACATCTCCTGTAATTCACAAGATCCTTTGATACATCTCTTGTACTTCACAACACCCTTTGATACATCACTTGAACTTCACGACACCTGTTGATACATCTCCTGTAATTCACAAGATCCTTTGATACATACATCTCTTGTACTTCACAACACCCTTTGATACATCACCTGAACTTCACGACACCTGTTGATACATCTCCTGTAATTCACAAGCTCTTTTGATACATACATCTCTTGTACTTCACAACACCCTTTGATACATCACCTGAACTTTACGACACCTGTTGATACATCTCCTGTAATTCACAAGATCCTTTGATACATACATATCTTGTACTTCACAACACCCTTTGATACATCACCTGAACTTCACGACACCTGTTGATACATCTCCTGTAATTCACAAGATCCTTTGATACATACATATCTTGTACTTCACAACACCCTTTGATACATCACCTGAACTTCACGACACCTGTTGATACATCTCCTGTAATTCACAAGATCCTTTGATACATACATATCTTGTGCTTCACAACACCCTTTGATACATCACCTGAACTTCACGACACCTGTTGATACATCTCCTGTAATTCACAAGATCCTTTGATACATCTCCTTTTCTAAACTCGTGAATATGACTCAAATATAAAGACGATAGAAGATGGACCCGTCCCGGATTTTTCTATGGATACTATTCTTGATTTTTTTAAATTATAAGTTCATTGTTTGAAAATAATTGTTGCAATAAGGTGTAGTACTTTTCAGCCCCTCCCAAAATGTGATATATTTAATTAATATATAAGAACGCATTAATGCAAATGTGGGGCCCAGACTTTGATCACATAAGAATTCTAATGATTGACTTCAAATTTGTAAAATATATGCTAAAAATGTGAACAAAACCTCGTAATGAATGCACACGACTTAATCAAACACTCACTTTACCACTGAAAACTAAAAAATATAAATAAGATTAAATGGCTTTAGCATCTAAACTCTTGCATTCTGTTGAATATAATATTGATTTACAAATATTTGATTCAGAAGTAATAGCTATCCCCGTCCCAACGCAACCCTCTCCAGCCTAGTTGCTATCTCGTCAGGAATGTGTATTTTACAACCAAATAAATAAAGAGGATACAAACTTCATTGCCAAGATTGTCATTTCATTCCCACAAATATAAAGGTCTAAAGATGATTGAAAAACATCTGTAAATTACCGTAATTACCTAAAAATAACTAAAAAATGCCTAAATAGTGTTCAAAATGTTAAATAATTACTCAAAAATGACTAAAAATCACTCAAGTTATCTAAAAGTGATTCTAAAAGACTTTGCATTACTCCAAATGGCATTAAAAATAGTTAAAATACCTAAATAGGACTTAATATGCTCAAAATTTGAACAATATGTAAAAATCTTATCAAAAAACTAGTCAAACCAAAAAATATGACCTAAAAATCTAAAATGACAACAAATAACTAATACATTATTATAAAAAAAGATTCAAAAACATAATTTATATACACACGAGGATTGCACTAAAAATAAAAGTGACATGTCATCAAAATCTTTTGTGGTTGATGTTCCAGCTTACCTTAAAGAGGGGGGGTACAATGTGGTGGTGGTAGACTGGTCTCCTCTGTCCAAACCCCCTTGCTACCCAGCGGCGGTGCACAACCTGCAGTCCGTGGCCCGTTGCGCTGCCGACACGTTCACCTTCTTAAGGAACTCCGGGCTCCCCGTAAAGAGGACTACATGCGTGGGGCACAGCCTTGGGGCCCACATATGTGGCATCATGTCCAAGTACCTGCTCTTCAGGATGTACAGGATTATAGGTGAGGGAATAGAGTCACCACACTTGCATCTACACCTTGATTTGATCACAAAATATTTTAGAAAATACAAATATATCTTTACTTTCTACGTCATGGGCAGGTCCAGGGCCTGTTGTGAGGAGGGGGTGGGGTTGGTTTGACAAGGCTCCTTCAAGTCTAAATTTAATAATTTTAACTAATCAAGATTTTTATTTATAATAATTTTAGTAAAAGTAATAATATTACTAGTTTACAAGAGTTAGTTTGATTAATAATTATAATGATAAAAAGAGGACTTATAAAAAAAATACAATTGTGATTAACAAATTTGTAATTTTAATAAAAAAAATTAAAAAATGGTCATTTACAAAATAACCGTAATGAATATAGATGGGCCTAAAATGTTTTAGTAGATACTAAAAGAAAAAATATGTATTTTATTACAAATAATTGGTTATCATATTAAACTTAGTAATCTAGCTACTGGGAGAGTTTATTTAGCACTAAGCTATTTTCTTTAATTCAAATTAAAATTAAGTTGGAAGAGTTAACGATGATTTTATGTAGGAAATAGGGTGATGGAAGTGTTAGTCAGTCATTATTTACAACATTAAAGTATTGGTTTAAATATTCTTAATACTTTTCTATGTGCTGGTCAACAGTGATAAAATTTTAATAAATTATGCAGTGCTATTTTATAGGTATTGATACTATCTATCAAAAGTGGCAGCTGTAGATCTCATGACTTGACCTATAAATTCATAAACGCAGGTCTAAATTTAGTAAATTTTCTAGCTGTCAGATATGTCCATTCGTAACCAAATTTAGAGTAGTGTTTATGGTAGTTTTTTATTGTTACCTGTTATATGATGGGATCTAGTCATTTACTACATCCCAAAACATGGCAAAGATTGTCGGTCAGCGAGAGCTACAATTGGTCATGTAATGATTGTCATAAGGACAAAGAGAGTGCTACAGCTTGTCATGGAGTGGTGTGGTATGATTGTCGTAAGGACAGAGTGAGAGCTACAGCTTGTCATGGAGTGGTGTGGTATGATTGTCGTAAGGACAAAGAGAGCTACAGCTTTTCATGGAGTGGTGTGGTATGATTGTCGTAAGGACAAAGAGAGAGCTACAGCTTGTCATGGAGTGGTGTGGTATGATTGTCGTAAGGACAAAGAGAGAGCTACAGCTTGTCATGGAGTGGTGTGGTATGATTGTCGTAAGGACAGAGAGAGAGCTACAGCTTGTCATGGAGTGGTGTGGTATGATTGTCGTAAGGACAGAGAGAGAGCTACAGCTTGTCATGGAGTGGTGTAGTATGATTGTTGGACAAAGAGAGCTACAGCTTGTCATGGAGTGGTGTGGTATGATTGTCGTAAGGACAGAGAGAGAGCTACAGCTTGTCATGGAGTGGTGTGGTATGATTGTTGGACAAAGAGAGCTACAGCTTGTCATGGAGTGGTGTGGTATGATTGTCGTAAGGACAAAGAGAGAGCTACAGCTTGTCATGGAGTGGTGTGGTATGATTGTCGTAAGGACAGAGAGAGAGCTACAGCTTGTCATGGAGTGGTGTGGTATGATTGTTGGACAAAGAGAGCTACAGCTTGTCATGGAGTGGTGTGGTATGATTGTCGTAAGGACAAAGAGAGAGCTACAGCTTGTCATGGAGTGGTGTGGTATGATTGTCGTAAGGACAGAGAGAGAGCTACAGCTTGTCATGGAGTGGTGTGGTATGATTGTCGTAAGGACAGAGAGAGAGCTACAGCTTGTCATGGAGTGGTGTGGTATGATTGTTGGACAAAGAGAGCTACAGCTTGTCATGGAGTGTGTGGTATGATTGTGGACAAAGAAGCTACAGCTTGTCACGGATGTGATTGTCGGACAAAGAGAGCTACAGCTTGTCACGGAGTGGTGTGGTATGATGTCGGACAAAGAGAGCTACAGCTTGTCACGGAGTGGTGATGTATAGTTTCGGACAAAGAGAGCTACAGCTTGTCATGAGTGATGTGAATGTCATCAGGTTTGGACCCCGCGCGCCCTTGGTGCGAGCCAGACCGTCTAGGCCGAGGTGACGCCGCGGTGGTGCAAGTGATACACACCAACGCTGGCGTCTACGGGGAGACCGGAAGGGTCGGCGCAGTCGACTTCTGCCTCAACGGGGGGAAGGAACAACCGTTCTGCGCCAACAAGACCAGTACGTTAGATATTTAGAACCGCGCCTTACTACCCGTTAGGTTTATACGCTTAAATACTAACTACGCTAAAGGGTTAGGAATTGGGAAGGTTGAATTTAGAGGAAGGGGAGGGAGAGTGGAAAACCATTTAGGGAAAACCACCCCCCAATTCCCCGACCGAGATTCGAACCTAGATCTCCTAGTCCTCAGTAGTCTAGCTCAACAACAAACTAGCGCGTTAGCTAACTATACTATTGAGGCGGGTACCAGTAGTTTTATAGCCCTGGCGGAGTACTAATGTTTTTCACTGACCGACCCCGGCGGCTCACCCGACCGGGGCCAATCCTCCTCCGCTAGTCATCTCCTATTCCTGTGTTTCTTTTTCTCCCTCCTTTGTTTCTGATTTGCTCCCTCTCTTTCCTGTGTACTCTATGTATTTATTTTACGGTCCTGGCGACCCTACATGAGCTATGGGGTGGGTTTTTTGTATAATTTTCCCACCCCCAACCAATTGATAGCAAAATTCAGCCCGCCAGGGCACCATTGTTTTTTCACGTTGAGTTTTGTGTTGTTCGTCTATGTCGTGTTCGTTTCCGAGAGCCCTTCGGGGCTGGTGTTAACTGTCTGTCCTTTATGTGTCACATGTTTTATTAATGTATATATCTTATCTATGTGTTACAAAAAAATAAATAACTCTTACAAACAAAACAGTAGTTTTACAAAGTTAACACCTTCCCCTATGAAAAGTCCAAAATCTCACATATTTTGGTTTATTAATAGGGAGTAAATACCTCCTTCAGTGGATTAATTATCTAAGGCATCACTCTGATGATGGATTGGTCTGCAGAAGTTAGGAATATCGGGGTTCGAATCCTGGTTGGTTTTACTGAGAGCGATTTTTTTATTAATGGTTTTCCACCCTCCTTCCACGCAAATTATGGTACATACCTCTAAAATGCTCCCTTTCTCATACCTACCCCATTAGAGTAATTATCTTATATGCGTGTAAAATGAACATGTTGTAAGATGCGGTGATAAATAAAAAGAGTTAAATGCCCTTTGAACGAAAGTTACTGTTATAGAAGAGGAGAATGGTTCGAATGATGTAATTTAATGGTGAGGGACACAACACAAATAGTCTCGGCTAGCGCCTTAAGTTATTAAACTAGGGATTGCTGTACAGTTCAACACCGTAAATATTATTTTTTACTTATCTATTTTATGCATCGCGTCTTACTACCTGTTAAGTTTATCCACACCATGTGTGTTAAATATACGTTTTAGTAGATGAGATTTAATTCCACGTTAATGTTTACTTAATATCAATTAGACTTTAAAATATTAAATATGCACATTAGTACGATATAATACTGTTTATAATTATGGTGACCTGGTGGTCTAGGGGTAAGGTGTCAGACTTCTCTGCTGGCGGCCGGGGTTCAATCCTCGGTCCCGGCACAGATTTATCTGATTTCCAAACCCTTCCTTCACCTCTGACAAGACATCTTGTGAATGTGGGGAATGCCAGGCCGCCACCGTGGTTCGGATTCCACATTAAACTGTAGGTCCTTCATTTCAACTCACAATCACCCTACCATTACACATTAGCGTAAGTGCGTATAACCCGAACGGGTA
>JBCFYV010011172.1:20912704-21087704 GCA_039000515.1 Timema cristinae | reverse complement strand
CATGTGATCCGATGCTGTGTTAGAACCATATGAAAGCGGTGATCACGAGCGTGCTAGCCAAGACAGCGGGTGACACATGTCCCTGTCGAGACACTAGAACAGCGGGTGATCACAGATGCTGTGTCTAGAACCACTAGACAGCGGGTGATCACAGATGCTGTGTCTGTAAGACAGCGGTGATCACAGATGCTGTGTATAGAACCACTAGGAACAGCGGGTGATCACAGATGCTGTGTCTAGAACCACTAGAACAGGGTGATCACAGATGCTGTGTCTGAACCACTGGATAGTCGTTGAAGTGAATAACTTTGATTAGGGGTTTGCGAGATCCACTCTTTTTACTCGAAGCGAAATCGAATCGAGGTTAGAATATTATTTTCTATTGTTTTATGTTGAAATATATATATATATATATATATATATATATATAAAATATAATATCGTGTGCAAATATGAATAACTCTAAATTCTAAATATAATTTGTAAATCTTTAATTGAAAAAATGTGTTAAATAATTTTGCTGTAACCTAATTAATCAAGTAAATATCTCTTATATATGTATATATATATATATATATATATATATATATATATATATATTATATATATATATATATATATATATCAATATTTTTATTGGATTTCGTAGTTGTCGAAGCAAGAACTTGTTTTCAAAGCTAAGTCTAATTTTTAAAATTAGTTTCATCTCCTGTGATACCAACATTATTTAGCTCCACTGTTGAGGTTAGGTATGGATGAAACCATTGGGGTTAGGCAGGGGTAAGACAACGTGCGCGCATGCGCGGAAGAATCCTTTGAAACCCAGTTCGAATCCAGCCTATTCCTAAAATAATGGATTATGTATAAATGGGTTCCATATATGACTTAGATATTGTTATTGACAGGTGTCTTGTGTTTGTTTGTTGTTCTAAGTAAAAGTATTTTGTAAGGTGAGTGTTGAATTAATGTTGTATTTATAAAGTGTACACTTTAAGACATTTATTATTTAAAATGAAATAATGAAATAATTTAAATTAAAATAAATTAATTTTTATAAAATAATGGATGCAGTTAATGCTTTCTTTTATTCTATAAGTTTATATTTTTCCATCTTCTAATTAATCTAAATATAGCCTTCTAACGTCCATGTTGTCCGTGTGTCCTTCCAGGAACTAATTCCCGAAACCCTAGAGCAGCTTTTTTCAAAATATTCTTCACAAATCCCTTGGGCTCCGTCATATTTATCTCAGACTCCATGAAGCAATTTTAGAATTTATTTAGTTGTTTTTCACCCCAACAAAATAGCATCAATAATTAGGATTGTCAAATTAATTTTTTTCAAAACATTTGCCCAAAAGGTTCAGCCAGAACATTTGATGTTTTCCATTTTTTTAAATACTTTTATAATTACTTGTAAAATTTAATCGTCGGTATTGAATGTTCATAATATCAGTGTAAAAATTCTTACGTGAGCTCCAAGCCTCAATTTTTTTCTGGTGCAAAGGCTACTTTGGTCTGAAAAAAAAAACTTGGAATCCCTGCCCTGGAGAGCTGAAACTTGGTACGCATGCTATGGAGCATGTCGTATTTATGAGAAAAATCTTAAAATTGAAACATACAAAATGGTGGATGCAACGTTTAAAAGTAGTCCGATTTGGATGTCTTACGAGGGACTCAAAATCTTTGAGCTTACAGGAGAATCCTCTAGTAAAATATTTCATCTGATCCACATTTACCGAATTTTACAGAGCCATGAACACAAATCTTACCACTTCCTGTGATAAAAGATCTGAAAATAGATTAAAACAACATGAAGTAGACCCACTTCTGTGGCTGCTTGGTCTAATCCCTCAGGCGTCCCTCTCGTAATATTTATTTTTTAATTTTTATCACCGCTTTTTACTACCTGTTCAGGTTTAACGCTCTTATGATAATTGCTCTAATGATATAGGGATGAGAAAGAAAGGGTTATCTAACCGCATTTTCGTGGAAAAAGAGTGGGATATCGATTAAGAAAAGTCACCTTCAGTGGACCCGACTGGGATTCGAAATTCTGACCTCCCCGCGTTCAGCAGGCTAGTCTAACAAGAATGTGACACTGTAGGCCATTCAGCTACTGAAGCTGGTCTCTCTCGCAGTAGATTAGACTAGCGATTAAAGGGAGATCAGGGTTCGAATCCTGGTCGGGTGTGTTGATGCGGATTTTTCCTAAAAGTCTTTCCACTCTTCCTCCATGAAAATATAAATACAATTTCTCTACATTCAACCTTCTTCATCCCCCCAACACATTAAAGTAATTAGTACATAAGCACCCGGATGGGTAGTAAGAATCGATGCTAAAAAAAAACATAAATACTAGCAAGTCCGATTAAGAAATAAATTGCGGAATACGCACAGATGCCATTCGTACCAACTTCATCCGTGCTCTTAATGAACAGCGACACGTGGTGCTCTAGGATGTGGCCAAACAGCAAACCTAATTTGACACCGCGGTGCATAGTTTGCGTCACATTACCCTATAACAAAGCAATTTTGTTTGTTTTACAGTTTAGTGACCTTTTTTAAAAAATATAGATGCCACTTCATTTACTGTTACATTTCTCAGTCCTACCTTAGAAGGCTCCACTATGGATCTATCATATAAACTGAACCATAATAGAAACACGCAAGGTAAGCTTACTATACAACAGTTATTTTCTTGCAAAAATGCATATGATAGCTATAAAAGTTACTATATCTACTTCCATGTGTTCGTACGTCATCAGGTCATGTGCTCCGCAGTTGTTACTTTTGATAGATGTCATCAATATGGTTCCTATAAAATGTTATCAATTTTGATAGCAAAAAATATGCTCCAAATTTCCATTCGTAAGAAAATCACACTTTTTTTACCCTTAAAGAGTCTTAACTCTACTAATTACACTACGGCCCTAAGGTAATATGGTAGGATCATAGTGTAATCTGTAAAGGTATAGCAATATTATGGTATGTTATAAGCTACACCATAAGTGAAAACAAGAAAGGTAATCTAGTGACTTTTCACACAATTATTTGACCTTAAAAGGTAGCAGACATTTTTTTTTATCACCTCGTCTTACTACCTGTTCACACATATATAATAATTAATCTAATGGTGTAGGGATGAGGAAGGAATCATTTTAGAGATAATCTACGCGCATTTGCGTGGAAGCAGAGTGGGAAACCATTTAGGAAAAACCACTTTCAATAGACCCGACTTGGTTTCGATCCTCGATATCCCCGTCTTTAACATACCAGTCTAACATGATTGTGACGCCTTAAACCATTCGGCCAGATAGCAGTATTACTATACCTTGATGGATAACACTATGTTCCTATCTTATAAGCTACTCCATAATATAATTAATTAAGGTAAGACTGCTCTCCTTCAGAGCAAATGGAGTGTTCCTAGAGACTATTTACTAAGAATACACTACAAATTACGAACAAATCCTTCGTCGTGTTTTTCATTTGCATGCATGTTGTGTGTAAAGCTAACTGGACATCAGAAGGTAGTTTTTTAATCGTTCATCAAGTCACGTACAAAACAATTCCCCGGTCCTTCATTGTGCTCTAGTGCGTACTAGCTCCGTCAAGAGTGGACGGCGATAAAAACGACTTACAGAGTAGCCAATCAGGAAGTGCCCCTGTTGAAACCGACGCACCCCTAAAAATGTATCTAGAGAAAGGTAGGAAAGGTAAAAATGTTCACGAAAAATATGTGAATGGCAACTTGAATTCTTCGAGTGCTTACGAAGAGTGTAAGGTGTAAAAACCCAATTTGGTGGTGGCCACATGATCTAAGACATTACTCTCGCCATAGACTGTACTGCCGATGATGGGGAAATCGGAGTTATAATTTTGGTTGGGTGTACTGAGAGTGGTTTTCTTATGTTTTTACACTCTCCTTCTACGCAAAGGTGAGTATACTTCTTCTATATTCAACTTTACTCATCCCTAGCACATTAGTCTAATCAGTACATATGCGTACAGACAGAACGGGTAGTAAGACGTGGTAACCCTTCCTTCACCTCTGACAAGACATCTTGTGAATGTGGGGAATGCCAGGCCTCCACCGTGGTTCGGATTCCACGTTAAACTGTAGGTCCTCCATTTCCTCTCACAATCACCCTTCCATTACACATTAGCGTAAGTGCGTATAACTCGAATGGGTAGTAAGACGCGGTGCTAATAATAATAATAGTAAGACGTGGTCCTAAAAAAATACACAAAAGTGATTATTTTTTAGGCTATATAGGAAAGTCCGAGCCAATCATAGCCCAACTGTTGCGTCACCAGCATTTAGTGTACCTTGGAGTTGACCGGTAATATCGGAAGGTCATAGACTCCACGATCATGAGTAAGGCCGAGATCAACATAACTGTATACATCAACTCTAATGAAAGGACTACACTATATTCACAATAAGCTTTCATTTTCTTCAAAAACAACCGTTATTTATAGAATTTTAATTTGTCCACAATATCAATGTATCAGCAAGCCTACCCACAGAGGTGTTAAGGCATTCCTCACATTTCATAAGGTCACGATTTAAGAGAAATAGGGTTCCAAATACATGGACCAGGGTGTATTAAAATGGTTTATTCTGCATGGTTTACAAATCTCCTGTCTACTCACATGTGGTTACACTTCCGTTAAAAAGTTACCTTTCTCATCCCTACCCCTATTATTGTAAATATGTGGAGAGCATGGATGGATAGTAAGACGCTAAGTACGAAAGTGGGTAGGGATAGAAATGACTGCTCTACTGATTAGCTCAATGAAATATAGTTTATGGAACCACGCTGATTGGGTACCTTTTTCCCTTTTTCCCTTTTTCCCTTTTTCACAATTTGTTACACATAACCCCTATACAGCGGCGTACCCCGAGGTGGGAAAACGAGCCTTCACTCCCCTCCCCCAAATTCCACCCCAAGATCAAGAATAACTTTATTAAAAGTTTAGATCAAATGAAAAACAATTAAAATACAGGATGACCATAAATGATTTACCTCATCAAAAGCCTTAGTAAATTATTTATTTTAGGAGATATCTTAAAACATCTCGCAGCTACTAAAAGCACAACTCAAGATATTTTGGTTTTAATTTAGTAGATGACCACAAACAATTTTAAGATAGCTCCTAAAGTAACGGATTTATTAAAGCGTAAATAATATTTATGAACACATTGTATCGTGCCTAGTAAATGTGTCATATGCCTAGGATTAAATTTTTAAGTGTATGACTATATATGTAAAAGGTGCAACTTTCTACACATAAAAAGTGCTCTTAAAAGTACTAATTAGAAAAAGATTACAGAAATGCTAAAGTTGATTAATTAATTATCTCTTTCCCCCAAAGTAAATCCTGTTCGTGGCACTGCCCTTATCATACAATAGTAGCTCTCTACTACGATGGCGGATGGTCACAATAGCTCTCAACTTAACGCGTGTTTTTATTCTAAAAGATAGATCTACCGTTAGAGGATGTGTGTTGGTAAAACGCCATCTCAAAAAGGGGATTCCAGCTCTACCAGTTTATAACAGGATCAAAGACGAACCGGGTGACATGCTTGCGACGGTCATGTTTTTAACAGGTGAGTCTCAAAAGGTGTTTTATTTTTCATATCAACCTAAGGAAACATATTGCATATTAGCCATGAGGTTGGTAGTGACACAGTTAGAGCCTACCATAATATTCACGAGGTCTGGGACAGTTAAATGATTATTTTAGGGGGGGGGGGGGGCTGGGTCTTTCACACAAAATAATTAGAACAAATTCTGTGCGTATTTAGTCACGTGTTCATAGGAAGAAACTTATTTGACAACTAAGAATTAAAAAATTGTTTGGAAACACGTTCATCTATTCATACTTCAATTCATGTTATCTGACACAGTCACGTTTAATGGATATTATCAATATCTATAAAAAAAAACCACTAATAATATAGTATAGTGATATCAATGTTGATCGCAAAAAAAAAGTTAGTATTTTTTTAAAGTTTCTTATTAGCAAGATGTTAAAGTTTTATTTATATAATATTTAAAACTTGCATATGACAAAATAGCAGTTACCTTCAACCATTAAATTGATTTTTTTTTCAAAGGAACTATACCTATGAAGGCGTTTACACAACATACACAAACAAATGAAGTACTAAAATAGCCGCTTTGATATTGCTCCCAACTTGATTGGCTGGCAGGAGAACGTGGTACACTTATCATGTGACGTAACGTAACATTTATTTCAATGGATAACTCTTTACTTTAAGTAAACATCACGTCAACGTTAATTCAAGTGAATCGTAATGGCTTCCATTTAAGGTGGGGATGTAAAGAATGCTAGAAAAGACCTTTTTGCAGTTTGTAGCAAAACTTTATGTTTACCAAAAATAATTAAAATATTTCTCTAGTATAAACATTTAGTTTAATTTTCTTCACATGGTGATATCAACAATTGTTGAATATCTGTCATGAGAAAAATGGCATTAGATGAGAGACCTTTTAAATTAAGAGAAAAAGTTGTCTTTAAATTCTAAGACAGCCTTGACAGTTATTCAACAACTGTTGATATCAACATGTGAAGATAATTAAACTCTATGTTTCCACTAGAGGAAGGAATATTTGATTTCTTTTGACCAAAAAATGTCTTGATATAAAAACTACAAAAGTTCTTACCTTTTCTTGCGTCTCCTACAACCTCATCTTAAACATATGAGGTTGACATGTAAATTACGTTAGGTGCACTCTGAGTTGATTATGGTCCCGGCATACTAAATACACCCCATACCTCCATGGTTACTTGTACAACATCTTGAGAAACATTTGTCTATCACTTATGTTTCGATTGTCCCCCAGCGACGCTCGTAACAGACAAGGTGCATTGTGAGAGCGTCTTCGGGAAGAAGCTGGATTGGAACCTGGGACCCTGCAAACTGCAGTACTACGCGTCTTGCGATAGCGCTGCCGCCATCTTTTACTTGTTCACTGGGTTAGTTAGGGTTACATGTTTTTAGCTTGGGGTATTTATTAATTTTATTCTTTTTCCACGTCTTACTAGTAGTTCAAGCTTCATTATACGCACATTAGTTACGCAAATAGGTACAAGGTTGAGGATAGTAACATTTAAAAGTAATATATCCAGATTTCCGTGGGGAAAGTATGGAAAAAATAAACCTCATCACTACCTACAGGAGATTTGAACCATATCCTAACCGTCCCCAGCAAATCAAACTGGATGAACCTGACATTTAGTCGATGTGCTCACAAATATAATAATTTCGCCTAGAAATGGCACCTTTTAAACACCCCCTTTAAATGTGTGTGATTACCATAATAATCTAAAATAATAAAATAAGTATGTTTTCATTTAATATTACTCATGTTGAATGAACTTGTCGGTTGTTTGAATAAAACGTAGTTTAATATACTTACTGTAAGAGAGAGTCAAGACTCGCAATAAACTGGATTGCTAGCGACGGAGAGAGGCAGGTTCGAATCTCGATTGATGTATTAGGTTGTAGGGGGTTTCCTTAATTTGATCTATTCCTGTGGTTTTCCCTTTCTCTCTCCACGCAAGTGCGGATATGCATCCTTTGAATTATACTTTCCTTGACTCTACTACATAGGTTTAAATGTGCTGATAGTGAGACGAACCACATAATGTAAGCTACTCAATCTATAAACAATCCTCTATATCCCTCCTTATCAGCAGGGAGGTGGTGAATATAAGCTCTCAAGCTCCAGTGGTATAAACACTCCTCTCCCTCCTTGTCTGCAGGGAGGACCACGACAGGGAGGTGGTTAATATCAGCTCCCCACACCTCCAGAGGTTCAACCCGACGGCCCCACCAAACTCATCATACACGGGTATACAGGGAACGTCGACTACAACGCCACCACCGCCATAAGGAACGGTAAGAAAGCGACTTGTCTTCATTGGTGGTCTGTTTGTCTAATCTGGTCCGTCAGCGATGGGGATATTTTGGGGTTTGGAAACCCGGCCGAGTATACAAAGGTTGGCTTTTCCTAAACGTTTTCACCCTCTGCTCTTTCCTTTAATTTCGGGTACATTTTCTGTAGATTATATCTTCCTCTTTCCTGCATCTTTATTGTAAATACCCACGTAGGTGGGCACGCGAACTAAACGTCGAGCTCTTCCTGGTCTAGTCTTCCGGTGTTGGAGATTTTATGGGTTAAAATTTCAACAGTGTGTATTAAGGGTGTTTTTACATCAAAGGGTTATCACTATATCTCACCGCAAATACGGGTACACTTCTTATAATCTCTACCTTCCTCATATGTAACCCTCCATCCTCCTAAATGTAAACCTAGAAGGGTTTCTAGAGTCATGTGTTGCTGTCAAATTACTCTGAGACTGGGTGAAAGCCTACCACAGACCACTGGTTGGGACGTCTACGGGACCCTTCCGAGTTCATCATATAGATCCAAAGCCCCTGGATAATATGATTGGTACCTGTTTCCGTGGCTGCGTGATCTAACGCGCTACTCTTATGTCGGAAGACGGGGAGGTCGGTGTTCGGTTCCAGCCGGGTGCACTGAGGGTGGTTTTTTTTCTAAATGGTTTTCCACTCTCCCTCCACGCAAATGAGGTCACGCTTCCTCTAAATTAAAACCTTATTAATGTCTAAGCACCTAGTGTAATTAGTATACAGGTGTACAACCCGGGCGGGTAGTAAGACGCGGTGCTAAAACAAAAAATAGGATTGGTGGAACCTTGCATCTTGTAGAAAGAGTGCGCAGGCCCTCGAATGTACTCGCAATTACTCATCTCATCCCAGTCTCGATGCAGAGACCTGTCAAGAGAAGTACTAAGGGTGCGTCAATAACGATCATCTGGCACCCTTTCCTAGAAAGCCTCTATTTATGTCTTTGTTTCAAGCCTATTTATCTCTGAAGAAACCCATAAACGTGCTGGTCCTGGATTGGGGGCGACTCGCTAACTTCCCCTGCTACCCGACAGCGGTGCTCAACACGTGGCAAGCGGGACAGTGCTGCGCGCGCCTGCTTCTCGCTCTGAGCGACGAGTATCCAGAGTTCAAACCTCAAGACGTCCATTTCATCGGTTTCAGTCTCGGCGCCCACGTGGCTTCCTTCGCCAGCAACGAACTGAAGGAAGCTACCGGTGTCAAGCTGAAGAGGATCACAGGTGCGTCGTGGGTTGATTATGTTCTTCTTTTATTATTATTGTGATTATTTGAGGTATTTAACGTGCACTTTCTGAACTGACTGAAGAGAATTTCTATCAACGAGAGCGAAAGAGCTTTCTAATTTTTCCGGGAAAGGTATCGTCACACATCTTCGAATTTTTTTTTTACATGCCACAATTGATATGGGACCGATGGCTTTACTTCCCCACCGAAGGAAGTTGTGCTACACATTTTTACCACTCAAGAAAAATTCGTCAACAACGGCTAGGTTTGAACCCATGGTCATCGGATCCTGAAGTGAGCACTTTACCTCAAGACCACTGAGGTCTACAATCTTATACTAAATAAAATATATTTGGGATATATTAATATGTCCATCTTGATTGCGTAGCTTTTTGTAGTGACAACAGTAGGGCTACCCTTCGTGATGACGAAATAATTAGGACGGTCCGTTATAAAGAACGCAGGGACTGATAAAGGCTATAAGAGTCATCTAAAGATACAATTTCTCCACCATGGCAGCTAACAGCTTGCAACCCTCCCAGTAGTTGAGAGGTCTGGAATGGGGGAAACTGTAGGGATGTGGGGGGGAAAAAAATATCAATACTTTACCAATATTGATATTTTCCTTTCAATATTAGAATTGTTTTATTCGATACTCTTTTTTTTGCTGATACTTTACTTTTAGTATTTACACTCTGATATCGGATCGGTATGGAAAGAAACAACTTTATTGTTACCTCCACACATGCTTGGACTAAATGTTCACTAGGGTGGAGTGTGGAGGTAGAACTAATTACACTATTTCTCATTTCTCACTCATTTTCTGCCTGATAAGCAAGAAGAAATTCTACCAATCAATCTATTTTAATTCATCATAATTCATAGCTGTGCTTTCATCTTTGATTATCAATACATCCTACCCTCTTCGGTGGCGTAGTTCGCTAACGCGCTAGACGTGTTGATCTCGACTGCTGAGGACGGGGAGATTGAGGTTCGAATCTCGGTCGGGTGAACTGGGGGTGGTTTTTCCTAAATGGTTTTCCACGCAAATGTGGGTTCACTTCCTCTAATTCTACCTTCCCAATTCCTAATCCATTAGCGTAGTTAGTACTTAAAGCGTATAACCCAAACGGGTAGTAAGATGTGGTGCTAATAATAATTAAAAAATAATACATCCTGATAACTGACGGGGCTAGTAACGACCCCTTCCTTTATCAACGAGCACGGTCATCAATCACAACCAGCCGTATATTCGGCACCCATTGTTGAGAGGTGTTACTCCCTCGTGTTCGAAGGTCTGGACCCTGCCCTGCCATTCTTCGCGACCTTGAAGAACACATGGAAGCTGGACGACTCGGACGCAGATTTCGTGGACGTGATCCACACGAACGTTGGTAACTTCGGCAAGATCGAACCGACAGGGGACGCCGATTTTTACGTCAACGGGGGCTCCTTCCAGCCCGCCTGCGTTAACGAGTCGAGTGAGTCCATCACCCAACCCCCGCCTCGCATAATTAATATGTGTACAACACAAACGGTTGTAACATGTGATGACAAAATGTAGAGAAAAAGTTTCTAGCTGTCAGATATGAGAAAAATATATTTTTAGCCGTAAAATTGAAGTGTATTTTAATAATAATAATAATAATAATAATAATAATAATAATAATAATAATAATAATAATAGTTCTTAGCACCGCCACTTATTGCCCTTACTACACTTACTAAGCTAATGGGCTAGGACTTGGGGAGGTTGAATATAGAAGACGTGAACCCGCATTTTTGTTGAAAGAGAGTGGAACGCTATTTAAGAAAAGCCACCCCCAGTTCACCAGAGCGAGATTCGAACCTTGGTCTCCCCGTCCTCGGCAGTCTTACTCAACACGAAACTAATGCGTTAGTTAACTACGCCACCGAAGCGGGTAGTTTGTAGCTACTTATCAAGTCAGGGGTGTGTTGTAGCTACTTATCAAGTGAGGGGTGTGTTGTAGCTACTTATCAATTCAGGGGTGTGTTGTAGCTACTTACCAAGTCAGAGGTATGTTGTAGCTACCTATCATTTGAGGGGTGTGCTGTAGCTACTTACCAAGTCAGGGGTGCATTGTAGCTACCTATCAATTGAGGGGTGTGTTGTAGCTAGCTACTTACCAAGTCAGGGGTGCATTGTAGCTACCTATCAATTGAGGGGTGTGTTGTAGCTACTTACCAAGTCAGGGGTGTGTTGTAGCTACTTATCAAGTGAGGGGTGTGTTGTAGCTACCTATCAATTGAGGGGTGTGCTGTAGCTACTTACCAAGTCAGGGGTGCATTGTAGCTACCTATCAATTGAGGGGTGTGTTGTAGCTTCTTATCAATTCAGGGGTGTGTTGTAGCTACTTACCAAGTCAGGGGTGTGTTGTAGCTACTTATCAATTGAGGGTGTGTTGTAGCTACTTACCAAGTCAGGGGTGTGTTGTAGCTACTTATCAAGTGAGGGGTGTGTTTGTAGCTACCTATCAATTGAGGGGTGTGCTGTAGCTACTTACCAAGTCAGGGGTGCATTGTAGCTACCTATCAATTGAGGGGTGTGTTGTAGCTACCTAACAAGTCAAGGGTGTGTTGTAGCTTCTTATCAATTCAGGGGTGTGTTGCAGATTCTCCGTTGTGCAGTCACATGTTGTCACCGGCCTACTTCGCCGAGTCTGTGACGTCAGAGGTGGGGTTCTGGGGCGTGGCGTGCCCGGGTTACTTCCAGCATATCTTGGGGTGGTGCCCTGACGCCCTTACCACCCTCCACCAGAGGGTGCAGATGGGAGAGCCTTGCAAGCCAGAGTGAGCATAATTTCTCATTTTGAGTATCAAGACTACACCAAACTCGTTTCGGTAGTCACACGGTCTAATGCCCCTTCTACAGACTCCGTATCCGTGGTCCGTGGAAATTTTATTCGCGTCAACACAGTCCGTATCATAGATCACGTGACCATGCAAACTAACGAGATCGTCAGACATATCATCCAATAAAACTCTTTGAAATAAAGTTGTCTAAAGCAAGGAGCAACCACTAAGCAGTCATCTGATCAATCAAATAAACTGAAACAACTTTTTTTTTTTTTAACGTCCAGAAATTTAGGTTAAGGTTCGGCAGAAGGGAGCGCAAGTAAATTTAAATTTTTATAGCATTAATTTTGTTGATAACAATAAATCAAATATTTCTCCAGTAGAAACATAATGTTTAGTTTTCTGTACATGCTAATATCAACTTATCTTTAATATCTGTCAAGGGTGTCATGGAATTTTGTCAAAACTTTTTCGCTTTACTTAAAACGTTTCGACAAAATTCCAGGACACTCTTGACAGATATTCAAGATCTGTTGATATTAGCATGTACAGAAAACTAAACTCTTATGTTGCTACTGGAGCAATATTTGATTTATTTTTGTCAAAAATGTATATTCTATAACGACTGTAAAAATACTTGCGCCCCCTTCTGCCACACCTTAAGTACAATCACAATAACTATATTTATAACACGCTTTTAAATATCAAAGCTATAATTTAGCAACGGATTATTTCGCTGCCATTGGTATTTTCATTTCGTTGCGTGCACACATATTTACTTAACTGTGATTGGTAGTCCGTACGAACTAATCCTATGGAAGTTAAAGTTGACCAACTTCTGCGTAGTAAGGACTTACGGATCAAGAATCTGTAGAGAGAGCAATCTGATATTGTGGCATCTATTTCTTACGGACTGCGGACTTACGGATTTTGTAGATGGATCTTAATCCCTAAGACGTTACTTTCACGATAAACTGGATTGCTTGTGACTGAGAGACTTGGCTTCAATCTCCGACTGGTAAGGTAGTTTGTTTTACTCTTAAATAGTTTCCTCCTATTCGACCTCCACACAAATGCGTGTATATTTCCTCTAAAATTCAACCTTCACTCATCCTTCACACAAAAGTGTAAATATTTAGATAACCTGAACCAACGAAGTATAAAAAAAATTAAAATAAGAAGCCATAGCACGTAATTCCACTTTCATTATTTTTGGATGTTCCACACAAGACAAACTTCATAAATTCTTATTTATTTAAAATTTAGTTTGAAGACGAATTTATAAGACACTGATATTCCACACGAGTGCTAAGTAAGAACATCCCATGTGTGTGTGTGTGTGTGTGTGTGTGTGTGTGTGTGTGTGTGTGTGTGAGATAAGCTTTTACAGGGGATTGCATTGGAAGATTTAACAAAAAAAAACGCTAAGGTGGCTGAACCGTCTAAGGCGCCATTCTCTTGTTAGACTTGTCTAATCAAGACGGGAAAATTGAGGTTCAGACCCCATTTGGTTCTACTGAGGGTGGTTTCTCCTAAAACAGTTTTCCAATCTCCTTCCACGCAAGTGTGGATAGATTATCTCTAAAATGCTTCCTTCCTCATCCATACCTTATAAGAGTAATTATAATATATACTTATAGCCTGAACAGGAGGTAAGATGCGGTGATAAAATACCTAAAAAAATTTTTATTGCAACTGAATCCAAAATATATGTGATAACAATTCCTAATATATGTATTAGTTTTTAAATGTGCTTTAGTTCCACGCTATATTCCCTTTATTCTGGTAGGAAAAAACATCTGACATATCTTTGGCACTCAACATTGATATTGGGTGACCCGGTGGTCTAGGGGTAAGGTGTCAGACTTCTGTGCTAGGGGTCCGGGGTTCAATCCTCGGTCCCGGTACAGATTTATCCGATTGCCAAATACCACACTACCATTACACATTAGCGTAAGTGCGTATAACCTGAACGGGTAGCAAGACGCGGTGCTAATAATAATAATAATAATAATAATAATAATAATAATAATAACATTGATATAATCATACTGATATATTGATATTTCATTAACATAAATTGATACTTCCTTTGTGGTATAGTGGTCAGTTCCTGGCTCTGAATTCAGAGGTTACGGGTTCAATCCCCGGCACTTTCAGATTTCAATGTGAAGCAGTGGGTCTGGAACAAGCTCAACTTTGCCTCTTGGGAAGTTATTTCGATGAAAAAGTATCAGCTCTGGTAAAAATAAACCAGAGATTAATGGCCGGAGGGTTCGTTGTCCTGACCACATAACACACACTAACCACAAAATGCTGGCAATATCTTCGCCAATACGCGGCGGCCATTCGGTCGGTCGGTATAGCACGCTTGGGGACTGACGCCATAGTGCTTAGTATTAATTTATAGGTATTGACACAATTTATTAAAAGTACCAGAATCACGTGATTTGACGCGTAAATACAGTAACTCATCTACTTAAAACTGATTTTAGTTCCGTGGATTCATAGATACACGGTTTCAATATTTAGTCTTTTATCTAGCAACGTCTACTATCAAGCACCAATCTAAACATATTATAAATATATAAGGGGGCTCTAAACTCTTTGTACATATGCATATATTAGAGCCCCCCTATATATATGGCAACGCCATCTATTATGTTTAGAGTGGCACTTGATAGTTGACGTTGCTAGATAAAAGATTAAATACTGAAACCGCATATCTACGAATCCGCGGAACTAGAATCAGTTTTAAGTCAAACACTATATATATATAGTTTTAAGTCAAAGACTATATATATATATATATATATATATATATAGAGGGTGATTTTAAACTGTCTGTACAAACTTTAATGAGAAATAGGAAACACTAAAACAATTAATGTATTTTTCGCAGATGTAACCATTAAGTGTCAGAGGGGGGCATTGGGAACAATATTTTTTATTTACAGCAGTTGCTTATAAGAGCGACAACCAACACTAATGAGTGCCTGACAATGTTGACGCATTTCAGAATCCGTTAAATATCGATGTTACACGTACGAGGTGGGTGTTACGAATAACGATGGCGAAATATAGTAATTTAACAGCGCCGCCCAACAGCACCCTCTAGTACCAAAGGGTTACGTCTGCGGTAATACATTCATTGACGAGCAAGGTTTGATTTAGTCTCCCATTAAAGTTTGTACAGAGAGTTTTGAATCACCAAATATATAATATATATATATATATATATATATATATATAATATATACCTATATTATACGTATCATAGTTAGTGGGCACACAGGTAATAATTGAGTCACTATTTTGTTTGTGACATTTCATTTTCTCGAAGATTTATTTTATAGGCAGAACCTGTAAACAGCTTTAATAATTATCCTTTGAAACGAACATAAAAATAGGCCTATATATTATTTAAGCACCATTAGACTTACGTAGTTTTTTTCAACTTGCACTAATACCTCCGGAACGAATTAAAAGAATCAGACCCGCTTCAATGACCGTATGGTCTAGGGTGCTATACTCGCAGTGGACTAGACTGCCGATGATGGGAAGATTAATTTCTTGAATGTCAGTAGGGTGTACTGGGGGTGGTTTTCCAATATGGATTTACACTCCACCCCCACGTAAATGTGGGTACACTTCCTATAAATTCAACCCTCCTCGCTTTTAATTCACAAGTGTGAATATTAGATAAGTGTATCAGCTGAATGGGTAGTATGATATAGGGAGGGAACAAATATTGGTAGAGAGCTTATTGTGTATAAAAATAACAACAGCTGTTTTTGTAACTTGTCAAAAAAAAAGTTTTTTTCTATCTTTAATCCGGCTGTAAGTGCTTGATTCTAAATGCTGAAGGCCGATTCACACAGAAAGCTAAGTTAAGCTATGCCTTGCTACGCTGCGTTATGATTTTTTTTTCTGATTGCTGGCCGGGCAACTTTTCCATCTCCCATCTTGAGCCATCTTACATTGCGCATGCGCATAATGCAACTTGGGCTCCTTGTTGAACAGACGCAGTGCTGGTTTGGTGAAAATAACTAAAGAGGTGTTGCAGTTTATTTTTCAGTTTGTTTCACGTGTATTTAAGTAATATTCTATTTTAAGTTTTATATTTAATAAATGTTTTTATATTAAAATGGAAGCGTTAATTGAACAAGTCAAATTTCACCTCCTAAATTTTCTTATTTTCCAAAACAGCTGCGAACAGCAGCATTTTTTTTTTACTCGGTACTATAATTTGAACTCAAACAATATATTTTGGAGAAAGCCATCATAACTTAAAGTTCATTGGAGGTAACCAGAAAGAAACAATACTGAATTCTGGTATGAAAGGAGGGACTATTGCTCAGCTTTGCTTAGCAATGAGTGTGAAACCAAACTGACAAGTCTTAGCAGAGGACAGCACAGCACAGCTTAGCTTAGCATTCTGTTTTTATCAGCCTAGCTATGTACTGTATATGAGAGCTCCCTGCAAGCTTTTAATTTTAGTATGTTGACATCCATTTCAGTGTTTAGAGTAAGATACCAAAACAAGATGTATTATATTGCCCTTAGTAAAATTGACTCATTTTAGCAGTTTAATTTTTAATATAGTTAAGATAATAGCACCTAAGTCTGTGCGAATCTAAGAGTTTTCATTTCTAATCGAATCCAAATCTGTGCTTACTAACGCGCATCGAATCCAAATCGAATATTTCATTGTTAAAATGGTTTTAATCGAATCTGAATCGAATATTTCTTAATGAAAAACGTTTGAATTGAATCCAAATCAAGTATATTGTAGTCAAACTGTTTCAAATCTAATTTTAATTGATTATTCTAGAATGAAATGTTGTCGAATCCAAAAATAATAGGCTTAAAATTATATACATTATGTAATTGATTCTAATAAAAATAAATGGTATGGTGCACCACACATTCTTTTTCTTTTATCTTAATACAGAAATTTACTAAAAACTCGTAAGATTTCTGAAAAAATATCATATTAATTGTTACAGAAACATTTCAACAAAGAGAATAGATGGATTAATATTCATTGGTACAGAAACATTGAAAAAAGAGGAACATCTTTATCCACCAAAGAACCAAACCATTTCAATTGTCAAAGAGGTCCATAAAAATATTGATATTTGCTTATAACTAATAAATCATTGGCTCTATAAACATATATTCCAAAAAAATATATTAATTTTGAATAGTATTACAACTTTACAATTATATGTTATTTTTTTATCTGAAATGGTTTTCTAGATATGTCAAAATTGAAAATTCATGTTCATTTAAAGTACCCTTAAAGTAACTTTTAATTAAAAATGAGAATTTACATTTTGTTTATAATGTTAAACCATACACGAATACAAAAATTTAATTAAAATCGTTAAAGTTAATTTGAAGATATTTTTATTTCTTTTATTTTTGCCCTTCAGTAAACTATCCTTAATTTTAGGGTTAGATATATCTAATTCCAAAAATCCCTTGGGGTGACCCTATAAAAACCCAGGATACCAAGTTTCAGGTGGATTAGTAAAATGGTTTCAGTTCTAGTCCTAGATACAGACAGGCAGACGGCAACCTGAAAATAACTTTTTTAATTTCAGAGATCATGAAAAGTTTACACTAACTTATAAAAATCTTGCTTTTGATTTTTATGACGATCCCAAAAATTTTCTCTTCGAGGGGTAGAAAAATTTAAAATTAATGCTAATAAACCATGGCCAAAATAATAATGATCATAATCTTTTAAATATTACGAGTTTTGATCAAGTTAAATAATACAAATAAACTTATTTTAAAACGTTAGAATTATTCGACTTACAGATTCCAATTTTTAATTAAATTCCATCGAAAATAAATATGGGATCTATTTGAATTGGAAATTTCGAATCCAATACGGGAATTTCGAAATGAATATGAAGCTTAGTAATATTTAGTTTTGAAAATCTCGAAACTTTGCACAGGCTTGATCAGTAGCACCAAAAATATGTGATTTATAAGTGCTTATTGTGTTGTTTGAATTTTATTTTTGCAGGACCTTTGGCGTGTTCTTTGTTGAAACCAATGACCACCCTCCATTTGCTAAGGGATGATAACATTTATATATATCGTGTCACATAGACATCCATGTGAATTTATGTTCTTATGTGAAAATAAACACATTAATTTATTTATTTACTTGTGAAAATAAATACTTTTATATTTTTATTGTTTCTGACATAGTCAGGCACACATTCTTTACTTAACGATGATGCCCATTTGGAGACTTCGAAGCAATCTTGCAAAGCGGGTTGCATCTCAACTTGACGCACCCAAGCAGTCTAAGCATTAACACACTTTAAGAAGCCCCATGGCTTTTTTGGTGCTGACTGACAGCTCTGAAGAGATAACAGACCAAATTATGTATCCCTATGCCAAACCATATGATCTGCAAAAACATGTGTTTAGCATATGTCACTTCTGACAGTTAAAACTTAGGTATATACCTAAATGTTGACTGTCAGCTGTCAGCTGTCAGTCAGCACCAAAGAAACCATGGGGCTACTGTAGACACCAATGGAAAATATATATAAAGAGAATGAAGAAAATGAGTGGTTCACCCTCCTGCGGGGCCTCTTGTTTATCTGCTGATAACACTTTCCCTCTTCCTCTGACGGGTTTACACAGTCACTATACTATTTTAACATTGAAAATATTGACTTGGTTTTTAAAATTACATTTTTCTTGTTTCTTATCTACCACAAACATTTATAATCTACATCCTGGCAGGAAGACTCCTACAGGCCATTTTCGTGAATAAGATTAATAGACTTAGTTGTAGACGATTTATAAAAATACGTTTACAAAAACAAACCTACTTCAAGTTAAAAATAATAATTTACGATACTGTAGGATTATTTTAAGAATTATTTAAGAATTTATAGATTTTGTTTCTACTTTATCTCTTTCAAAATGGCTGAATAGAACGTAAATTCATGACACGAGGTATCCTATCTTGACTTGCCGTGACGTCACAGGTATTTATTAGGCATTAATGAGTATATTTTCGGATTAAACATCCAAGCTTTGAGAGGTGGTAGGGGTACGAAAAACTAACTCAAAATGTCCTTTTGGACATAAATTCGTTTTTTGCTTCCTTTTTTTCGAGCAAACAACAAAGAACATATTGAAAACACTTGTTTCTGTATATAAAGTGAAATAACACTAAAAAATACTATGTTTATCAGAAAAAACCTCGATATAAAAGTTGTGAAGCACCAAATTATCACTAAAATGAACCTTAATTTTTACAAATTATTTGCTTATTTTAGGAGTCCTGTATGAAACGACAATGATATTTGTGATAATTGAAAAAACACTTAAGTAATTAAATAAATTTTAAAACATTAAATTAAAAAAATTACTTAGAAATCTGTGCAATGCTTGTTTTCGGGATGGAAGCCATCATTTGAATAAATTAAATAATTAAGTAATAAATTTAATATTGTATTTAATACATATATTTTTAATTTGTTTGGTTTTTTAACTGTTTGCTCGGAAAGGAAGTGAAAATAAGATAATCTCAAAATAATAGTTTGAGTTAGTTTTAGAACCCCTACTACTTCCCAAAGATTTTTTTTTAACACTCTGTATAAAAGTAAGCCCCATAAAAATATGTTTTATATATTTGAGCTTGACCTTGATGTCATGTAATGGTATCAAGATAGTATCATAGCAACGAGGGAGAAAAAAAGTTATCTCAAATGATAGAAAAATATCAGCCATTACGTGTAAACATTCAACTTGAAGTCCAAGCACAATCAAATCCGTTCATTTTGAAGGTAATAACAGTTTATGACTTTTGTTATTACTAGCTACAAATACACTTAGGCTAATAGCTTAGAATTGATTTAGATGGTTAAGTTTTATCCTAAAAATGATAGGTCTATTAGTGTCTATTTAATATTAATAATTTTAAATCCTAAAATGGGTTTTATAATAACAGATGAGTTAGTTTTTAACCCTTATCTTGGTTATAGTATCTTTAACTAGTGCATGTGCTAGATTAGAATAGACTTAAATAATACTAGTTTAGTTATTTAGTAATTAATAATAATTTTGATGTAGAGGATACGTAAAATATCATCAGTAAGTCTACTTCTCAACCGGGCAGTTTCTTAAACTAAATATTTTATAATCTTAGGGTGTGAGTGTAGATACGCAAGTTAAGGGCGTTATTTTTTCAGTTTTTATATAAAAATACTTTTTTGATCAAATTATATCAAATATATCTCCAGTAGAAACATAAAGTTTTTTTTTCACATGGTGATATCAACAGTTGTTGAATATCTGAAAAGGTTGTCCTGGAATTTAATGACAAATTTTATCTTCATTTAAAAAGTTGGTCGTCGTCTAATACAGCTATGCTCATGACAGATATTCAACAACTGTTGATATCACCATGTGAAGATAGTTAAACTTTATTTTTGCACTGGAGCAATATTTTTTTATTTTGATAAAAAAAGTTTTACCGTAAAAACTGCAAAAAAAACTCACATTAACGTATGTTCCCTATGTTACCTAACTTATTCAGATGGTTTTGCACTTAAATTAATTAAAACAACTGTAAAAAAAACTTTTTAATTGGATATATTTTATGGTTGATACATGTAGCAAAATAGCTACCCGCACCGGCGAGCACGTGGACTATACGTCAAGCTCCTTTATTCTGGTTTTTACAATAACAGGGAGGTCGGAGTTTGAATCCCAGATGTGTGTATAGAGATGTTTATTTTCCTTATGCTCTACCAATCTCTTTCCACTAATTAGGATAGATTTTGGCCAGATCTTATCTTAGTCACGCATACTTAAATTAAAGCGGTTAAATGCTTAGACCTGATGGAAAATATATGAGAAACAATGTTCATTGATGAGGAGGGATATTACGAGGAAGTGCACAGTCACTCGCTTGGAGAGTGTGAAAATTCAAAATAGATAGCAACACATATATAATTATACATACATAATTTATTGAGATCACGGTGTAAAAATGTTTAGGCCTGTAGGTCTATAAATTTATTTAGACTGATGAAGTCAAAATATCTGTCTTACTTGAATAGTAACCGAATAATATTAATAAATATACATATATAATGCCACAGAAATTGACTGTACAGTGCATGAAAGGTTGTGAAAAGGTAATAAATTCACTGTAGATCACCTGATTGAATAAATAATTGTATTTTCATTTAAGCATATTTTGAATTTTGGGAGCAAGTAATTTTTTTTAATCTTTTATTACATTCTTTATTAATAAGAGTAGATGTATTTTAAGATGAGTTAGTACAATTTAATCTCACCGGAAACTAAATTAATTAATATTATAAACCAAGTATTGTCCAAATGATACTTGCTGCTACTCATGAGATTTAATTGTTTGCCATTATGAAAATATTTTGCACAATTCATTATAAAATTAGCTCTATAAAACCAAGTGTCTCAGCTTTTCACAAATTATCTTACTTAGACAATTAAATACATTAACCTCATTATTATATTATATTGCGACCACATAGAGAAATAGGATAATAACCATGCATAATAAATAAATAATCCACGGATAAAAACAGTTTGTAATCGTGACGTTCCCATCATTGCTAATGCATTTCGTAAAAGAGCATAAACTTTTCCTCCTTTTCGAAGGTTTCAACTGCTTTTAATATCATAGCCCACAAATGAATGTACACAATATAGCATGATTGCTAAAGTTTAGTAACATTGACGACAAAACGTGTTAGGTTACACAATACATTCGTAGGAGCGGGCTGTAAGTGATGGTCTGAACACAGTTGGTAACACATTGTCAATCTACAGTATTTATTCATAGAGGCGTCTTTGGATTGTAGTGCTCAATCAGATGTGCGCATGTGTGAATACAGTAGAATAAGAAAAGAAACGAAAGTGGTACAGGCGTACTGTTATGCGCATACTCGATACTACAACAACTCCACTTGCACGTTTGATTTAAATATTAACTCTTAAATGAAAATGTAACCTAAGAATATTATTTTTAAAGTGTATCATTACAACATAGTCCCTTCAAACTTAAGTTTGTCTTAAGCCCTTCCAATATTTAGGTGTGCTTAAGTAACTCTGCGCTGTGATATATTAAACCGTCTCAATTAGTTTTTATTCTTTATTAGCGCATGCGCAGTTCTCTCGAAACCTACATTCCAAAGACGCACGTATTTATAAATCACTCAACAAAAATGTAAACTTGGCGATTATTGAAATTAATCACAGCGCAGTGCGAAAGAAGATCGGGTTTGTGGTTTTAGGTTCATAATAAGTGTGTCTCCAAGCCAAACAACTATATTTGCTCTGTAAAACAAATTTATTTTAAATGGTCAACATTAATAGATGTAGTGAAGGAACACAGCATGGGATATAAAATAAAGGGTAAGAAATTGCTTGTACAAACTTTCTCGTATCAATATTTTTGTGTTTTTTTGCTGTAGATAAAATGCCCAAATGTTTTTATTATTTAGTTCATGATAAAAAAAAGTGGTTTATCTACACTATTTCTTGTTTCCTAATATTACACTAAATTTGGTAGGTACGAGGAATAGGCCCCTTATATTATTTAGAGGAAATGTGCCAGCATTTTATGTGGAGGGAGAGTGGGAATAAGTTTAAGAAAAAACTCCCTTTAATATATTCGACTGGATTTGAACCCCAATCTCCCCGTCATCGACAACTGGTCTATTATTCGAGTGATACCTCAGAGTTAAACCACGTAACCTTCGAACCAGGTTTGTTAGTCAAACATTAATAAAATCAGCCAAACCAATGATAAATAAGCGATGGTTTTCAATTTTCACAAATTTTAAAATAATATTGACACCATTTTGGTACATTTGGTTATGATAAATCAGTACACTATATAAGTGAAATTTAACCAAAAGTTATGCAACTGTATTTTTTAATATTTTTTATGTGTGTGTTTATTGTCTTAGTTAAAGTAGCACACCTTTAATAATTTGTAAGTACAGTATAAGATTGCAATTTAAAGATGGGCTGAACCATGTGCGTTTTAAGAAAGAGAATTGCTGGATACCATTTTATTATTTTTAGTTAGATGTGACCAATAAACAATTTATCATAATAATAAATATAAATAAGAAAAATTTAATAAAAATCACTCAGTCGTTTCCGAAAAAAAAAATCTATATATTTTGATTTTTGTTTTAGTATCAGTAATAATGTATGTTTCTCTGTCCATATTCATTAAAAAATATAATGATAAACATATTCTTAAATATCAAGTTTGAAAAATATAATGAGCACATCATTTATCATGAATGCAAATATATTAATAGACCTATACAAAATAATAATAATAGTCTATATTCTATGTATCAATCGGCTATAGAATGGGTAGGCCTATTTTTGGGCGAGAACTCAAGGCATTATTATGTATGATCACCCAGGATATTTTTCGGGGTAAGGGGTTAGAGGTTAGAGGGCTCAAAATTTAAAAACTAAATCAATAGTAGTTTTGAGAGGGGATAAAATAAATACTAGTTGAAAACCAAATCAACGCACTCTCCCAAACTTTAACCAAATTTTATCTAATGAAATCTATAAAATTAAATATAAAATAATAAACTTTTGAAAATTATTATAAACTGTAGTTTAGTCGAAACAATAACAAAGCTCTTTTTAAGGTATAAGTCAACGACACACTTTAAAAAAACATCGCTAGCAAATTTACTTCAATAACAATACCCTTTCAATAATAGTGAGGTGACCCCCGCCTCCCCCCGCCCTCCCTCCCACACACGTACGTGAACACATGTCTGTTTTTAAATGAGGCCATCTACAGTAGCCCCGTGGCTTCTTTGGTGTTGACTGACAGCTCACAGCTGACTTCTGACTGTCAGAAATGACAGCTGCTAAACACATGTTTTTGTAGATCATATGGGTCAGCGTAGGTATACATAATTTGGTCTGGTAACTTTTCAAAGCTTTTAGCTGTCAGCTGTGAGATGTCATTCAGCACCAAAGAAGCCATGGGGCTACTGTATTGAACTTAATATATTTATATGAGCGAAGATTACTCAATGCAGTCAGTAAATAACGTAAGATAAGCCGGTGTTCTCAATCAATTAACAGTAGTTGAAGGTTGGAAACATCTAACGTCCTAAGTGTCAAAATTAAAATTTTGCAGTAAAGACAAAAACCGTTTTGGATTAAAAGTTTGATATAGCTTTGTCTGAAAAAAAAACCTACTGTTTACCAAACTATTTCATACAATTAATTCTTGACTCAAAATAATTTCTCACCGGATAATAATTCAATAATAAAAAATAATAGATAATCACGTTCTAAGTACCATATATATTTACCCTAAGTTCTAAGACCCACCTCGATAGTGTAGTTAGCTAACGCGCTAATTTTGTGTTGAGCTATACTGCTGAGGACGGGGAGATTGAGGTTCAAATCTCGGTCAGGTAAACTGGGGGTGGTTTTCCCTAAATGGTTTTCCACTCTCCCTCCACACAAATACGGGTTATTTCCTCTAAATTCAAACCGTACCTATTCCTAATCCATTATCGTAATTAGTACTTAAGCGTATAACCCGGATGGGTAGTAAGGCGTGGTTCTAAATATATAATAAGTTCTAAGTGCTCTATGGGCTACTAAATGTCCCATCTGTGCCTTATAAGGCATTTGAATCAGATGACAGACAAAGGCAGCACTAGCGCCTTCTATTGTCATTAATATGAACTACTTCCGAAGACTATTATCATTTGAATTAACGTAAACTGTGGTGCATGGCATATAGCTCATAAAACATGTCACTTAGAACGTTTGACAATTCCACCCTTCAGTTATCGTGAACGGTCAACCTTGACCATCATTTTGTGTTATTGTGAAGTTAGCCAGTTTGTCTCCTGCTCGTCCAATCAGCTGATTGGTCGATTCCGTCTCTTCTAGATGTTTTAGGTAGAATAAACACCAACTTCCCGTTGAACTCTGATGAACATCACCTAATGATGTCCTTAGCGTCAAGAAAAATAGTTCTACTCTTCATTTTAATTCTTCTCACTGTTCATGGTAAGAATTTTAATATAGGCCCCTATATTATTTTACTTAACTTCGATAATTGAGAAGGTTTATATAATAATTAACTGTTCCAAACTGCCGAGAATGGGGAGATTGAGGTTATAATCTCGGTCTGGTAAACTGGGTGGTTTTCCCTAAATGGTTTTCCACTCTCCCTCCACGCAAATATGGGTTCACTTCCTCTAAATTCAAGCCTTAATTCCTAATCCATTAGCGTAATTAGTACTTAAGCGTATAACCCGAACTAGTAGTAAGACGCGGGGCTAATTTTTTTTTTAAATTAACTGTTAAAAACCCGCTTCAATGATGTGGTCTAACGCGCTATTCTCGCAGTAAACTAGACTGCCAATGACGGGGAGATGGAGGTTAGAATCTCGATCGGGTGTTCTGAGGGTGGTTTATCCAAAATGTCACGCACGGCATCCTGGGCCAACGTCCAGGAATACGAGAGTAAATTTCTTTATAAATACTGTTAGCACCGCGTCTTACTACCCGTTCGGGTTATACCTAATGTGTTGTGGAAGGGTGATTGTGAGATGAAATGAAGGACCTACAGTTTAACGTGGAATCCGAACCACGGTTGGAGGCCTGGCATTCCCCACATTCACAAGATGTCTTGTCAGAGGTGAAGAAAGGTTTGGCAATCAGATAAATCTGTGCTGGGACCGAGGATTGAACTCCGGACCCCAAACACAGAAGTCTGACACCTTACCCCTAGACCACCAGGTCAGCTTATTTCTAAAACTTCGTTAATCGTCAACTTGAAAGGTGTCGGCTCCCCTCTTGATTGTTGTGTCTGTTATTTCGGCCAATCAGCGAGGAATAGATCTATCAAGATTCAAGTGGGATAACTTACAAGTTACAACACTTCATTGATAAATAAGCTTGGTTTTCATTGAGATACGTGTAACATGGCGGTTGTACTCAAAAATGAATTGTTCAGATTACTGCCAATTGAGTTCACATGTCTTCATTAATTACGTTACACAACACAACTAGGTCTCAACGAGATAAATATAGCGTCCAAGCAGAGCTATAAAAACTGACCTTATTCTGCCCTCCATTCAAGAACCCCTTAAGAGAAAACAAATATCTTCACACTGCTATGTTTATTATGGGATTGATAATAATTAGATTCAAAACCACTAAAACTATCCTCATTAAAATTTTCTGTTGTGGTCTTGTTAGAAACAGTGACTTTATTTGTTCGAGAAAGCCATTTGTTTTTAACTATTTACTTTGATCCCAGAGATGCTAGGTTTCACGTGAAACGTCATTTAAAATGAACTAATTTCAACCGTTTCATGAATCATTTTAAAATTATAGAACTTAAAACGTAAGATGTTTAATTCCATAGAAACATGTTGATACCTTTTACTTATGGTATAGCTTGAGCCATATTTTGAGATAACAAAACATATATTATGGCTGTGCTTACCTAATTTGAATATTTTAATTTAGACGTTAACATTATATTATTAGTATTATTTTTGTTATTGCTGATAAATACAGTTCATAATTCTAGAACAAACCTTTTTGGATACACTCAAGTTATTTTCATGGCTACATCAACCAATTTAAAATGGTTATTATTATTATTATTATGTGTTCTGTCTCACGACATGTCCATTCCTTTTGTCATTGAACTTAGACCGCCAATGAGCTCTGTCCTTCGCCTGCTCCCTCAGCTCCTAGAATGTTCTTCTTTCTTTCAAGTCAGCTACTAAATATGATATTGAGTGGTAATGTTGGGTTTGTGAGCTAACGGTTGGATAGATTGTACACTAAAAAATTATTAATTTCAACAAACTATTTCATGTAAATAACATATAGTCTATTTGTTTTTAATAAATATAAACTATTTTGAATCAGTGGTGCTTATAATTTATTTGTTTTCTCCACTACTCCATTCCGGTTTTACCTAAAGATTTATAACGTTACGGTATTCGAATATGGATGAGCTGATGAGGATTCAGTTTTAAAGGAAATGCACCCGTGATTGGGGGAAGGATATATGAGAAACCATACAGGAGAAACTATCCTCAATAAACCCGATAATAATTCAAACTCCAATATCTCCGTCATAGACAATTCAGTCTAACACAAGTGTGACGCGTACCATGTGACCACTGATACGTGTTTTTTTTTCTGTCTTACCCCGACCCATTTAAAAAATAGATTAGCCAGCGAGACCGGTCATTCAAATTAATAGTGCATAGGTTTAATCAGAGAGTGCAGCAGGAGGCATTGGTCATAAAAGCAATAACTACAGTATCTACATTCAGAGCGCTCTGGTGGTATTAGACACTACTAGAGCAATTTGATTATGATTATTAGCACCGCATCTTACTACCCGTTCGAGTTATACGCACTTACGCTAATGTGTAATCGTAGGGTGATTGTGAGGTAAAATGGAGGACCTACAATTTAACGTGGAATCCAAACCACGGTGGAGGCTTGGCATTCCCCACATACACAAGTTGTGATTAGTACACGTCTTGTCAGAGGTGAAGGAACGGTTTGGAATCAGAGAAATCTGTGCCGAGACCGAGGATTGAACCCCGGACCCCCAGCAGAGAACCTTATCCCTAGGCTGCCAGGTCACCCTAGAGCAATTTAACCCTGTTTAAATCATTTGATCAATAGACTAAAACCTCTTCGGTAAAAATCTACATAGGTACCAAAGCATTTAAAAAAAGAACTGCATTGCATTGCAACCAGTTCCAACCATTTTATTATATCACGTATATATATAAATTTTAAAATCCTGAATTCAGCATTGTTACAAGTCAAAAAATTAAGCCATAATTTTTTGTATCCAATTAATCTACCTTATTAACCATGCAAATCATCTAATGTGTAATTTTTTTTTAGTTTATAATTAAAATACGGCTTTTTAAACAGATTATTTGATTCGATTATTTAATAATTGTGGAAAAAAGAATCGATTCATTGTGATCCTCTAAATCGGTAGATATAATCGACTAACCACAATAAAATAACCGATAAATCGTTTATAATCGCCCATCCTTAGTAGAAGTTAGTTACTAAAGTTACTAAAACAATTTTAATATATTCATACATTAAGTCATGTAATCTTCAGCTAACACTTTAGATATATATATATATATATATATATATATATATATATATATTATCAATACCTATAAAATATCACAAATAATATGATAAAATGCTATCAATGTTGGCCGCAAAGAAATTTATTTGAATTTTCTATACGGTTCTTCCAACCAAAATCATCCCAAACCCGCTGATGAAGCCCCTCTCTTGCGGAAAAATATTCTTGTTCTTTTGTTAAAAGTTCTATTTCATTTAGAATTCAAATCGTTGCTATTTTCGACTTCAACATTTGTTTTGTGTGCTTTATAGTCAGTACCTTGAATTGCCAGATAAAAAGGAAAATAACGAAGGGTGTGAAGCTTCAGGAAATTACGATCGTTGAAGCTAATTTAAAAAAACCAAGCGGTGCACTCAACCGGGATATAAACCCCGATATTCCCAATCGGATTCAAGCTATCACTATCGATGCTAATATTTCACTTTGTGACATAAAACAGTAATCAATTAAAATGTAAATATTTGTGAGCTAACTTATAAACTTACATTTCCGAAAACTTCAAAAGGGGGATCGGAATAAGTCTGGTGAGTGGCATCAGTGGCGTAGCTACAGAGGAGAGACTGGAGCAGTCGCTCCAGGGCGGCATGGCTCAGATGGGCAAAGGGGGGCGGAATGAAGTGGAAAATGTATATTTTCAGGCTAAGCTCAAGTCTATGAAAAAGTTATTTTAGTAAAAACACTCGTCAGTTATGGTAGGGTGTAACAAGGGAGAAGGTGGGGAAGAAAGGTCTCTTAACAGAAAAACATAACATACAACATTTAAAAAAAAAGCGTGCCCTACAAGATGGTCGTCAAGAAACAAAGCCATAGACGCCCTTCGTTGTGGCTACTTTGATATAATGAAAGTATTAACTGTCATAACCTTAGAGAGCAGTAATCAAGCAAAATGTCTTTTGAAGTACTTCGAACAGTTTCAAACGGTAATTTTGATAGTAGTTCAAAGTGTTTTGCTTGAAACAATGGACATCATTTCCAAGAAACTGCAAAGCACCGTGGAAGACTTAGAACATGCAACAAGGATGCTGTTAAACCTCAAAACAAAAATCGCTAACCTAAGAAGTAACTGGGAAACAATTAAAAGTGATGCAACTCAGCTTTGTTTGAAATGGAAAGTTGTGCCGAATTTCACTGACTCAAGATAAGAAAGAAAAAAGGATGTTCGACAAAGTACAGGCAGATTATCCCATCATGGACACAGGAAAACGTTTCCAGGTTGAGGTATTCAATCGTAGCCTGGATATCATAACACGCAACCAAACGAGCGTTTTGAGTCAATAACTGAGATTGTGCGTGTTTCAAATGTTTGAAACCTTCTTTTTTAACTGACTCAGGTGACAAAGAAATGCTAGACTCGTGCAAGCCTATAGTACTTAAATACCCAGATGACATCCCTCCTAACTTAGGCCAACAGCTTGTAAGACTTAAAACTTGTTTTTCAAGCCACATTGAAAAACTTAAAAGTATTAGAGACCTTGCCGATACTGTGATCGTGCGTGCTCAAGTTGGAGCCAGCTTCCCGGATGTTAAGAGTGCGTGCCTCATTTTTTGACAATGCCCGTTACATCCGCAAGTGCTGAGAGATCCTTTTCAAAACTGAAAATTATCAAAAGCTATCTTCGTAGCACCCATGTCGCAGGAGCGTCTGAGTTCTCTAGCACGATCTCCATCGAGCAAGCCAGAGCAAGAAATATAGACTTAGAAGACACCATCTCACAATTTGCAAGTGCCAAATCACGAAAGAAAATTTAATATGCAATTTTGAGTTCCTCCAACACTTTGTGAAGATTTTCACTACAAAATTTTGTCTTTTCAAAATTTTATTTTTATTTTTTAGAAGGTTTTGTGTTGGTAACCCATTTGTTAAACAATTTCACTTTTAATTTGTGATTATTTCCCAAATTAATGTCCTATTGACAAAAAAGTTAGGACCAAAAAACGTAAATGATAAACTTTTCTTTAAAAATACTATTCGTTTGTGAATAAGTGTTACGTTAGTTAGTTATTTTTTTCTATGTGATCAACAATAAATGACAAATGTTATCTATATTAAAATACTCTGTTTTATTAGTTCCAAACTACAAAACTTTAGTTGTTATATTGTGTAAAAGTAAAAAACTAAGCAGATTTACATATCAATATAACATACATTTCAGTAAATGTAAATCCATGCACAAAAAGAAAATAAATTTTTAATTTCTTTTCTTTATGAAAAAAGAATAATAAGAAACCACCAACATAGGCTACTTTTAAATTCAGTTTAATCTGTTAGGTTTACTTAAATTTATATGGTCTTATGGTTCAGTTAATTTTTGGATGGAAACAATGGAGGGGGGGTGCCCAAGTTAAACCACTCCAGGGCGCTTCAGACCTAGCTACGCCACTGGGTGGCATATTTTGTTTAATAAAGAGGAGTTCAATTTTTGTACAGAGGGGGCAACGGTTGGCAGGAAGGGCGTTGGGACCCCTCTTCTCCAGTTCTGTTCCTACTGGTAAAAGGTAGCGCTGGTATAAATTGCTAACCTACTCGTACAGTGTAAGCTTTATTTAATTTGTTTCAAATATAGGCTTATCATTTTAATAAATTGAATATACATTTTTGTGTTTTTATACATGGTACTCACCATTATCCTATAACTCAAAAGCAGAGTTAGTACATTTCTAGCTTTTTTTATTTATCTTTTAAGCACCGCGTCTTATTAGCTGTTTAGGTTGTACACTATTCTGGTTTATTAGAATGGTAGTGGCATAAAAATAAGTTATACGTTCTTTCAAAAACAAGGGACTATAAAACTTCCATAGCAACCATCAGAATATTCTAAATGACACCTTTCTCACTTTACAGCCAAACAAAGCGTCGGTGAACTACACAACTGGCGGTCCGGGAGACAGGGGTGGCAAATATAGGGCCATGCCACTGGGTGTTCAAGAAAACATGTCCCGACATCAATGTACGCTTTTATCTCTACACCGGGTGAGTCACACTGGGTGTTCAAGAAACTATATCCTGACAATATACACTTATATATAATATATATATAGAGAGAGAGAAGAGAGAAAGGAAATAATAAATATACTCCCCAACACCAACAGGAAACCAACCAAGTCCCTCTAGTCTAGATTCATGGTCAGACATAAGTCATAAGTCATAAGTCAGTCATAAGGAGGTGGAGATGGGTGATATTTCTTCATTATACGTTTAAATTAAAACATCCAAATTTTTGGAGACTATTCTTTACTCTTAAGAGCAGTGATTCCCAACCTAGGGGCAGAAGGACTTCCAGAAAAGGGGGGCAGGGGAGGGGAGATACAACAATTTAGGTAATAGCATTAAAATTTAGCTAATAAATTAATACATCTTTTTATTTCAATCCTTTTTCCAAATAAGTAAGATATTTTTTCTTGCGGTATTGGCCCCACTGTCCACGAGTTGTAAAACCCAGATATATAAGAACTTATTAAAACAAAACAGTTTTTCTTTAGCATTGCTAGTGTTACATTAATTTTTGTGTATAATAAAGAAGTGACCAGAAAACAAAAGTTTATTAATATAATTTTTATTACCATCCCAAAAAAATAGTGGGGGAAGATGGGGTGGTGTGGGAATTTGATGATCTACCATGAAGAGAGTCAGTTGATAAAGATTGGAAACCACTACCTTAGAGGGAGTCAATGTGATCTTTTTTAATCAGTCACGTAGTCATTTTATAAATAATCCGTTGGCGAAAAACATTTACATTGGTCGTCGTCCTCAGACGAAAAAATGACCAAGTCCACTTTATTTTATCACCGCATCTTACTACGAGGAAGGAAGCATTTTAGAGGTAGTCTACCCACATTTGCGTATAATGACAGTGGGAAACCACTTAGGGAAAATGATCCTTGGTAGAACCGATTGCGATTCGAACCCTGATCTCCCTGTCAATATCAGACCAGTCTAATACTAGAGTGATGCCTCAGACTATTTGGCCACTGAAGTAGGTCCTACTTTATACAGTAGCCCCGGGGTCTCTTTGGTGCTGACTGACTTCTGACAGTCAACATTTAGGTATCTACCTAAGTTTTAACTGTCAGAAGTGACAGCTGCTAAACACATGTTTTTGCCGATCATATGGTTCGGCGTAGGGATACATAATTTGGTCTGGTAACTTTTCAAAGCCGTCAGCTATCACTCAGCACCAAAGAAGCCACGAGGCTACTGTATGTTTCTATTCTCGGTGCTATTTCAGAACGCACCCCGACACACCGGAAGAACTCGCGTTGGGTGAAGAAGGCAACTTGACAGGGTCAAGTTTCAATCCCGCCCATCCAACTAAGATAATCATCCACGGGTTTGCGTCGGATACGAACCTCGTCCATCTCGTCAAAATACGGACAGGTACGATGAGGCAAACTTTACCGCTCTGTGCATAGGATCTATTATACAATACAATTTTCAAAGAAAGGGCCTTTTACAAAAAACCAACACTTTTTTTTTTGCTCACAAAGTTAATAAAATTTTACTACAGTCCAATTTTTTTTTATATGAAGACCAATTACAACTAGAAAATATACTAGATCTACTTTAACGTATTCATGCTTCAAGTCATGTGATTTACAGCTGTCACAAGTGATATAAATCGGCCCCGTGGTGTAGTGGTCAGTGCACTTTGTTACGAGCTTAGGGCCCACGTTAGATTCCCGGGTGGTACCTTGGGTATTTTTCACGAAAGGTGAACTATCCCAATGGTCACCAGGGTTTGGTTAATATATGAATCCACACCCTCATACTCGCTATCACTATCATACTCACTATCACCCATACTCACTATAACCATCATATCACTATCACCATACAGATTATATTTTTAAACGTAATTTTGATCTCTGAAATTGAATCATAAAAATGCACTAACATTCGAAACGCCTCGTTTTGATTATTTCTTTTCCACTAACCTAAACTAAATAAACACAGCCTAAAATCACCTAACATAACCTAGCATAGCCTAACCTAACCTAACCTAACTAACCTAATATCAACCCTAAAATTTTGACATTATTAAAATGCGGGTTAATAATTTTAATATTAACCAGATAAACTACGAAAAACATTATTTAATCACCTCTCATTTAACAGCATCCAGGTATTTTGGATCATATCAACATTATCTGGATAATATTGACTTTATCCAAATTCAAACTTAGCTCGTAGCTTATACATGTATGTGTTTTACTATCCGTTCGGCTTGTACGAATATTTTATATACTAATCACACTAATATGTTAGAGATGAGGAAGTTTGAACTTATAATAAAGTGACTGGAGGGAGGATGGAAAAACCCACCTTCAGTTCACCTGACCTGGATTCTAACCAAGATCTCCCCTTCTTCAAAGATACTGTTATAAAGACTCTTACCTATCTATTGTTGTTCCCCCAGGATACCTATCTACTGGTCCCCACAATATAGTGGCCGTGGATTGGTCCCACTACAGCAAGGGTCCTTGGTTCTGCTACCCTGTATCAGTCGCCAACATTCCCCACACGGGCCAGTGCGTGGCTCAATTGATAGAGGCTCTTAGAGTTGCAGGGAGTGAAGACATTCATCTGGTGGGCTTCAGTCTGGGAGCACATGTGCCTGCCTTCACAGCCAACTACATGAGACCGTACCAGATACCCAGGATCACTGGTATGTTCATCTGGTCTACCTGGTAGTTATACAACTACTGGTGCATTCATCTGGTCTACCTGGTAGCTATACAATCACTGGTACGTTCACCTTGGTTACTTTGTAGTTGTACAACAACTGGTACGTTCACCTGATTTATCTTGTAGTTGTACAACCACTGGTACGTTCACCAGGGTCACCTTGTAGTTGTATAACCACTGGTACGTTCACCAGGGTCACCTTGTAGTTGTATAACCACTGGTACGTTCACCTGGTACCTTGTAGTTTCTAACTACTGGTACGTTCACCTGGGTTACCTTGTAGTTTCAACACTGGTACTTCATCTGATTTCTGGGTAGTTATACAACCACTGGTACGTTCACCTGGTTACATTGTAGTTGTATAACCACTGGTACGTTCACCTGGTTTACATTGTAGTTGTACAACCACTGGTAGTTCACAGGTTACCTTGTAGTTGTACAACCACTGGTACGTTCACCTGGGTTTCATTGTAGTTGTATAACCACTGGTACGTTCACCTGGGTTACATTGTAGTTGTACAACCACTGGTACGTTCACTGGGTTACATTGTAGTTGTACAACCACTGGTACGTTCACCTGGGTTACATTGTAGTTGTACAACCACTGGTACGTTCACCTGGGTTACATTGTAGTTGTACAACCACTGGTACGTTCACCTGGTTACATTGTAGTTGTACAACCATGGTACGTTCACAGGGGCTACCTTGTAGTTGTACAACCATGGTACGATCACCTGGTCTACCTGTAGTATACAACCACTGGTACGTTCATCTGGTCTACCTGGTAGCTATACAATCACTGGTACATTCATCTGGTCTACCTGGTAGTTATACAATACTGGTACATTCATCTGGTCTACCTGGTAGTTATACAACACTGGTACGTTCATCTGGTCTACCTGGTAGTATATAACCATTGGTGCATTCATCTGGTCTACCTGGTAGTTATACAACCACTGGTACGTTCATCTGCTTTACCTGGGAGTTATACGACCACCTGTAAGTCCATCTGGTTTAACTGGGAGTTATACGACCACCTGTAAGTCCATCTGGTTTAACTGGGGTTATATGACCACCTGTAAGTCCATCTGGTTTAACTGGGAGTTATACAGCCCCCTGTAAGTCTATGTTTAACTGGTTATGGACACGTAAGTCCATTGGTTTAACTGGGAGTTATACGACCACCTAATCCATCTGGTTTAAAACTGGGTGTTATGCGACACACTGTATGTCCATCTGGTTTAACTGGGTGTTATACGACCACCTGTAAGTCCATCTGGTTTAACTGGGTGTTATGCGACCACCTGTAAGTCCATCTGGTCTAACTGGGTGTTATGCGACCACCTGTAAGTCCATCTGGTTTAACTGGTGTGTTATGCGACCACCTGTAAGTCCATCTGGTTTAACTGGGTGTTATGCGACCACCTGTAAGTCCATCTGGTTTAACTGGGTGTTATGCGACCACCTGTAAGTCCATCTGGTTTAACTGGGTGTTATATTAAGCCACTGCATGTTCATTATGTTTACCTAGCAGCTAAATATGAACGTGCGTTCAGGAATTTGGTTGAGTAAGGTGGATATAAAATAAACGCATTAGCAATCAATGGAAGAAAATGTTACAAATACTGCACTCAGCTAGTCTCAAATACAATAGACATTGCTAACGTGTGACCATCATCAGCCTTACAAGGCCAACAAGGTTACTTTTCGTAATTAATTGATTAGACATTGAAAAAAACCACCATATATGAATTTATTTTTTACTGTAAGCACCAAATGATAGAACATCTCGTTTTTTACAAACTGTGTACAACATTATAGGACTATATCAATGATAGGTATAGGGTGTAATGGTTGGACTTGGATATAATTAGCTCACGATAGAGATTAGGGTGTAATGAGGTGGACTGGATAGAACTAGCTCAATATAGGATGTGTAGGGATGTAAATGTATTGTTAGGTGTAATAGGGACTGGATAGAACTAGCTCAATATAGGATTAGGGTGTAATGAGGTGGACTGGATAGAACTAGCTCAATATAGGATTAGGGTGTAATGAGGTGGACTTGATAGAACTAGCTCAATATAGGATTAGGGTGTAATGAGGTGGACTGATAGAACTAGCTCATAGGATAGGGTTGTAAATGAGTTGGACTGATAAACTAGTCAATAGGATATGGGTATTTATGATGAGGATAAACTAGTTCAAGATAGGATAAGGTGGTTCTGATATCTACCATTGTAGGGTGTGATGACTTGCGATGCCTTTTCGCGCTGCAGCAAGACTAAATTAGGGGATGCTTGTTCGTGGACGTCTGCCACGAACGCTTATATTCAGGGGTTATCTTTGGTGTATGTCACGTTTATGAACGCTAGTCAGCCAGGTTGCTACTCGGACGAGCAGTGAGTATGTTTAGACTTCATTTGTGTGTACCGCTCGGTGGCGTAGTTGTTACGCGCTAGACGTGCACTAGAACGTGTTACAGGGGAAGTTCGAGGTCGTCGTGACATCTCAGAGTGCGGTGTACTGGGGGTGGGTTTGTTTTAGATTCTTGTTTCCCCTCTCATCACGCCACTGCAATGTAGGCAGGGTTTCAATTCTCTGAATGTTAACCAACACTTCCCTCAATTCACTAATTTCCCAATTAACGTAATTAGTACTTAAAGCGTATAACCCGAACGGGTAGTAAGACGCAGTGCTAAATAATATTTTGTGTGTGTGTATCGCATCTTACTACCCGTCCGGGCTGCCCGCATTTATTATAATATACACTAGTGGTTAAATGATGAGTAAGTTTGAATTTTTAGGGAAATTTACCCGCATTCACTTAGATAACAAAGTTGGAAAACATTAAGTAAAAAAAAACCCCCACAACATCTTACCGTTATTCAAGCCCCAATCGTTGCTTCAGCTACAATGCAGTATATTGCGAGAGTGTTAATTTATTTGAGGTATTTCACGTGCACTTTATGAACCAACTGATTATATATATACATGAGAACTTCTATGAGCGAGAGTGAAAGGGTCTTCTAATTTCGCCGTTAATGGTATTCTCACGTAGCTTACAGGGTTCTTTTTTACGTGCCACAATCGACATGAAATCAACAGCTTTACTTCTCCTCCATAGGAAGTTGTGCTATGGATTTTTATCGGCAAAGAAACATCCGTTGACCCTGGCTGGGTTTGAACCTACCAACAGTGAGTCCTGAGGCAAGCACCTTGCCCCAAGACCACCGTGTTTGAACGCACGAAATATGAAGCGTATTACATTCACTTTTACAATTATTAAAGTCTATTTCTAATTAGGTAACACTTTACCAGTACAGTCCCATCAAACCCTGCTTGCTCTGGTAGCAAACCATGGCCCTCCCTCCTTAATTTAACTGTATCAAACCCGCTTCAGTGGTCGCATTGCCTAAGGCGTCACTATAATTTTAGACTGGATTTAGGATGACGGGGAGATCTGTTATTCGAGTCCTGGTTGGGTTTAACTAAGGATCATTTTTCCCTAATTATACTTTTAACTCTCCCTCCAAGCAAATGCTGGTACACTTGCCCTGAATTCAACCTTCCTCTTCTCTGACACATTAGCGTAGACTCTATTACCCAAACGGTTACATAGCCTTATTCAAAAAACCAATATAGACTATAGAGAATAAAGAATTAATGAAAACAAAATCAGACTAACTATGCTTATCATATTTTCTAATATTTATTTTAGGTAAAAAATTAATTAAACTCAAAACTAGTTAGAATGCGTGAATTATTAAAAAGCATACTGGTGTGTGTTTCTTTAATAATTATTTAAAAATGCAAGCTTATTGGATATTATTAAATGTAATGAACAACTAAAATAAAATTATAAATATTTTACTAATGACTAAATTTTAAAGAAGAAAATGCATTAAATTTTCAAAGGGTTTGTCTTAGACAATACTAATGTCTATAACTTAAAGTACAAACATTGAAAATAACACCTTCAGGAGGGAAAATACAATACATATAATAATATATATACATATATATGTAATATATATAGCCTATATATATATATATATATATATATATATATACATATACACACACACACACACACATGTTAAGGGGACCGCCTTGGTAAGCGAGAAATTGCCGCGCAGACGTTCAGGTCTAACGCAATATTTAATTATAAGATATGTTATTTAAAAATATGGCTCACGCCAAAATAAAATCGTAAGATTCCAATAGGGCTCTTTTTTCTTAACAACCCTTATATTTAGAGTTTTATTAGTATAAAACAATGTGCAAAAATATGGTCATTTTCAACGACTTTTTAATCATATTCGTATTTGCAGAGCTCTGACACTACGCTTGATGAAAAAGATCCCTAGATTTAACCTTCTCCTAACAAATACAGTAATTTTTTTATATAGTTTCAAAAAATAAAATTTTAAGATATTTTAAAACTAGCAGCGAGCTTTTATCCCACTCTACCTTGAGATAAGAAGTTTCGTAGTTTTCTTTCCCCTCTGTCTTATTGGTCTGACAGAAGGTGTTGTAATTGAAGGGCGAAAGGAAGTATAAGCTTAGAAAGAACAGTTAAGTAGTTCCAGAAAACTACACAGATCATGGGTGACCTGGTGGTCTAGGGTAAGGTGTCAGACTTCTATGCTGGCGGCCGGGGTTCGATCCTCGGTCCCAGCACAGATTTATCTGATTTCCAAACCCTTCCTACACCTCTGACAAGATATCTTGTGAATGTGTGGAATGCCAGGCCTTCACCGTGGTTCGGATTCAACGTTAAACTGTAGGTCCTCCATTTCATCTCACAATCACCCTACCATTACACATTAGCGTAAGTGCGTGTAACCCGAACGGGTAGTAAGACGCGGTGCTAATAATAATAATAATAATAATAATAATAATAATAATACACAGATCATTGTATTTTAAGCAGTGTGGCCTGACAGCGATTGATACTTTCTAGTTGGCGGAGGTGGCCACCTTAAAATAAAAATGCATAATATTTACATTATAGTTGGAAGACTGGTTTATTTTGCCAGCCAATGTGTTTATGTTCGGTTCTTTGTCTTCAACAGCAAACAAGACGGTTTCTAACCGTTGACTGACATCACAAAGTTCAATGTGACATGTGAATGAAAAAGATAGCGAAATATGGTTGAATTCAAAAAATCATAGTACCACGGTGGAATAAAGTTTTATTAATTGATGTTTAATTTTTTTCCATGGCTGCGGGCCGCCCTAATCTTGTTTGTGTACCATCCAGTTTCACGCGTGCAGTAGATTTGCCCTTCATGACTTATACACTAAGCCCCAAATTATCCCAAAATTATTTTCTGTGCGCAACTCGTTTTCTCAAATTTGAGAGTTTAGAAGACTCAAACATTTACTTTTAATGAAGATGGAATCTTATTACGCGATCGACTGTAAAATTCCTCGAGCTCGAACAATTTTTTTTGTTCTTTATTTAACACCACGTCTTACTACCCGTTTGGGTTATACGCTTTAAGTACTAATCACGCTAATTGATTAGAAATTTGGAAGGTTGAATTAGAGGAAGTGAACCCGCATTTGCGTGGAGGTAAAGTGGAAAACTATTTAGGAAAAATCCCCCTCAGTACACCCGACTGAGATTCGGACCTAGATCTCCTCGTCATCGGCAGTCTAGTATACTGCGAGATCATCGCCTTAGACCATGCAGCCACCAATCTGAGTACCAGTTGTCGAGTCCTGGTTTAAATATATCGATAGTGCCCATGACAGCATCCTCTGTCGTTTATCTCCGTCAGACTATTCCGAGTGTAACCACCACCGCGCCCCTGCCTACTTCGCCGAGTCCATCACGACGAGGAGAGGTTTCTGGGGTTGGAGGTGTGACGGGTTCTTCTGGTACCTCCTGGGGATGTGCCCCCCAGATATCCGGCCTTGCTGATGGGGGCTCACACAGACAACAGGTAGGAGTGGTGAAGAATTCGCACAATACTTTTCTTTGTGTTTTAAAACTACAGCAGAGCATCGATAATTCGAACTAATTGGGGTTGGACCCAGTCCAGATTATCGATTTGTCCGGATTTTAGAAATTACAGTACCTATATAAAAAAATTAAAAATAAATATAAACGTTATACTTACAAAAACTCACCATTAAGGTAGAAACATTTTCACTTTTTTTTGTTTTGTTAAATTTCACAAATTCTGAAGGAATATAGGAAGATAAAAACTTAACAACGAAAAATGTCTCCAATTTTTTTTTTTTGAGCAATGGTTGAGGTGCGTTTTTTGGCGGCCATGTCTCTGATATTGTGACTGTGACTATTTATATTTATATTGTGATTCGGATTACCAACTATCCGAACTTTTGACGTCCGAACTATCGACGCTCTACTGTTCAAATATTCAGACAGTTAAAAACCAGGATTATTTATCTGTTTCAAGATGACGGTCACTCAAAAGTAATTTGTTTATTAGCTTATCAAAATTGATTTTAATTTAAAATTGTAAGCAACCGATCAAGTACCTCGGGGTTATTTTTATTTTTTTTATTTGACATTCAAACAGTCTATTTCTAAAATTGCGCCTTAGATCATTCGACCGACGAAGCAGGAATTATCTATTCTTACTTCCTCTCGACACCTCGGAGAGAAAGTATTGTGATCGTCAAAAAAAATCGAACTTGAGATTTTGATAAATGTCGACATTTCATGACCCCCTGAAACAAAAAAAAATGTTTTCGCAATGCCGTCTGTCTGTACTTTAGGCTAGAGCCAAAACTATTTTATCAATTGAGCTAAAACTTAGTACCTAGGGTTTTCATAAGGTCCCCCCGAATGCTTTTTTTAAATTAGGTATCCAACCCCAAATTTATGGGTAGTTTACTGAAGGGCAAATAGAATTTTTTTTAATCGAAATTCACTAAAAAATCTGGATTACATTTAATATCTAGAGACTGTTTATCATAATAAATAAGATGGAAACTCTCATTTTGTAATGAAAATGACTTTGAGAGTACTGTACGTGGGGGTATTTTACAATTTTGTTCATTACTCCACGGCTATTTTAGATACGAAATAACTTATATTGTAAAGTTTTAGTAATATTAAATATAAGAAAACTTTAATTTGAAATATATTTGAATAAAACCAATAGTTTCTGAGCCATAAGAAAGTATAGATACTTTTTAATTCAGGTCTTTGGTGGACAAGGAAAGATGTTTCTCTTTTCTCAATTTTTGTGTAGCAGTGCTCCTAGTTCTTAATGCCATAGAGTAAGTAAGTAACAATGCATATTATTTTATTATTATCTTTGGTGTAATCTTTCTACAACAATGGATAGATATATTATTTCGTTTCACAAATCTTACAAGATTTCAGTAAATGTATATCTTAAGATAAAAGCGGAAGAAAGTCTGTTAGGTGCCATTTATTTGAAAATGATTCAATCCATTACACACTAAAGGATGAGAGCATGTAAGATTGTGCCATGAGTTACTATTTTTAATATATTTTTTTTACAGTATCCGCGGCTACTACATCGTGGAAACCTCTTCGCAGTCACCTTACGCTCTCGGGAAATGGACGGGTCCTGATGTCAAGCTCGTAGCTGAAATTCCATGAGTAGAACAACCTTTCTTACGCAAACAGCAACTTCGGAGGAGGTCGCCTAATCGCGCGCAAACAACAAAACATTTTGCAGGAACGTGACATTTGTATCAAGAAAAACAATAGCAATGCATTGGAAAATAAAATAGATACAGTAGGGGGAAAATCTTATTAATTCGGACAACATTATTCCTTTAAACAAGGTGTCCAGTCAAACTATATTTTTAAATATCCTGAATTTTACAGGTTTTCCAAAGACAATTTCTAACTTTTCCTATCGCTATATTACAATCATTATTTTATTAAGTTCGCAAATTGATACAATAATATTTTTAGACTCACATTCTGAAACTTAGAGAGAGAAGTTTTCATTCTTACCAATCAAGTTGGCATCACTGAAGACAACATCCTGTTTAGTCTAGTTACTACTACTTCCTGAGAAAGATGCTAGCATCGAAATATTGATGTGTTTGTAAATATGTGTTAGTGTTTTCACTTTTATTTGTGCTCTATTATTTTCCTAATATTCTGTCATTTTATTTATTTAGTTACAAATTGTTTTTGCTCAATGCACTTTATTTCATACATAATAAATTATTTTAAAATGCTGTCCAAAGGAAACTAAAATAAAGTAAACTGCAAGAATCACTCTGTATTGATTGACCTATAACACCAAACAAAATTGCGATTTTGGCTTAGTACCAAACAGTAAACAGGATTATTATTATTATTATTATTATTATTATTATTATTATTATTATTATTATTATTATTATTATTATTATTATTATTATTATTATTAGCACCGCGTCTTACTACCCGTTCGGGTTATATCGCACTTACGCTAATGTGTAGTGTTAGGGTGATTGTGAGATGAAATGGAGGACCTACAGTTTTAACGTGGAATCCGAACCACGGTGGAGGCCTGGCATTCCCCACATTCACAAGATGTCTTGTCAGAGGTGAAAGAAGGGTTTGTTAATCAGATAAATCTGTGCCGGGACCGAGGATTGAACCCCGGACCCCAGCACAGAAGTCCGACACCTTACCCCTAGACCGCCAGGTCACCCAGGAATATTATTCGCAGAACTTACGCATTCAACACATCCAACAACTCAAATGCCAGAAGAGAATGAAACCTTCTCGGGAGCAGTGCTCTAACCTACACCAAGCAGCCAAGACGTATGTTTACTGCGTACGGCCTGTTTTTTCAACACTGCTTCGATCAATTATGAGATAGCGATAGTGATCCCGTTAAAATAGGGCTGACGAGTAATTATTTTTTTTTTTTGTTATTTTTTTTTTTTTTAGTTTTCTGGTAACAAACAGACAGAAATTTCTAAAAATGTATTATTTGGTCTTCTTATTTTTGTACTACCCAGAAAAAATAGGATAATAAAAAGTAAAGTTTCTTTATTTCTTTCCTTTCAAGAATATCTGCTACAAATATATAATTAATCGATATATACCTTAGCAAATTAATTATACTATTATTAATTATTATGTATATTTATAGGTTATGGCATGTATTTTAAATTGAATCATTCATAAGCATAGTAGTGTTAACCGAATAGACTTAAAATAAAATTATATTTTAATTTATTTATCATTAATCTTTTAACTAGACAAAATATTTAGAAAAATAATTATTATATTATATCTTCGATATAAGCTGGTTGCATGATATTAAATTACATAGCGAAATTATTATATTTTTAGTCTTATATTTAATAAACCAAACTAAAACGCTCAACTAACATTTATTGCCCACTTGGTATCTAAATGGTTCAATTATATATAATATTGACATTTTTTTAAATAGTATCCTACAAGAAGGAAGGCGTGCCCATTATTCTCTACTTTTGGAACATGAATAATATTGACTCACGTGAAGTATTATCTACTGTAATTTCAAAGGTCGATATTTTTATTCCTCTCCCTGTTATCCCGTGAATATCGTGGGAAGTACTAGAGCAACCGTCTCACACGATCGAAACAAACATTGCCGTAACGAAATAAACTACATTTAAAAACTTCAGAGGTGATTATATACATTTATCTACAATTCTCTCCTTTATTTTTTTTAATCTTCTCTTCTGAATGGCGTATCAGCTTGTGTTTCAATTTCAAGACTCCTTAGATTTATGACCGGGTAACAGGTTTCTAATAATTACATTTTTACTCGGAGTAATTAACGGCGGCTTAATTTAGAGTCTTGGATAGGTGTGTGTGTGTGTGTTTTTTTCCCCAACGTCTTAGTACCGGTTTGGAATACTCACATACATTAGTTAAACTAATGGAGTAAGAAAAAGCAAGTTAACATTTTAGAAGAATTGTACCTAAATTTGCGTGGAGAGAAAGTAGGGAATCATTTAGGGGGAAAAAATATCCAAGAATTCCCCGATCCCCGATCTTCATAAACAAACACTTCGGGTTCGGCCAGACTGCCAAGCGTGCGAGCGCGCAAGCGACTGGGTGGCCAAACTGGCGAGCGCGCGAGCGAGCGAGCGCGTAATTAGCGGACCCTAGTTAGATTATTATTAGCACCGCGTCTTACTACCCGTTCGGGTTATACACACTTACGCTAATGTGTAATGGTAGGGTTATTGTGAGATGAAATGAAGGACCTAGAGTTTAACGTGGAATCCGAACCACGGTGGTGGCCTGGCATTCCCTACATTCACAAGATGTCTTGTCAGAGGTGAAGGAAGGGTTTGGAAATAAGATAAATCTGTGCCGGGACCGAGGATTGAACCCCGGCTGCCAGCACAGAAGTCTGACACCTTACCCCTAGACCACTAGGTCACCGCACCCCCCCTCCCCCCTAGTTAGAGAAGATCTCTCTGTCAAACACACTTAATACATCTCTGCTCCTCGAAAATTCTTACAGAAAATATTGTGTATTTATAAAAAAGAAAAAAGTAGAAGTGCATCCAATTAATAAATTGAGAAATGCGTATGGTACTGTACTGAAGTGTTTTAAAATCAGATTTGCCGCACCAGTGGCAGAATGGTGCGTTGCACTCGATAACTTTTGACTAGGAGGCAAAGGTTCGAATCTTGGCTCAGTGAACTGAAGGTGATTTTTAAAACTTATTTTATTGTTGTGGTTTTTTCATACTCTCTCCAAACTAATGGTGATTCTTATTTGTAAAGGCCTACTTTGATTATAATATTGAAGTATTTTAACATATCGGGTTTACATATATACATTATATTATTTATGGTCTTACCAATAAAATTAGGCCATTATTATTATTATTATTATTATTATTATTATTATTATTATTATTATTATTATTATTATTATTATTATTATTATTATTATTATTATTATTAGCACCGCATCTTACTTCCCGTTCGGTTATATGCACTTACGCTAATGTGTAATGGTAGGGTGATTGTGAGATGAAATGAAGGACCTACAGTTTAACGTGGAATCCGAACCACGGTGGAGGCCTGGCTTTCCCCACATTCACAAGATGTCTTGCCAGAGGTGAAGGAAGGGTTTGGTAATCAGATAAATCTGTGCCGGACCGAGGATTGAACCCCGGCCGCCAGCACAGAAGTCTGACACCTTACCCCTAGACCGCCAGGTCACCGGGCCATTAATAGCAAGTGTGTTAAACCTATCACTGATAGAAAAAAGTCAAATATCATGTCAAAATGAGAAGTTTCCCCAGCACTCAATGAACCAACATACAATAATATTGCCTAGCGCCTGTAAACTAGACTGTACCGGGTCGAGCACGCGCGCTTGAAAAATAGAACCAGTTCTATCTTTCAAGCGCGCGCGCTCAGTCGCTTGCTCACTCCAGTGTGGCCACCCCCCATTACAACCAATGTGTTCTATTTTATATTTTAGTCGCTCGCGCGCTCGCTCGCTCGCGCGCTCAGTCTGGCCGTACCCTTCCAATGGTGAAGGGTACGGCCAGACTGAGCGCGCGAGCGAGCGAGCGAGCGCGCGAGCGACTAAAATATAAAATAGAACACATTGGTTGTAATGGGGGGTGGCCACACTGGACCGAGCGAGCGAGCGAGCGCGCGAGCGAATGAGCGCGCGCGCTTGAAAGATAGAACTGGTTCTATTTTTCAAGCGCGCGCGCTCGACCCGGTACAGTCTAGTTTACAGGCGCTAGGCAATATTATTGTATGTTGGTTCATTGAGTGCTGGGGAAACTTCTCATTTTGACATGATATTTGACTTTTTTCTATCAGTAATAGGTTTAACACACTTGCTATTAATGGCCCGGTGACCTGGCGGTCTAGGGGTAAGGTGTCAAACTTATGTGCTGGCGGCCGGGGTTCAATCCTCGGTCCCGGCACAGATTTATCTGATTACCAAACCCTTCCTTCACCTCTGGCAAGACATCTTGTGAATGTGGGGAAAGCCAGGCCTCCACCGTGGTTCGGATTCCACGTTAAACTGTAGGTCCTTCATTTCATCTCACAATCACCCTACCATTACACATTAGCGTAAGTGCATATAACCCGAACGGGAAGTAAGATGCGGTGCTAATAATAATAATAATAATAATAATAATAATAATAATAATAATAATAATAATAATAATAATAATGGCCTAATTTAATTGGTAAGACCATAAATAATATAATGTATATATGTAAACCCGATATGTTAAAATACTTCAATATTATAATCAAAGTAGGCCTTTACAAATAAGAATCACCATTAGTTTGGAGAGAGTATGAAAAAACCACAACAATAAATAAGTTTTAAAAATCACCTTCAGTTCACTGAGCCAAGATTCGAACCTTTGCCTCCTAGTCAAAAGCTATCGAGTGCAACGCACCATTCCGCCACTGGTGCGGCAAATCTGATTTTAAAACACTTCAGTACAGTACCATACGCATTTCTCAATTTATTAATTGGATGCACTTCTACTTTTTTCTTTTTTATAAATACACAATATTTTCTGTAAGAATTTTCGAGGAGCAGAGATGTACTAAGTGTGTTTGACAGATACATCTTCTCTAACTAGGGGGGGGGGGGGCGGTGACCTAGTGGTCTAGGGGTAAGGTGTCAGACTTCTGTGCTGGCGGCCGGGGTTCAATCCTCGGTCCCGGCAAAGATTTATCTTATTTCCAAACCCTTCCTTCACCTCTGACAAGACATCTTGTGAATGTGGGGAATGCCAGGCCGCCACCGTGGTTCGGATTCCACGTTAAACTGTAGGTCCTTCATTTCATCTCACAATAACCCTACCATTACACATTAGCGTAAGTGCGTATAACCCGAACGGGTAGTAAGACGCGGTGCTAATAATAATCTAACTAGGGTCCGCTAATTACGCGCTCGCTCGCTCGCCAGTTTGGCCACCCAGTCGCTTGCGCGCTCGCTCGCACGCTTGGCAGTCTGGCCGAACCCGAACTTGGAAATTTCTCTTACACTCACGTCAAAATAAAACAAATAATATTTACGTTTATGTTACGGTTTTATCCTATTGGTTTTTATTTTCCCTCTTTTACGCTGACTCAAGATAACTTATAGTAGAAATATTCAAGGAGAACCCATGTCTAGTTACAAAAGATAAGTACAGTACTAAAACTACTTTAATATATATTCATATGTCAATATATCTGATCTGAAGCTCTCACTTTACCTAGATATTAAAAATATCTTTCAAAATACTCATTTTTTTTAGTACCACGTCTTACTACCCGTTCGGGTTATACGCTTATGTACTAATTACGCTAGTGGTTTAAGGAATTAGAAAGGTTATATTTAAAGAAAGTGTACCAACATTTATTTGGTGAGAGAAATAGTGGAAAACAATTGTGAAAATAAAACCACCCTCAGTAGACCCGACCGAGATTCGAATCTCAATCTTCCCGACACCTTGATCTAATGTGCTGCAAGAGTAGCGCGTTAGACAAAAAACAACAACACTTATACAATGCTACCCGCTCCACATATATAATGGTCTCGCAATAGACCAGACTGCCGAAGACTGGGAGATAGAGGTTTGAATCCTAGTTGGGTGTACGGAGGGTATTATTTTCTTAAACTTTTCCCTACCTCTCCCCCGCAAACGCGGCTACACTCTCTCAAATCTCAACCTTCCTTATCCGTAACAAAATTAGACTTAGTGTAATTAATACATGTGCGAATAACCCGAACGACTAATTGTATTTGGTTATCAGAAATCCAGGATACTTAGCTAGAGGTGCAGGATTCAATTCCCGGAGATACCATAGGATTTTTTCCCCGAAGGAGAACTGTTCGTATGGTTTCCTAAAAAATTATATAGATTTTATTATTATTATTATTATTATTATTATTATTATATTACTACCCCGTCTTACTACCCGTTCGGGTTATACGCACTTACGCTAATGTGTAATGGTAGGTTGATTGTGAGATGAAATGAAGGACCTACAGTTTAACGTGGGATCCGAACCACGGTAATGATACAGATGAAGTATGTAGGAAAAGGACCGTAAGAGAAGCCAAGATGGAGATTGGAGGAGCAGATAACAGAAAGTGTGCAAGTGAGGGGAGAAGAATGGAAGCCATTATAGGAGGAATAATGGTGAAAGAATGGAGGAAGATTGGAGGTATTTTACTAAACTCACCCGACCACAAACTGAAAACAGTTGATAATTATGATGATGATGGTGAGGGTTGCCATGTCCTGGTTGATTAGGCTTAAGTTGTATTTAAGACTTTTACTGGTACTATCTTAACTATCATCTCATCAGACTGAAGTGGCCACATCTACATCCTGATTTTGTTTGGAAGAACAGTTTAGAAAATTCAAACATATTATCTGTGTCATTTTATAGATATTGTCAATATCTATAAACAGTGACAGCTACAGATAATATGACTTGATGTATGGATATATTAAAATTGTTTTAGTAGCTTTAATAGCTACAATTACTTTTCCAACATCAGGATATGTAACTTCAGAAGACCGTGGTTCGGATTCCACGTTAAACTGTAGGTCCTTCATTTCATCTCACAATCACCCTACCATTACACATTAGCGTAAGTGCGTATAACCCGAATGGGTAGTAAGACGCGGTGCTAATAATAATACTTCAGAAAACGGCTACATATCCGCCATTGCAAGTGGAATACCAAGATTATCTAGCCGACAAACCCTGCTGGTAAATTTAAAAAAAATCTAATCAAAAATTTAAAATTCCAGCTTCTAGATGCACTTGTTTTTGCACAGAAGCAACTAATTTTAAAATGCCAAACCTGTGCTTGCGGTAGATATCACGCAATGTTCATGACAGACAGAAAACTCATTTTATTAATATAGATAAAAGGAAAGCTTAACTAGATAAAACGACATAAAAAAAGGGAATCCTAATTGAAGTTTCGAACAAGTAGACGCCACAAAGTTCCCACAACGCGATATATCTTTGATAAAAAAATAAAAAATAATAATAGTGACACCCTTCAAGAAATATGAAAAGTTGAATTATTTATCACTTTGCGTGGACCTAATTTTATAATAATCATGACTTAGTAGTTCACCGCAAGCTTTCTCTTTAAATATTATCAAATGAATTACTTGTTTCGGAAATGTATTAAAGAAAACTAGCTCCGCTTGTATCTCTAATAGAAGTATTTGTTTTTATTTGTTAAAGTGCTTTCGCGATGAAACCATATTATGCGATTTGTTGCAGTTATTTATTAATCGTATCTGCAGGTATGTTATATTTTTTTATCAATACAAAATACTAATAATATGTAATTGATTAGAAGGTAAACTACTTCAATTAAATAGAGACGGTTTTAATCAATAAAATTAAGTAACAAATGTGTTAAATTATTATTATTATTATTAGCACCGCGTCTTACTACCCGTTCGGTTATACGCACTTACGCTAATGTGCAATGGTAGGGTGAATGTGAGATGAAATGGAGGACCTACAGTTTAACGTGGAATCCGAACCACGGTGGAGGCCTGGCATTCCCCACATTCACAAGATAAATGTGTTAAAAATAGATGTAAAGGCCTTGCCCTTCTATCTACTGTGAGGCCTACAGTATTCTGGTAGGTGTGTAGGCCTTGCCCTTCTATCTACTGTGAGGCCTACAGTATTCTGGTAGGTGTGTAGGCCTTGCCCTTCTATCTAAAGTCAAACATTGAAAGGGGTATGGCCAAGCCTACTTTCAAGCCTACAATATTCTGGTAGGTGTGTGGCCTTGCCCTTCTATCTACTTGAGGCCTACAATATTCTGTGTATGCCCTTCTATCTACTGTGAGGCCTACATATTCTGGTGGTGTGTAGGCCTTGCCTTCTATCTACTGTGAGGCCTACAGTATTCTGGTAAGTGTGTAGGCCTTGCCCTTCTATCTACTGTGAGGCCTACAGTATTCTGGTAGTGTGTAGGCCTTGCCTTCTATCTACTGTGAGGCCTACAGTATTCTGGTAAGTGTGTAGGCCTTGCCCTTCTATCTACTGTGAGGCCTACAGTATTCTGGTAAGTGTGTAGGCCTTGCCCTTCTATCTACTGTGAGGCCTACGGTATTCTGGTAAGTGTGTAGGCCTTGCCTTCTATCTACTGTGAGGCCTACGGTATTCTGGTAGGTGTGTAGGCCTTGCCCTTCTATCTACTGTGAGGCCTACAGTATTCTGGTAAGTGTGTAGGCCTTGCCCTTCTATCTACTGTGAGGCCTACGGTATTCTGGTAAGTGTGTAGGCCTTGCCCTTCTATCTACTGTGAGGCCTACGTATTCTGGTAGGTGTGTAGGCCTTGCCCTTCTATCTACTGTGAGGCCTACGGTATTCTGGTAAGTGTGTAGGCCTTGCTCTTCTATCTACTGTGAGGCCTACAGTATTCTGGTAAGTGTGTAGGCCTTGCCCTTCTATCTACTGTGAGGCCTACAGTATTCTGGTAGGTGTTAGGCCTTGCTCTTCTATCTACTGTGAGGCCTACGTATTCTGGTAAGTGTGTAGGCCTTGCCCTTCTATCTACTGTGAGGCCTACAGTATTCTGGTAAGTGTGTAGGCCTTGCCCTTCTATCTACTGTGAGGCCTACAGTATTCTGGTAAGTGTGTAGGCCTTGCTCTTCTATCTACTGTGAGGCCTACAGTATTCTGGTAAGTGTGTAGGCCTTGCCCTTCTATCTACTGTGAGGCCTACAGTATTCTGGTAGGTGTGTAGGCCTTGCCTTCTATCTACTGTGAGGCCTACAGTATTTGGTAAGTGTGTAGGCCTTGCCCTTCTATCTACTGTGAGGCCTACAGTATTTGGTAAGTGTGTAGGCCTTGCTCTTCTATCTACTGTGAGGCCTACAGTATTCTGGTAGGTGTGTAGGCCTTGCTCTTCTATCTACTGTGAGGCCTACATATTCTGGTAGGTGTGTAGGCCTTGCCCTTCTATCTACTGTGAGCCTACAGTATTCTGGTAGTGTGTAGGCCTTGCTCTTCTATCTACTGTGAGGCCTACAGTATTCTGGTAGTGTGTAGGCCTTGCCTTCTATCTACTGTGAGGCCTACAGTATTCTGGTGTGTAGGCCTTGCCTTCTATCTACTGTGAGGCCTACAGTATTCTGGTAAGTGTGTAGGCCTTGCCCTTCTATCTACTGTGAGGCCTACAGTATTCTGGTAAGTGTGTAGGCCTTGCCCTTCTATCTACTGTGAGGCCTACAGTATTCTGGTAAGTGGTAGGCCTTGCTCTTCTATCTACTTGAGGCCTACAGTATTCTGGTAAGTGTGTAGGCCTTGCCCTTCTATCTACTGTGAGGCCTACAGTATTCTGGTAAGTGTGTAGGCCTTGCCCTTCTATTCTACATTCATTGACCAAGGATTCAGTGTGTATTTGATTAATTAGTATCAGTGTGTTTTAGGTTAGGTTAGGTTAGGTTAGTCAACTTTTACTATCTCATGGTAGTAAGAGTATACTTTCCCTAGATACAGTCAACTCTGACTAGTAAATAAATGTTAATCGAAATTCATCACTTTTCTCTTTTAATCAACTTTTACTAAAAAGACCAGTAAGAGTCAACTTTACCTAGGCCGAGTCGACTCTTACTGGAGAATCTACTTTTCCTGTAACATATACAACACAATCCTAAGTGACGAGTAGAGAACAAACACATATTGTTGGTTGCGTGGTTTAACACAAGTGTCGCTGAACTCATATGAGTTTGGGGGCTACTTTCATAATGTCAGTTTGGTTAGAGAGCTACCGTATCCCATATTGGCCATTACTGTGGCTTTGCCATCATACCTTCGTTCAATCGGGTGTGTGTATTTGGGAGGGGGAGAGGTGTATCTGTGTATTGGATTTTTAATTCTTCTTCTTTCCCGGCAAGATTTATCTGATTACCAAACCCTTCCTTCACCTCTGACAAGACATCTTGTGAATGTGGGGAATGCCAGGCCTCCAACGTGGTTCGGATTCCACGTTAAACTTGTAGGTCCTTCATTTCATCTCACAATCACCCTACCATTACACATTAGCGTAAGTGCGTATAACCCGAATGGGTAGTAAGACGCGGTGCTAATAATAATAATAATAATAATAATAATAATAATAATAATTCTATTATTATTTAGCACCGCGTCTTACTAGCCGTTCGGGTTATATGCTTTAAGTACTAATTACGCTAATGGATTAGGAATTGGGAAGGTTTAATTAGAGGAAGTGAACCCGCATTTGCGTGAAGAGAGTGGAAAACCATTTAAGAAAAACACCCCCAGTTCACCCGACCGAGATTTGAACCTCGATCTCCCGTTCTCAGCAGGTGAGCTCAACACGGCAAGCGCGTTAGCCAACTACGCCACCGAGGCGGTTATTCTTAATTCTTATGGAAATAATTTTAAAATGTTAGTACATATCATACTAAAATTAACTCTTTGATCGTTTGGTTAATTAGGCTTAAGTTAGATTAAAACCTTTGTTGTCTCCGCCTCGTCATATTGACGACTATCACCATCACCTCATCTCATCGGTACATAGAAAGAGCTTCCAAGGAAAGGATGTACGATTAGTACATTCGGGCATCCCTTGGGCAACAGTACATTAGTACTGACAAATCTTACCGCAAACTGAGCTACAGAGTGTTGTAGCCCAGACATGACATATTAAATGATCTGCAGCCAGGGCCGTCTTAAGTGGGGGTCATGAGAGTCCCTGGACCGGGGCCTCACTCTATAGGGGTCCTCTTAAAAGAGAGGAAAAATAAACAGACACTCAAAAACAATAAATATTTATTAAATAGCCTAATGGACACTAGAAAATAAAACATTTTTTATGTTCAGAGATAGAGCAGGTGGCTAGGGAACAATAAATTATAAATGTTTTGAGGTAAAGGACTGCTTTAGACGGATGTGGATAATATTAGAGGGGGGGGCATAGACACTTTGAATACTGCAATGTTGCTGCAGAAGGTTGTATTGAGAGATAAGACCACCAGCAGCAGGAAGGTTGTATTGAGAGATAAGACCACCAGCAGCAGGAAGGTTGTATTGAGAGATAAGACCACCAGCAGCAGGAAGGTTGTATTGAGAGATAAGACCACCAGCAGCAGGAAGGTTGTATTGAGAGATAAGACCACCAGCAGCAGAAAGGTTGTATTGAGAGATAAGACACCAGCAGCAGGAAGGTTGTATTGAGAGATAAGACCACCAGCAGCAGAAGGTTGTATTGAGAGATAAGACCCCAGCAGAAGGAAGGTTGTATTGAGAGATAAGACCACTAGCAGCAGGAAGGTTGTATTGAGAGATAAGAGTACCAGCAGCAGGAAGGTTGTATTGAGAGATAAGACCACCAGCAGCAGGAAGGTTGTATGAGAGATAAGACCCCAGCAGAAGGAAGGTTGTATTGAGAGATAAGACCACCAGCAGCAGAAAGGTTGTATTGAGAGATAAGACCACCAGCAGTAGGAAGGTTGTATTAAGAGATAAGACCACCAGCAGAAGGAAGGTTGTATGAGAGATAAGACCACCAGCAGAAGGAAGGTTGTATTGAGAGATAAGACCGCCAGCAGCAGGAAGTTGTATGAGATAAACACCAGCAGCAGGAAGGTTGTATTGAGAGATAAGACCCCCAGCAGAAGGAAGGTTGTATTGAGAGATAAGACCACCAGCAGCAGAAGGTTGTATTGAGAGATAAGACCACCAGCAGCAGAAAGGTTGTATTGAGAGATAAGACCACTAGCAGCAGGAAGGTTGTATTGAGAGATAAGACCCCAGCAGAAGGAAGGTTGTATTGAGAGATAAGACCACCAGCAGCAGGAAGGTTGTATTGAGAGATAAGACCACAGAGAGGAAGGTTGTATTGAGAGATAAGACCACCAGCAGCAGGAAGGTTGTATTGAGAGATAAGACCACCAGCAAAGGAAGGTTGTATTGAGAGATAAGACCACCAGCAGAAGGAAGGTTGTATTGAGAGATAAGACCACCAGCAGAAGGAAGGTTGTATTGAGAGATAAGACCACCAGCAGCAGGAAGGTTGTATTGAGAGATAAGACCACCAGCAGAAGGAAGGTTGTATTGAGAGATAAGACCACCAGAGAAGGAAGGTGATTGAGAGATAAAGACACCAGCAGCAGGAAGGTTGTATTGAGAGATAAGACCCCAGCAGAAGGAAGTTGTATTGAGAGATAAGACCACCACAGCAGAAGATTGTATTGAGAGATAAGACCACTAGCAGCAGGAAGGTTGTATTGAGAGATAAGACCACCAGCAGCAGGAAGGTTGTATTGAGAGATAAGACCCCAGCAGAAGGAAGGTTGTATTGAGAGATAAGACCACCAGCACAGGAAGGTGTATTGAGAGATAAGACCCCAGCAGAGGAAGGTTGTATTGAGAGATAAGACACAGCAGCAGAAGGTTTATTGGAGATAAGACCACCAGCAGCGGAAGGTTATATTGAGAGATAAACCCACACAGGAAGTTGTATTGAGAGATAAGACACCAGATCAGGAAGGTTGTATTGAGAGATAAGACACCAGCAGCAGAAGGTTTATTGAGAGATAAACCACAGAGCAGAAGGTTTATTGAGAGTAGACAACAAAGAGTTGTATTGGAACCACAGCACAAATTATAAATAGAAGCGAGAACGGATGAAGATAAGCAATCATATAATTGACTCTGTTTAGTATATGATCAAATGAATCTAGTATCAATTGGGCAAAAATTCTTAGTAAAGTATATAGATAGGGATCAGAGGCATTACCGTGAAAATAGTACATAAATAATTGTCTGTTAAAAAGATAAACAATTCTGTAAACAGCTGTTGCCCATAATTCACTTTCAATTTGTCTATTAGTCTACATTTAAATCGTGAGAAAATTCGTTCCTTTTTATTATACAAGGAGAAAATGATTTGCCACTCAAAGCTAGACGGTGTAAGTGGCTTAATCAGGACGCCCATAGTGGGTTTTCACAATGGGGACTTGTATTTGGATGTTCCTCTATTTGCCCTCCTCGAGAGTAGTGTCTGTAATCAACCTTGGGTGGGGAACGTTTTGACAGTCTTGACTAATTCAGAAAGCTAATTAATGAAAATTAAGAACCAATTTTCGTAAACTAATTTTTGAAAAATAACAAAAAAATTAAAATAAATTGGTTGTGCCTGAACCCATTGAAATAACATTATATTTTTCACAAATTTATTGAACACGACAAAATTAAAAGTTGTTTAAGAGGGAATTAGAGGAAATATACATTTTATCATTTTATCTCTGGTAGGTCGGATATTGATGATTCAATGTTGTTGAAAGAAAATTGCAGCCAAATCCCAAACATAAATTTTATTTTTTCATAAAAATCAACAAAAAAAGAGAGTAAATATTGCTGAATGATAAGGGAGCCGAGGCCCCCCTTATCGCCCATTAATGGGATCTCGTGGCTGTAACATCATTGATTCTAGTCCATTGACGGGAACGTTTCAACTTATGTAATAATTGCTTCACTAACAAAATAAATCGATGACATTGTCATTCATTTTGAATATTGAATATTGAATATTATAACTAACAATAAAAAATATAACACTTATCACAACACACGTAAACGTGGCTTTGAGTTACATTTGAATCCAGTGGCGGCTCGTAGCTAAAATTAGTGGTGGTGCTGCTCTAGAAAATGTTTAACCTTTGTTTTAAAATTGTATAAAAGGAAAAAAAACATGTGAAAAAAGAAAATTTATTCAGGAACTTGATAAAATCTTAACAAAAATAACAAACCTTTTTTAATTACTTTAACTTAAATTGTTACAGTTCAAGCTTGATCTATTCATTTAAAAATGAAACACATTCTTCTTGTTTTAATTTGTGCAAAAAGTTTAATAATTTTATCCTTGATCTTTGGATGACAATTGAGGAAATTTTTACCCATTGAAAATACTGCAAGCGCATTTAGTCTTTCTGTTGAATAAAAGAACCGAAAAATATGAATCAAATAGAATAGCTGGAAGCAGAATAATAATCTAATTCTACACTCTTCTACACTTTATCACATTCAAGAATATGGTACACGGTTTTTAAGCACAACACACGCTGAGGTAAAAAAACTTCCTTCCATCATCACGCCAGAGCCGGCACTGCGAGAGCAACAGTGCTCTCTCTCTACCTGGCAGTCCTGCCTTCTTCCCCACTCCCTCCTATGTGCGCATGCGCACAACAGTCAAACACCACGTCACTGGCACTGTGAAGCGCACAGTTCCATACAAAAGTGTTTGTATATTTTTCATAAACTGTGGGATGGCTACTGAAGTACTGACATTAACCTTAAGGACTATATATTGTACTACAAAAATAAAGAATGACTCATTATATTAAATGTTATCGATACTACCAAGTGTAAATAGGGGGTGCTGCAGTGCCGCAGTGCCTTTACACGAGCCGCCACTGCTTGATGGATAATTGGAGGAATGCGGAGGCACAAACCTGGTGGAGGAGCGTCCCTCGGATGTTGTCACACGTGTAGCAGGTAGAGAGACGGAATATGTCGCCTGAAAATTGGACCCCGGCACATTCCAAGGCAACATGACCTTGAAGCCGAATCTGACGTATCTCTGTCGTGCGATATTTATCGCTTGTCTAGCATACCACCATTTTAACCACTTGGTTTCCATTTTTCGATGCTTCATGAGAGATTGAATTGTTTATATTTAATGAACATATAATTTGACCACTGAACCAAATTGACTTCTCTGAGTTAGCAAAGAATTTCGTTTCTATGAATGCGAGGCGAAAAAAATATTGTATGGGCTGACACAATCCTATAAATTCGTGAATATGATAATTGATAATTTTCTTTACACAGAAATTTAATTTCTCGGGGATGAGCCCATTTCTACTGGAAAAATATTTTATGCCTTGGTCACTTAGCATTAAACAGCATTTAATTATTTTTAATACACACAAAAAACAATCGAGCATGCATTTAAATGAATAAAATTTTATCAACATTGTATATAGATTTTATAGCGTAACAAATTAAAAATATAATCACCTAAATCTTAGAAGAACGTAAATATTTAAGGGAATGGAAATGTCCTAACATGACACCAAAAATATTTTAGTATTCAAAATATAATGTTTTATTTTTTTTAAATTATTTCAACTTAACTAAACCTAACCTTCTGAGTGACAACAAACTGTTCCTCCTAAAATAGGTTGTTTACGCTATATCCCGAGATGAGTACATCAATCATTTTATTTACTATATAATCTAGAAACAATGTAAAAATTCCTTTTTTTTTAATCGCCATGCCCTGTTCAGGTTAAACGAGTAGTAAATATACTAATCTTAAATCTATAACAAACACAACATCCAGCCCCCAGCCGTAAGTTCATCACTGTCAAAGGGTAAACCCACATTTCACCAATGATAGATTTTTCTGTCAAGCCGGGAATCGAATCCGGTGGGATCCTTATATCCGTAGGCAGACGTGCTACCAGCTGAACTAAGGCTTTAAACTAATATTAATCAATTCAATCCATGCTTGTTATGTGTATTAAAAATTAAAACATTAAAAAAATATATTGTTGGACAAAAATATGACAGTTTTCACTGTAATAAGATTCACACCAACCCCAAGTAGTTATTTATAGCCTCCACCCTCTAAATATCTATTGTAACCATTTTAAAATGTTCAATCAATGCACAAATGTTCTAAAGAAGATGTGCTATACAAATGGGGAGAGGGGCCTCAAAAAGGGCCTATGGCCTCCAACAGCCTCAAGACAGCCCTGTCTGCAGCCTTTGATATAAATTATCCATAACTACAAATTGATTTTAATAACACAGTACTCGCATCGGTGGTCACGCTGTCTAACGCGTCACTCTCATGTTGGACTGAACTGCCTGCGAAGGGGAGATTGTGGTTCGAACCTTGGTCGAATGTACAGTGGGTGTTTTCCCTAAATGGTTTCCTACTCTCCCTTCGCAAGAAAGCGGGTACTTTTCCTTTATATTCTACTTCTCTCCTCCCTAATTAAATTTATTGTGTAAAATACGTGGATAACCCGGAAGATAGTAAACTTGTGGTTTAAAACACAACTAAGGTCCAATTTTCATAGGAAAGGCCATTTAAAAAATACACATATATTTATTTGCCGTCCGAATTGAAAACATACTACTAATTTATTTTTCTAGCAACACGTCTTACTACCCGTTCGGCTTGTACACCTATGTAATAATTACTCTAATGTGTTATAATTGGGAAGGGTGCATATACAGGAAGTGTATCCGCATTAGCGTGGTGGTAGAATGGGAAACCATTTAGGAAAAACCACCCTCAATATACTCTACCATGACCGAGCCCTGATCTCTCCGTCATCATCTGGAGATACAACATAAGATTTTTTTTATTTATCTATCCAAATTCGTGGGGTGGACACTTGACCTTGAAGATAAGAATGGCGAATGTCACTCAAACGCATATAACCCTAAAGTCGGCAGGTGGTCTGGTTTAATTAGTGTATTAGTTATTTGAACGCTATTTAAGAATTTTGTTGGGTTGGATTAGCCTATTTACTAATATTTATAAAACCTTAGAATATCAGGGGAGGTGGGTGATTAACCAACTGCCTTCGCCCTGTGGGCACCCCTGGTGTAAGATAAGGACTTCCTATTACAATTAGATTTGAGAATAAAAAAATTCTCGGCACCTGTAAATAGAATACTTGCAGATGTTGCGGATGACTGGAGCCAGCATCCTCACAAAGAAGGCTACGGAGAGAAATGGATGTACATGCCGGATGGGAACGGCGTACCAAACGTCATCATCTTGAAAGGGAGACCCCCGAAGTCGGAATCAAGACTGAACCCTCACAACGATGTCGAGTTCCGTCTGTTCACGAGGTAACACTGCCACTTCAATAGTCATACTGGTAGTTCTGTGAACAGTAGACCTCTCTACCTCCATGTTCTTATCGTTACTACAGTCTTACTAGTAGTTCTGTGGACAGTAGACCTCTCTCCATGTTATTATAGTTACTACAGTATTATTAGTAGTTCTGTAAACAGTAGACCTCCCTCCATGTTATTATCGTTACTACAGTCTTACTAGTAGTTCTGTGAACAGTAGACCTCGCTCCCTTCGATGTTACTACCAGTCTTACTTAAGTAGCTGATATGAACAGACTGAACCCTCACACATGTCGATTCTTGTTCACATACAGATTCAATATTTAGTAGTTCTGTAAAAGTAGACCTCTCTCTCCATGTTATTATAGTTACTACAGTATTATAGTAGTTCTGTAAAAAGTAGACCTCCTCCATGTTATTATCGTTACTACAGTCTTACTAGTAGTTCTGTGAACAGTAGACCTCGCTCCCTCCATGTTTTATCGTTACTACATTCTTACTAGTAGTTCTGTGGACAGTAGACCTCATCTCCATGTTATTATAGTTACTACAGTCTTATTAGTAGTTCTGTAAACAGTAGACCTCCTCCATGTTATTATGTTACTACAGTACTTACTTAGTAGTTCTGTAAACAGTAGACCCTCCCTCATGTTTTATTGTTACTACAGTCTTACTAGTATTCTGTGAACAGTAGACCTCTCTCATGTTATTATACGTTACTACAGTCTTATTAGTAGTTTATAACAGTAGACCTCTCCCTCCATTTATTATCGTTACTACAGTCTTACTAGTAGTTCTGTGAACAGTAGACCTCGCTCCTATGTTTTATTTACTACAGTCTTACTAGTAGTTCTATGAACAGTAGACCTCGCTCCCATGTTTTATTGTTTAAATACAGTCTTACTAGTAGTTCTGTGAACAGTAGACCTCGCTCTCATGTTTTATTGTTAAATACAGTCTTACTAGTAGTTCTAGTGAACAGTAGACCTCGCTCCCCATGTTTTATCGTTAACTACAGTCTTACTAGTAGTTCTGTGAACAGTAGACCTCGCTCCCTCCATGTTAGTTATTGTAACTACAGTCTTACTAGTAGTTCTGTGAACAGAAGATCTCCTCCCTTCATGTTGTTATCGTCACTACAGTCTTACTAGTAGTTCTGTGAACAGTAGACCTCCTCCTCCATGTTATTATCGTTACTACAGTCTTATTAGTAGTTCTTGTAACAGTAGACCTCCTCCATGTTATTATCGTTACTACAGTCTTACTAGTAGTTCTGTGGACAGTAGACCTCGCTCCTTCATGTTTTATTGTTACTACAGTCTTACTAGTAGTTTTACCCCCTGTCGATACAGTCTTAAGACTTGGCATCCCTCCATGTTATCGTTACTACAGTCTTACTAGTAGTTTGTGTAACAGTAGATCCTCCCTCCATGTTATATTGTCACTACAGTCTTACTAGTAGTTCTGTGAACAGTAGACCTCCCTCCCATGTTATTATCGTTACTACAGTCTTACTAGTAGTTCTGTGAACAGTAGACCTCGCTCCCTACATGTTATTATCATTACTAAAGTATTATTAGTATTTCTGTGAACAAGGTATGTGTTTGCTTGTTAATAATCAAAACCTTTAAACCCGCTTCGGCGGCCGCGTGGTATAGTGCATTAATATAATGTTGGACTAGACTGCCAAATACGGTGAGATCAGGGTTTGATTCTGGTCAGGGGAACTAAGGGTGGTTTTCCCTAAATTATTTTCCACTCCTCCTCCACGTAAATTCTGCTGCACTTCCTTTAAATTAATGTCCACCAATTTGCGTTAATTAGTACATAAGCGTATAGCCTGAACGGTCAATAAGACGCGGTGTTAAAATAGCTTTTTTTCAATCACGTTTAGCCAGCAACGTACTCCACTATCTTAAAAGCTCTCGTGGATCACACGGTGTGGTGTGAATGATACGTGACCCCTGGTCGTGTTACAATAGTAAGTCTATTATTGTGAACATTAATTTTGGATACGGATAGAGCCATTATCTAAATACGCCTTTTAAGTCAATTAAATTGAACTTAGTTGTTAAATCACCCTTGGACACGAGAATCAAACCCAGGACTCGTTTATAAAAATGTGTTAAAATACAATGTATAGTAGAATGCATCAACTAAAATACGGTGAAGATGATGATAGTAATATTAATAATGATAATTATACTGATAATAATAATAATAATAATAATAATAATAATAATAATAATAATAATATAACATTCGAACTTGTGAGCACATGTTTTAAATCGGCCAAGCGTTTAGTTTGGTTTTTCGGTGATTAAGGGGTCAAAATTCGAATCCCAGTCAGGTTTACTGAGGGTGTCTTATTTCTAAATAGTTTTACACTCTTCCTCAATACAAATGCGGGTACATTTCCTCTTAAATATACCTTTTTAATCCCTACAACATTATCGTAATATATATATATATATATATATATATGCCTGTAGCCCGGGAGCAATGGCGGCTCGTAGCTAAAATTAGTGGGGGTATTGCTCCAGAAAAATTTTAGCCTTTGTTTTAAAATTGTGTAAAAGGAAAAAAAATGTATAAAAAGAAAATTTATTCAGGAACTTAATAAAATCATAGCAAAATAAACCAAACTTTTTTACTTACTTTAATTTAAATTGTTACAGTTCAAGCTTGATCTATTCATTTAAACTTAAAATCCATTCTTCTTGTTTTAATTTGCGCAAAGAGTTCAATAACTTTCTCCTTGATCTCTGGATGACAACTGAGGAAATTTCTTTCCATTGGAAGTACTGCAAGCGCATTTATAGTCTTTCTGTTAAATAAAAGAACCGAAAAAAAAAATGAAACAAATGGAATAGCTGGAAGCAGAATAATAATCTAACTCTACACTCTTCTACACTTATCACATTTAAGAATATGGTACACGGTTTTTAAGCACAACACACGCCGAGTAAAAAAAAACTTCCTTCCACCATCATGCCAGAGCCGGCACTGTGAGAGCAACAGTGCTCTCTCTAACTGACAGTCCCGCCTTCCTCCCCAACCCCTCATATGTGCGCATGCGCACAACAGTCAAACACCACGTCACTGGCACTGTGAAGCGCACAGTTCCATACAAAGATTTTTTTATCTTTTTCATAAACTGTGGGATGGGTACTGGAGTACTGACATTAAGCTTAAGGAATGTATATTGTACTACAAAAATAAAGAAAGAATTAAAGAAAAAAGGACTCATTATATTAAATTTATCTATAATTTCAAGTGGAAATAGAGGGTGCTGCAGTTCCGCAGTACCTATACACGAGCTGCCCTTGCCGGTGGGGTAATGAGACGCGTTAAAAATAAAATAAATACCGGTAATAAAGGTACACATCAGTAAAAACAAAATTTTCCTTACTTCTTCAGGTACAACAACTCGACCGGTGGTCAACCCATCAGAATGAACGACACTTCTTCTCTTCAGAGTGCCGGGTACGACCCATCTAAGGATGTCAAACTTGTGATCCACGGCTGGAAATCCAGCTACGACAGCGAAACGGTGCAAGGAGTCAAGAACGGTAACTGTCTGATCAAAAGAAGGCTATTGTCATTTTAACCGAAAGCATTGAACGACAAATATAATTATGAACATTTTGATTGTTTTCATCGAATTTGCTGACAGGGTTTTATTTTAAATAAGTTTGATTGGACAAAGTTGTATAAGTTTCCATTGGTTTGGCACGATATCAAGGGATTAAGGACACTGCCTACCTGTGACTTCACGGCAGTTCAAGATAGGATTTCTAACGTTGGTGAATTTACGTAATACTCAGCAACTTTAAAGATATAACGTTGAAACAAAAGTCACAAACTTTTAAATGATTCTAAAAATAGTTCTACAGAGTCACAAAACTATTTTTTTTATCTTGTACTAGTTTTTTTTGTGAACGTATGTTTTATAAATTCTCTCAAACTTAGGCTATTAGGCTTGGTAACGAAAATGTTCTGTAGAAGTTTTCCTGTGTGGAAGTAGATTAAAAAAAGTCTGTGGTAGCCTAAGTCTTTCTAGATTAGGAAACAATAAAAATATAATAAATTTTAAACAGCAAGGCAATGTTTAAAGTAGCAAATAGTATGTAAACTTGTCAGAGGAAGAGGGAAAGTGTTATCAGTAGAGATGCAAAAGGCCTCGCAGGATGTATCACCCATTTTCTTATCTTTATTTCTATTTTGCACATTGGAGTCTGAGTGTGTTAGTGCTTAAACTGCTTAGGTGCGTCAAATTAAGTTGCAAACTGATTCATGAAATAGCTTCGAAATCTCTAAGTAAGAACAGTCGGTGAACTTAGGTTGAGTATTTTAGTAGTTTTTATAACAAAAAACTTTATTAACAAAACAAATAAAATATTTTTTCCAGTAAATAGATTTATTTTAAATTTATAAACACAATATCAACAGTTCTAATATATAAGTTAGGGGCATTGCCAAATTTTACCAGAACGTTGTTTCTTTAATCTAAAATTTTTCTCCTAAAAAATGCCAACATGCTTATGAGAGATATTCAACAACTGTTGCGATTACTATGTGTAGAAAATAAAACTAAACGTATCCACCTGGGGCAATATTTCACTTATTTGGACTAAAAAAGTATTTTTTTGTAAAAATTGCTAAATATATTAGTCTTTCTTTGCGTACCCTTCTAAATCACCTTAAGGTGGGGGGTGAAGGAGATGCAAGGGAAGTATTTTTTACAGTTTATGTAGCAAAACAATTTTTCCTTTGGTCAAAACAAATTAAATAACTATCCAGTTGAATTTTCTTCACATGTGACCTCAACAGGTTGTTGAATATCTGTCAAGGATGTGCTGAAATTTAATGACAATTTTTTTCTCTTTGTTAAAAAAAAAGTGATTTATTTAATGGCCCTATGCTCATGACAGATATTCAACAACTGTTTATATCACCTTGTGAAGAAAATTAAATTTTTGTTTCTACTAGATCAGTATTTTATTTATTTTGGCCTAAAAAGGTTTTGCTATAAAAACTTCCAACACATTTAGCCCTTTCTAGTGTCCCCTTTTACCTCATCTAAGGGCACTGCCTAAAGTTATTTAAGGCTTTGCCAATCAATTGTGTTTAGGTTAAATATTGACCAAACCTTTAACTGTGTATAAATTTGGTATTTGCTGGAATGAATACAAAGCAATTTTTCAGTGACCCTATAAATATATACACTAGAATATATAATTTGAAAATCCCCCCCCCCCCCCCAAAAAAAAAACAAACACATCTTTGTTGACTACTAAGATCTAAATTCACGGGAAACGAAAGGTGACTGGCCTAGAATGGATCTTTGTTAATCGAATGGTGTATTGTACTATATTGCCATTTGTATTTTTTCCTCCCCGTTTGTTCTCATATTGCCAGATAGCTCTAACAAGTAACGTTATATACTCACTTGGCACACCGCTTGTCATTCGGGAGTCTATAAAGAGTTTAAACGTGTCAAGAAAGTACAAAACATAAAATAAAACTGTTTCCCTTATCAGTCACATCAATGCAAAATGATCTTTTTTTTTCAATTTTATCTATTAAAAAGACAAAAACAAAAATAATAAATTAATCAAGCATTGAATAACTTTTTAAGATCCGGACACCTGGTTCTTTTAAATCCCTCAAAGAAAACATTGCAATTAAGAGTCTGCGTCACATACCAATCAATTCTGTGATACAGTTGGCTATAAATAATAAATGTACACGAACACTATTGCTCTTGGATCATTTCTGATTAAACAATAATGGAGATAAAGAGTTAATAGAAGTTCCTAATAATTAACATTGTTGAAATATTAAATGTTATTTGGTTAAAAACTGCATTGAAAAGACCGTTTTTGACCATTTTAGAATGGCTTCACAGATAACCACTGTGCACAAAACTTAATTCTGTCTTATAGGCACACATTGTAGTTATTAACAAGAAACTTTGTCGCTTTGTCCTCCATTGCCACTGAAGAAAATTTCGAGTAATCATTCAAGTACGAATGCACTGCACACATTTCTTGCAGATATTGGTCTTTTTTTTTCCCTTTAACTTTCATACCTCGCGCGCGCGCACACACACATACCAACACAAATACGAACCGGGGGGCTGAGTTAGACCTGCTATGATGAACGCTCTTAAATCTTTCACTGGAATATCCTAATATGTATTAATAGATTAAAACATAAGCGCCGATAATATTATCTCACACTTCTATACACAACACTAGTCCTGGTCTGAAAACTTGTTCCATAGACAAGGGATAAGTATAACAACGCCACTCTAATAATTAGCAAGTAGAACCACATCACTAGCGCTCACGACGTTAGTGCCGCGAACTAAAAGGTTCGAAGTGAGACGTTCCACTTGGAACACCTCATTTTCTATTGCGGAATGTTAATTAATTAATTCTTATACCAAATTAAATCAAATGTAACTAAGTTAATTATTTTATAAATAAACCACGTTACAAAAATGTAAAATCTAGAAAGTTTTGCTAACTCCTTCTTTAAAATAAACGACAAATTGTTAACAAAACAGTAATGGTGAATTTTACATAGACTTAACCCTTCTTTTTCTATGCACTTCGTGTCCACGCATGCGCATTCCTTTGTGACGTTATTACAAGCTGCTCCTAGCGATAGTGCCCCAAACTAGTTTACGGGATCAGCAAGTCCTGTTAAAGAGTTCCCACCCCATGTCCTGTTCCATTCAAACTTAGAAACATGACTGCCCGTCCTGAGGTATTAACTACTGACCTCCCAAGGCCGCAGCGTCGTACGGGCACAGAACCATCTGGTGGTGAATGCCGAGTACTTCAGGTATCACATCATGACGCACACGGCACATTGTTCTCCAGCGTTTAGGAATACCTTCTCGGCTGTCCTACCACCTTGATAGCCATTGTTGCGATGTTTTATTTGTTTTGTCGCTCGCTCAGCGTACCTGGAAGCAGATGACGTGAACGTGGTGACGGTGGATTGGTCCACCCTGTCCTCCAGCAACTTCTACCTTTCGCCCGTGTCCCAGACAAAACCTGTCGGTTCCCACGTGGGGCGGATGGTCGAGTTCTTGGAGACAGAAGGGGGTTCAGACAGGAAGAGCATGCACGTCATAGGACACAGCCTCGGGGCCCACGTGGCCGGATACGTCGGGGAGAGTCTCAAACCCAGGACTCTCGGCCGGATCACAGGTGGGCCCGACATGATCATTTAGAGTTTTTTTTTATTACCACCACGTCTTACTACCCGTTCTGGTTGCACGCACTTACGCTAATGTGTAATGGTAGGGTGATTGTGAGATGAAATGAAGGACCTACAGTTTAACGTGGGATCCGAACCACGGTGGAGGCCTGGTCTTCCACACATTCACAAGTTGTGATTAATACACGTCTTGTCAGAGGTGAAGGAAGGGTTTGGTAATAAAATAAATATGTGCCGGGACCGAGGATTGAACCCTGGACTCCCAACACAGAAGTCCGACACCTTACATCTAGACCACCAGGTCACCCCATTTAGAGTTGAGTGGGTAGTTTGATTTTAGTTTAATGCAGTCGAGGCAGACCTGGACTCAAGTCCTGTTTGGGTCTACTGAGGGTGGTTTATACTCAATAGTTTTCCACTCTCACTCCACACAAATCAGGATCTATTTCCTTTTTATTATACCGTCCTCATTCTTACCATATTAGCGTTTTCAGGACAATTGGGTAGCCTCTAGAGTTCCTGGTATTTTAAAGGTTGGAACCATTGGGTAACCTCTCTAGTCACTGGTTTGCAAGGGCCCAGGGGGTAGGTAACCTCTCTTGTCCCTGATTTTCAAGGGCTTGATCCAGCGCTCCCAGGGTTCCAGTACTGGGCGGGGCCCAGTGGACGTCTCGACGACACCGACGCTGACTTCGTGGAGGTGATCCACACTTGTTCGGGGGTGCTCGGCTATGGCACCCCCATTGGCCACGCAGACTTCTACCCCAACGGGGGCTCGCCCTTCCAGCCGGGCTGCTGCTGTCTCCCGGAGTTCGTGCGTGAGTGTAATAATGAACTTTAGGAGGAAGGGAAATGGTTGTTGGATGGACGGCATTAAGGGCACCGTGGCGTCAAGGTGGGATAGAAAGGAATGCTAATCAAGGCCAGTATTTATTGCAGATTTTCTATCAAAAAACGTGTTTTTGCCAAAAATAAATCGATATTTCTCCAGTAGATACCCTCAGTTTAGTTTACAATTTGACGGTAATTAAGTGAAACAGCAAAAAAAAAAAAAACTCGTAATGGTCCCAATGAAAAAAAATACATAATTTATATATGTTTCATTTCATTTTTTTTTAAATTAATGCCAGAACTTTGATTCGATGAAATTTGATGGATAAGAAACGAGGTGTAGATATATTAATCGATAGCATATTAAAATAATTTCGGGATTATTTTGATACCGGTCAGAAGGCGAGTATATCGAATTTGACATACTCAAGGTGGGTATGTAGAGGACGCGAGAAGGGGTAAGTGTTTTTTACAGTCTTTACAGCAAAACTCTTTTTTTATAAATAAAATAGTTATCCAGTAGAATTAAAGAATGTAGTTTTCTTGACATGATGATATCAACAGTTGTTGAATATCCGTCAAAGGTGTTCTGTAATTTAATGACAACTTTTTCTCTTTATTAAAAATTTTTCTCATACAATACCACTGTGTTCATGACATATATTCACAACTGTTTTGAAATCCCCATGTGGGGAAAATTAAACTCTTATGTTTCTACTTGAGTAATTTTTTTAAATTTTTATTTTTGAGTAAAAAAAGTTTTGATATAAAAACTGAATAAAAACAACACTGGCCTTATTTCTTGTTCTTTATACTTCCACCTTAAACATGTATACTAGATAGGTAAGGGATTGACCGATTAGGTGTTTAGGTACCTCGGCCCACCGGTTCTTCCCTTGAGAACCGGTTTCAGTTCTTGTAAAACAGGTTTTTTAATCTTATTTTATACAGTAAAATAAATCTTACTAAATATATACAATGAATTAAGTAAATAAATGCTGGGCTTTTTCCCCCTCTCACCAGATCTATCAGCCCGAAGTACTCACATTTAATTATATAAATGGATACTTTATCTCAGTCGGTAGCGTGTATACCTACTGAGCCAAGGATACTGGGTTCGTTCCCAAAATAACCATAAACATATTATTAATAACATATGGTATTTCTTGTTAACAGTGATGAATTGATGACCGGTTACTGGGTATTGTGTCTGTTAGAGATTTAAGTTTGTTTGTAAGTCGTGTTCTGATATAACCAGTCTGTTCAGAAAGTGCACGTTAAATATATCAAATAAATAAAAATAAAAGTGTGGGAAATATCAGCATTCGCGCAGAGGGAGAGTGGGAATCATTATTATTATTATTATTATTAGCACCGCGTCTTACTACCCGTTCGGGTTATACACACTTACGCTAATGTGTAATGGTAGGGTGATTGTGAGATGAAATGAAGGACCTGCAGTTTAACGTGGAATCCGAACCACGGTGGTGGCCTGGCATTCTACACATTCACAAGATGTCTTGTCAGAGAGTGGGAATCAATTTAGGAAAAGAAAACCCCCTCAGTACGTTCAGTCGGGATTCAAGCCCTAGCATCCCCGCAATCGGCAAACCAGAACAGATGAGCGTGACACCTTAACCCACGTGCCCACTTATGTGGGTGTGAATATTGTTGACATAATAGCTTATACAGTAGTCCCATGGCTTCTTTGGTGCTGACTGACAGCTCTGAAAAGTTACTAGACCAAATTATGTATCCCTACGCCGAAGCATATGATCTGCAAAAACATGTGTTTATCAGCTGTCAGTCAGCACCAAAGAAGCCATGGGGCTACTGTAGCTTACAATAAATAGTATACACATTGTTGGCACTTGCTCTCTCTTACGGTGCACCAGATTACTAATTTTGTAACCACCAAAATTACAGAGAAACGGAAACATAATAAAAAAATGAAAAAAACCTCACCAGTCGTAGATAAAGAAGTAAGCCTTTGCTAATTCAAAATTTTAAATTTCAAATCAAGTTTGAATCAAATATTTAAAATATTAAAAGGTTCGAATCGAATCTCAATAGAATTTTCATAATGAAAATGTGTTTAATCCTAATAGAGAGAATTATAGTTAAAAAATTTCTAATCAATTCTTTTATAGTAAAATATTAGACTAAATTACATGTGTGTTTTAGTTGAGTCCAATATAGAATAAATAAGATTAATAACTCTTGTCCTATAATGAATAATATAAATACCAGGCTATTATGAGATTCGCAAGTTTATACGGCCAAGTCAAATAATAAAGGTTGATTCAGACTTTTTTTAATCATTAAAAAAAGTTTGATTTTCAGGAAAGACTGATCTATTTACTAAGGCGAATGTATACCAAATAGTACAAAGTTTATTCTTAAAGGTTTGAAATACTGGTCACAGATAGCGTTTGAGTTAACTAACAAATCTTCATATCAAATGTTTTTAATTTCTTAATAATTCAATATGGTTATTATTATTATTATTATTATTATTATTATTATTATTATTATTATTATTATTATTAGCACCGCGTCTTACTACCCGTTCGGGTTATACGCACTTACGCTCATGTGTAATGGTAGGGTGATTATGAGATGAAATGAAGGACCTACTGTTTAACGTGGAATCCGAACCACGGTGGAGGCCTGGCATTCCCACATGCACAAGATAGCTTGTCAGAGGTGAAGGAAGGGTTTAGTAATCAGATAAATCTGTGCCGGAGCCGAGGATTGAACCCCGGCTGCCAGCATAGAAGTCTGACACCTTACCCCTAGACCACCAGGCCACCAAGGTTGAAATGTTAAAATACACTTTGGGATTTCTCCTCCCCTGATCTAAAATCAGAGATTCGGACCGAGTTTATTTCTAAGAGTAGAAAATTGACTAAACGTACGGGAAGATTCTGGTTTGGAAGGGAACTTTTAAAGTTTGCAAACTTATTTGTTTTTACGTTCAACATTGATTCGATTTTATTATATTTATAGCATAATTTTTATAGGTATTAATATTTTATATCTATACGCTTCAGTGGCCAAATGAGTGAGGATGGTAATAAACTGGACTGTCGATGAAGTGGGATATATTAAGGTTCCTATCCCGGTTAGGTGTACTGAGGGTTGTTTTCGCTAAATAGTTTTCCTCACTCCCTCCACGCAAATGGGAGTACACGTCTTCTAAATTCAACCCTACCCATCTCTAAAACATCAGCGTAACTAGTAAATAAGCCTATAGCCCGATCTGGTAGTTAGAAGTGGTGCTAATATATCAACTTTTATATAAATAAATAAATATATATATATATATATATATATATATATATATATATATATGAGTAGCATTTTCAAATAACATGCATTGACGTGTAACAACATTTAAATTGTTTTAACAACCTTTATAACTGTCAAAAAACTCATGTGGGATGTACAGTCAACCAATATAGTAACGAAGTGTCTGTTTAACTTGACAGAGGCCTGCAGCCACGGAAGGTCGCATCAGTATTTCGCCGAGTCCATATCGTCCCGGGTTGGTTTCAAAGCACTTCCTTGTGCTAGTTGGGACGAATTCAAACACGGTAAATGCAACGACGGATCAACCGTGGAGATGGGTGAACACACTCCGACAGAGTAAGTCCTTCCGCCATTTATTGGTGATGGTTCTCCATGTTATCATGTGAAGGGAAGTGGCATTCCCTCTATCCGTGTGTCCTACTCTAACTACTGGGTCAGAGTAAGGCACACTATACATGTATCCAGCTCTAACTACTGGGTCAGAGTAAGGCACAGTATACATGTGTCCAGCTCTAACTACCGGGTCAGAGTAAGGCACACTATACATGTATCCAGCTCTAATTACCGGGTCAGAGTAAGGCACACTATACATGTATCCAGCTCTAACTACTGGGTCAGAGTAAGGCACACTATACATGTGTCCAGCTCTAACTACCGGGTCAGAGTAAGGCACACTATACATGTGTCCAGCTCTAATTACCGGGTCAGAGTAAGGCACACTATACATGTGTCCAGCTCTAATTACCGGGTCAGAGTAAGGCACACTATACATGTGTCCAGCTCTAATTACCGGGTCAGAGTAAGGCACACTATACATGTATCCAGCTCTAACTACCGGGTCAGAGTAAGGCACACTATACATGTGTCCAGCTCTAACTACCGGGTCAGAGTAAGGCACACTATACATGTATCCAGCTCTAACTACCGGGTCAGAGTAAGGCACACTATACATGTGTCCAACTCTAACTTTCGCGTCCGAATCAGGCACACTATAAATGTGTCCAACTCTAATTACTGGTTCAGAATCAGGCACACTATACATGTGTCCAGCTCTAACTTTCACGTCCGAATCAGGCACACTATACATGTGTCCAGCTCTAACTACCGGGTCAGAGTAAGGCACACTATACATGTGTCCAGCTCTAACTACCGGGTCAAAGTAAGGCACACTATACATGTGTCCAGCTCTAACTTCCGGGTCAGAGTAAGGCACACTATACATGTGTCCAACACTAACTACCGGGTCAGAGTAAGGCACACTATACATGTGTCCAGCTCTAACTACCGGGTCAGAGTAAGGCACACTATACATGTGTCCAGCTCTAACTACCGTGTCAGAGTAAGGCACACTATACATGTGTCCAACACTAACTACCGGGTCAGAGTAAGGCACACTATACATGTGTCCAGCTCTAACTACCGGGTCAGAGTAAGGCACACTATACATGTGTCCAGCTCTAACTACCGGGTCAGAGTAAGGCACACTATACATGTGTCCAGCTCTAACTACCATTTCCAAGTCAGACACACTATTTGTGCGCTCAGTTCTGTCTATAATAATAAAAAATATCTTACTTTTAATTTATATTAAATGACAGAGACTGATCAATTCTATAAATACACTTCCATATTCTAAATGCATATTTTCTTTTGTTTCAGGGCAAGAGGTACCTACTTTCTAGCAACAAATTCCTCTTCGCCTTTTGCCTTAGGATGAAAACTAATATTTTATTTATTTGATAAATATGAGTAATTATATCATTTATATGTATTATACACTTAATTTATAAACTTTTATATGTGGCATTAAATAATTCATAAATCTTAAAACTTCAACCCCTTTTTTTTGTATTTTCTTGGCCATCTCTATCACTGAATGATTGGGGAATTAAATTTGATCCTAAAAGAGCATTTTTGTATTTTATTTGAATTAACTCATTTATTTATTAGTATAAATTGGCCTACGTCACTGGCCGCATGGTCTAATGCGTTACTTTATCCATAGACTAGATTGCCGATGATGGGGATATCAAGGTTCAAATCCCGGTCGGGTGTACTGAGGGTGTTTTTTTCCAAAATGGGTCTTCACTTTTCCTCCACGTAAATGCGGGTACACCTCCTTTAAAATATAACCTTCCTAACCCTTAAAATATTTAGCGTAATCAGTACATGAGCGTATAACCCCAACGGATAGTAAGACGCGGTGCTAAGAAAAAACTACTTCCTTTATCTCTAACGTTGCTAGTTTCAAACCGTTAGGAAAAGTGAGAAAAGGCCCGTGTTCTTGCAGGTTTCTAGCAAAACTTTTTTTTTATAAAATAAATTAAATATTGCTCCAGTATAAATATTGAATTTAATTTTATTCACATGATGATTTAATATTTATTGAATATATGTTATGAACATAGCGGCATTAGATGACAAACTTTTTGAATGAAGAGAAAAATTTGTCAATAAATTTCAGGACAGCCTAGATATTTAAGATATGTTGATATCACCATACGAAGAAAATTAAACTCTATTTTTGTACAGAAACAATATTTGATTTATTTTGTAAAAAAAAAATGTTGCTATAAAATATGACCTTTTATCGCGTTTTCTATATCCTCACCTTAAGGGAGCCACCTCGCCAAGTGATCAATTGCCGCGCAGACATTCATCTTTAAGGTAATATTTAATTCTACGATGCGTTATTTCAAAATATGGCTAACGCCAAAATATTCCAAGATGGCTCTTTTTCCTCAACAACCCTATATATTGAGTGTTATTTAAATTTTTATTTAGTCATATTTGTGTAGGTATGAGACCAGACTTGATGAAAAAAGGGCTCTAGACTTAAGCCTTCTTTTAACACATACAGTAATTTTTTGATAGGCTCACAACAGAAAATTTTAATATATTTGAGAACTAATAGCGATCATTTCTTTTCTCCTTGAGACAAGAGATTTCGTAATTTTATTTACACTCTTTCTTATTGACATGGCAAAGGGCGGTTGTAGGTGAAGGACGAAAGCGAGTATAAGTTTTGACATAATAGAGAAGTAGTTCCATAAAACTACACAGACCACTGTATTTGAAGCCGGGAGACCTGACAGCGATCGATACTTTCTCGCTGACCAAGGTGGGCCAACCTATCATTCTTCGTGTCAAATGAACCAATATAGATAGACACCTAATGAGGTATTGACGTGCAAAACACAGAATAAAATTACATGGTAATATTTTTCATAAGAAAGTAGTAATATGTTCAGTATATTTGAAACAGTAAAGCCTTTATTTAACTACAATTCATTTATTTCTCCTTATCGTGTAATTTGCAATTTAACAAATACCCCTTTGCTTTATATAATAAGTCCAATAACGAAATTACAGATAGAATAGCAATTTTTACTAAAATCAGAGTCGAATAAATTAATATGATACAAAAACAGATTAACAATTTTTTTAAATCCAAAGCATTAATATAGCTAGGAATTTTGAGTTACCTGTTGAAAATTAAAATATGCTTTATGACGTCACATCAATAGGCAAAGCGCCTGGACCAGTAAAAGTGACATAAGAAGAAAGGATATTGATAGCATTTTTATATTTCTGCTCAATATTAAAGGATTGTATGTGTTTGAGTAGGTTAACAAGAAATTCTCCACGAGTTTTCAAGTGCTGGAACTGGAACGATTGTAAATAATCCACATTGTTGAATTGTTTTGAAATAAACTCCACGAAATCACTGTACGCCATTATGTTCCCTTCGTCCTCGATGCGGATCATGTCCAAAGCTTGTAACACGGTGTTCATATTAACGTTCACGACGAGTGTGACGTTGGGCACAATATACTTCACCTCCGACGCGCCGTATCCATTCAGATTGACCCGTCCGAGCCAGTATTGGATGACTGCAAGCGTCTGTTGCTCTAGCTGTCGCGAGTGGAGAAACAGTTCCAGGATTGCTTTCAGGAGTTCTCCACTAGTCCTATACACGGATACGTCCAGACTGGGTACTATCAGGTCCATTAATCTATTGCTAAAGAAAAGTTCTATAAGAGGCTTTAGATTGGGATCATCCATACTCTGAGGACCCAGAGCTTGAAGAATCACCCAACGGTCAACGTTTCTGAGTTCGGGAGAGACCGTCGTCGTAACAGGGGGAGGTGGTGTGGTGGTGGTAGTGGTGGTAATCGGGGGTGTGATGTAAATGACAGGCAGCTGAGATGGGCATTGGGCGACTGGGCACTCCAAGGGCTCTCCGTTAGAGTCTAATAACTTTAGAAACTCGTTTATGAAACCAATGAGCGTTCTAGATTGAACCAGATCTGTGAGGGTCAAATGGCGCACGACGCTGACAAACAGATGTCTTGGTCTACTGTACTCGACGAAAGGAAACTGTCTCAGGACATTCACCCAGTCTATATCTTCTGTGCCAAGTAGTTCGAGTATTTGCTGGGCAAGTCTGCGAACATTCTCGGGTAGACTGGGAGATTTTAAGGATTCGAATATAAGTAGAATGTCCAGGTATCCTCTCGGGTGCTTCTGAACTAGATTAAATGATATCATTTTCAGTTTGAAGTGGACGTACAGATCACTAACTGGGTTCACTAGGTAGGCGGGTAGAACAGCTCTCTTCCGAATTCTGTCGAGTATTGCAAGTAAAAGATCTCTGGGATCCGCGTAGTCGTGAGGAACAAAGCCTGTTAATATCTGGTTCATATTTATTTCTTCCCTTACAATCGATTTTAGAAGAACGTCTCTTGCATATATGACACCAGGAGGGAAATCCCCGGGAGAAATTACTTTGAACAGTATCGAGTAGTTTATATCACGGATACTTGCGAATTGTAGGTACCTGTGGAACTCGTCGTATAACGCCTCGTCAGGTTTCTTTGTCAGAACGTCGAGAATGGTGTCTATGATATCCCTTATGTTTGTGTCGATATTATGTTGCTGGCCCAATTTCCAGACGATGGTATTGATTAGGTCGTGAGGGTTCTTGAGACTCTGTTTTTCGAGTTGATTCAAGACAAAGTTGAGTTCTTCCCTTCCTTGGAAGAATAGATCAGATAGATATAGCATTCCTTCCTCAGCCTCGGCGGTAAACTTGTACGTCTGTATATGAAGAAGTAACACACCTATTAGCGGCTGCGTCAACTGAAGTGAACCCTGACTCAAAGCCTCTATGATACACCCAAATAAATAACCCACGCTCACGTTTTGAGGGACAAACATCTCAATATTCCTGCCAAAATTAGGTGGTTTGACGATCAAGTTGACTATAGTCGCGTCTATGCCCTCTAAGAAATTGACAACAAGTGGACCTCCCCCGGGTCGGAATATGGTGTTCAGTGACAGCCTGTAGTTGTTGAGAGACTGAATCGCCAGTTGGATTGAACTTTGTATATGATTCGGTGAAACCTTGATCATCGAGGTCAAAAGAGTGAGACACTGCTGCTCCGGGGTTTGCACAGACATCTGCATAAGGATGGGTAGAATCTCGTATACTCTGATCTGTCGCAGTCTGAACGAAGTATATATCTGTTGAAGGGCCAGATGAAGCTCTGAGCTCAACCTGACCTGGCGGTTGTTCAGGACGTAGCCCAGAACCGTCACAATGTTCCTCCTGAAGGTTGCCGCATTTTGTAGAATCAATATCACCGTATCGTGAAGTGAGATTTCTGGTGCTGGTGGCGGTAATGGTGGTAGAGGTGGAGCCACAACCGTCGCTTCTTCACTCACGACCGACATACCACCCGACACCTTCACGGAGATCTGCCAGTTCATAGCGGGCACACCGGGAGCCCAAGGGATCATGTTCCTCTCACCATCAAGGGTACTTCCCAACTGTCCCAAGTACCCGCTATTCAAACTATAAATCTTTGTCCAAGGTTTGAAAGCAACTTCTTGCCTGGAATGTATTTGGGAAACCAGGCTCGCCAGATCATTGGCGTGAGAGTACATTCTACCTCCGAATTGAATAACTCTCTGTATCACTCTGCCCGGGAGTATAGTGATGTTAGATGGCCTGGTCCATTTGAAAAATCTCCTGCTATCTCTCTGGTGCAGCTCGTGGCTCGGAACTCTCGACGTCCTGGTTGAAAAGTCCACATAGAGATCTCTACCAGATTCTCCATACTGCTCACCTGATACGTCATCGATCTCCTTTGTGAAAATCCTTCTCCCTCTGTTATGGTGAAGGTGCCGCTTCTCTCTCTTATCCTGAAACCAAGCACAAGATGGTGATTTAAGAGCAAAATATACTTATATATTCTACCTAAAGGGGTGGAAGGGAACACCGGCTGATGTTCCGACTGACCTGTTTAATTTGCGCTGCTGCAACTACTTTAAAACTAGAATAAAGCTATCTATTATTATTATTATTATTATTATTATTATTATTAATATTATTATTATTATTATTATTACCACGTCTTACTACCCGTTCGGGTTATACGCACTTAAGCTAATGTGTGATGGTAGGGTGATTGTGAGATGAAATGGAGGACCTACAGTTTAACGTGGAATCCGAACCATGGTGGAGGCCTGTCATTCCACACATTCACAAGTTGTGATTAATACACGTCTTGTCAGAGGTGAAGGAAGGGTTTGGTGATCAGATAAATCTGTACCGGGACAGAGGATTGAACACCGGACCCCAGCAGAAAAGTCTGACAGCTTAGCCCCTAGACCACAAGGTCACCACAGTTATCTATTCAATTCTAAATTATTACTTTTATAAAATAATTGTAATCAAACGTTTCCTTGAGTAGTTAATTGTTTTTGGAGATGTACGATGGAATTAAATGTATTACATGTTGTTTCTTGGTGTTTTTCATAAATAATTCCCTAAGACAAACGTCAAACCATTTGTATGGTAATATCAATAATAATAATATAATAATAATAATAATAATAATAATAATAATAATAATAATAATAATAATAATAATAATAATAATAATAATATTGTGCGTCTGGGCTAAATCGCTCCTAGCCCATGTTTTGGAAATATTAGCCAGTACTAATGTACCGTTGACCAGGGGACTTCCGAATGTACTAACCGTACATCCTTTTAGTGGAGGCTCTTTCCATGTCCTGATGAAATGAGATGAAAGGTGATAGTGAGTATAAGGTGATAGTGAGTGTGAGGGTGATAGTGAGTGTGAGGGTGATAGTGAGTATGAGGTGATAGTGAGTATGAGGTGATAGTGAGTATGAGGGTGTGGAACCAGTAGACAATCTTACACCCTAACTTAAGCCTAATTAACCAAACGCTGGACCGTTGAGGTAATTCCCCTTTCGGGAAAAAGTACTCACGTTACCAAGTTGTAATCGAACCTGGGACCCTTAGACTCGTAGCACTGACCATTAAACCATGTGGCCGGTTATTTATGTGGTGAATAGTACAAGCTTTGTATTCTATACAAGTAGCGGGTATAATATGAACATTTCAAAAACTTGATTTTTTTTTTTAAAAAAAGCTCCCAGCTATTGTCTAATAAATTATGAGAGATGTTGCTTTTGTTATTATTATTATTATTATTATTATCACCGCGTCTTACTACCCGTTCGGGTTACACGCACTTACGCTAATGTGTAATTGTAGGGTGATTGTGAGATGAAATGAAGGACCTACAGTTTAAACGTGGAATCCGAACCACGGTGGAGGCCTGGCATTCCCCACATTCACAAGATGTCTTGTCAGAGGTGAAGGAAGGGTTTGGTAATCAGATAAATCTGTGCTGGGACCGAGGATTGAACCCCGGCCGCCAGCACAGAAGTCTGACACCTTACCCTAGACCACCAGGTCACCTTGCTTTTGTTAATAATAAAAAGCCAAATTTTATGTTTTATTGTACTTATTAGCTATGTTTTCATCAATAATGTACATGAAATTGCCTCTGGATTAAATTTATTAAAAAAGAAAATTTAAATACTTGGGCTCAACACTTCAAGCTTCTACTAAAACATGGGTGACCTGGTGATTTAGGGGTAAGGTGTCAGACTTCTATGCTGGCAGCCGGGGTTCAATCCTCGGTCCCGGCACAGATTTATCTGATTACCAAACTCTTCCTTCACCTCTGACAAGACATCTTGTGAATGTGGGGAATGCCAGGCCTCCACCGTGGTTCGGATTCCACGTTAAACTGTAGGTACTTCATTTCATCTCACAATCACCCTACCATTACACATTAGCGTAAGTGCGTATAACCCGAACGGGTAGTAAGACGCGGTGCTAATAATAATAATAATAATAATAATAATAATAATATAATAATAATAATAAAACATATCTTCAGTGATATTATTAATGTGTTTAAATGTCCATCAGTTTGATTTTCTACTTAAGAATTTTCTCAGCAGATCTTTAATATTTGTCGTAAGCGTTGTGAAATGTGAACATAACATTAGTATGTTTATTTAAAAGATTCTGTTCAAGTTTAGTGATGTTCATAACACATATTCAATAGCTATTTAGATTAATATGTGTAGAATATTAAGCTAAGCACAGTTACTAAAACTACATTTTAATTATTTTGGACCAAATCAATGAAAGTATTTTGTTGCAAAACCCACTGAAACCCAAAATTTATCTCGAGGTTCTTTCCACCTGTTTTTAATTTCCACTCTTTATGATTTATCCGGAAAAAAACGCACTTAAATTGAAAGCTTAAATCTTCAAAGCTCATGGGTTTTCCATAGAAATGAGGGATTTACCAATGTTTGTTTAGTGCAGTGGGGACTTTCCACATATTAATAATTGGGAGACCCACTTCGGTGGCCGCATGGTCTAAGGCGCTACTCACGCAGTAGACTAGACTGCCGATGACGAAAAGATCTAGGTTAGAGTCTCAGTTGGGTGTACTGAGGGTGGTTTTTCAAAAATGATTTTCCGCTCTACCTCCACGAAAATGCTGGTACACATCCTATATTTATAGCCTTCCTAATCCCTAAACGTATTGGCATAATTAGTGCATAAGTTTACAACCCGAACGGATAATAAGACGTGGTGTTAAAAAAAAGTTGTAAGGAAGGGATGATGAAGGTAAATTTAGAGGAAATAAACCCAAATTTGCATTGAGGGTTGGTAGTAATCCATTTAGGAAAATCCTCCACTCACTACACCCAATCAGGATTCGAACCCTAAGCCAGACATAACGAGTATGATGCCTTTGTAAATGTGCCTGCCTATTTTGATGAAATTGTGAAAAACTTAGTGTTATTATTCATGTATGTGTCTAATAATTTATTTGAAAATTACTGGTAAACTCAGACAAAACATTGTCTAATTTATTAAAGAATCAACCAACCAGAAAATACAATATTAAAATAACTAAAATTTATTTAGATAAACTTGTATTTTGGTGTATGTAGTCTGCACTGAATAAAGATTAGTTTAATTTTTATCCATCAAAGTCAGAATTTGCCCTCAGTATTAAACCCTTCACTAAACATAATCATATATTACCGATAAGGCACGTAACCAAAATATAATAGGGATGCTATGAATCTACCTCTCCGTTACCTCCCCTGTAATTTTACAATTAAATTAGAATTAAATATACATTTTCAAGATATTACATTAGAAATAGAAGATTTATTGTTATTGTGTCTTAAATAAAAAATAGTATACATGAAACATTATATAGAACGGGAATTTCCAACTTAAAAGTGTCCGGGGGCCACTATTGAATCCACGAGACTAGTGGCGGGGCCGCGTCACAAATTATTATTATTATTATTAGCACCGCGTCTTACTACCCGTCCGGGTTATACGCACTTACGCTAATGTGTAATGGTAGGGTGATTGTGAGATGAAATGGAGGACCTACAGTTTAACGTGGAATCCGAACCACGGTGGTGGCATGGTATTCCCCACATTCACAAGATGTCTTGTCAGAGGTGAAGGAATGGTTTGGTAATCAGATAAATCTGTGCCGGGACCGAGGATTGAACCCCGGCCGCCAGCACAGAAGTCCGACACCTTACCCCTAGACCACCAGGTCACCAACCGCGTCACAAAGAAAAGGAAAGAGAACCCAAACGGATACACAAAGTACCGTATTATAAAAGATAGGCCATTCATGAATTTTCCCCATGTAAGTTAAAACTTTCAGTTTCTCAGCTAAAAAACATCAATTTTACTAAAATCGGTGACCTGGTGGTCTAGGGGTAAGGTGTCAGACTTCTATGCTGGCGGCCGGGGTTCAATCCTCGGTCCCGGCAAAGATTTATCTGATTGCCAAACCCTTCCTTCACCTCTGACAAGACATCTTGTGAATGTGGGGAATGCCAGGTCGCCACCGTGGTTCGGATTCCACGTTAAACTGTAGGTCCTTCATTTCATCTCACAATCACCCTACCATTACACATTAGCGTAAGTGCGTATAACCCGAACGGGTAGTAAGACGCGGTGCTAATAATAATAATTTTACTAAAGTAGATTATTTTTAAAAGAAACTTCGTGGGCCACCAGTTGTAAACCCCTGGTATAGATGTTACACTCAACGTAATCATGACATCCCCTTGAGTCATATAGTCGTCAAACATAAGGGTGTTTGGTTGCAGCCGTCTATCTCCGTGGAAAGTGAAGTTATAATTCATGTGACATGCACTGATTCGATTATTATGATACTCACGTATTTAATCCGCGTGAGAAAACGGTACTATTGAAAATTGTATTAATTTGTATTCCGGCTAAATTGATCCCCAAGAAAAAATATCATCTTTAAATCCAAGTAGAAATTATGGGAAATATTACAATTTGAAATCCAAGGAGAAATTATGGGAGACATTACAATTTGAAATCCAAGGAGAAATTATGGGAGATATTAAAATTTGAAATCCAAGGAGAAATTATGGGAGATATTACAACTTGAAATCCAAGGAGAAATTATGGGAGTATTACAATGGAAAATCCAAGGAGAAATTATGGGAGATGTTCCAACTTGAATTCCAAGGAGAATTTATGGGAGATATTACAACATGAAATTCAAGGAGAAATTATGGGAGATATACAGCATGAATAAGGAGAACTATGGATCTATGCAATTGAAATCAAGGAGAAATTATGGGAAATATTATAACTTTAAATCCAAGGAGAAATTATGGGAGATATTATAACATGAAATCCAAGATATAACATGGAATCCAAGGAGAAATTATGAGAGATATTATAACATGAAATTCAAGAAGACATTATGGGAGATATTTCAACATGAAATCCAAGGAGACATTACAACTTGAAATCCAAGGAGAAATTATAGAAGGTATTACCACTTGAAATCCAAGGAGAAATTATGGAAGGTATTACAACATGTAACCAAGGAGAAGCTATGGGAGGTAATACAATTTGAAATTCAAGGAGAAATTATGGGAGACATTAAAATTTGAAATCTAAGGAGAAATCTTAAGACAGTATTAGCGATGATAACTTTACTTATAATTTTTTTAATGGAGGAAACGCACTTGTTCACAGAACTACTAGTATACCACATTGTTAAACGGTTCAAGAAAGTTCCATGGTCCTAGCCCTTAATTAATTATTAAATCTTGATATATACCCAGTACATACCTCGCAAAGTACCTGTGAAGAAACCGTGAAAATAAGAAGTACCCATATTTTCATGTTCATTTTGATTGAACTACGACGAGAATAAATGAGACAATCACTTCGAGGTCTTATTTAAATGTTTCTGAATCTATCCAAAAAACTAAATATTTAATTTTATTACACTTTCAAATGATAGATCGTATCGAGTTATAGTAATTAGCTCTCTTTTTTTTTGTAGTGTCTTTTTCACACAACACGAGTGAAATACATATAAGAATATCAGTTATCATATTATTATTATAAACCAAAGTATTATCTTAGTAACCTCTAAAGTGTTCTTGGCTTCATTAGTATCGTAATGTTTTTTAATTAAAATGTTCATAAAAGAATTAAAATGTTATGGCATTTGTAAAATATCTCGTTAAGTTTGTATGGTCACAAAGTTAATAATTATGCTGATGAAAGTGTAAAAATAGATATTCTTCTTTGCTTTGATTATAATTTTCGGGCTTCCTTTAAGCTTAAATGTTTATTACAGAACGATATCTATAGTAAGTTTCAAATTATGTAGTATTATTTCATTTTAGAAAGCTAATGTGTTCATTATTTTATACCCGTATCCAATTTATATTTTCAGTGTCAAATTTGACTATGGATGTATGGTTTGAAAGGAATTTAATAAATAGCGTTTTTTTAAAATAATTCTTATAGTATTGATAATATAATATTATAGTAACATGAGTTCTAATCATTCGATATTTAAATCAATCACTGACTTACGTCTTCAAATCTGATATTTCAAGAGGTCCCGCTTTCTTTAAATAATCTGATATACTCCTTAAAACGAAACCAAGAAGACAACCTCGTTGTTTTTAAATATGTATTAACATTTTAAAAGGAAAATGTATTAAATTGTTCAAATGAGGGTTTTAGACTAAATTTCGAAAAATTAAGGTGGGGATGAAGGTGACGCGAAAAAAAGGTAACTGTTTTTGCATTTTTTATATACAATTTTTTTTTTTTTATTTATAAAGAAACCAAATATGACTTCAGTAGAAATACAAGAGTTTAATTTTATTCAAATGGTGATATAAAGAGTTCTTGAATATCTATCAAGGGTGTCATGAAATTTAATGACAACTTTTTCTCTCCCTTTAAAATGTTTCTAGTCTGGTGCCGTTAAGCTCTTGAAATATATTCTAGAACTTTTGATATCAACATGTTAACAAATTTCAACTCTATGTTTGTACTGAAACAATAATTTATTTATTTTGGTCAAAAATATGTTTTACTATAAAAACGGAACTTTTGTCGCATTCCCTTCCCTCCTACCTTAAGTAAAAACATCAAACATAACATTAGATGACATCCATTACTGTTTCCATCCTGTGGTCTTAGTCTTTTTTTTTTATTCAAGTAATATATTTTCCACCACCGGCTTGCTAGACCTGTCATAGCTTTATATGCCTTATAATCCAACTTAAAATTAGGACAGGAGCAACATCCAGTCCTCATCCGTTAATTTATCAATGTGAAAGGGTAAACTCACACTTCACCAATGATAGGTTTTTAGCCATGCCGGTACTCGAACCGGGGACCCTTAGTAGACGAACACGCTACCATCTGAGCTAGGGTGTCGGATATTGAACATAACACCTTCAGTGTAAAAAGTACATACATATAGGACCCACCTTAGAGGTGGACAGGCGTCACAAATACATTAACAAAGCTCATTTAACACGTAACTGTCCCCGTGGTGTAGTGGTCAGTGCACCTGTCTATGAGCCTAAGGAGTCCCGGGCTTTATTCTCAGCTGATACCTTGGGTACTTCACCCTAAAGGGGGATGATCCCAATGGCCACAAGGGGTTTGGATAATTAGGCTTGAGTGAGGTTAAGACTAGCCCCGGCTACAAAACCTCATAATAACTATCATCTCATTGTGGGTAGGACATGTAGACAACCAATATAAGACGTGTGCTTTGGGCAAAGCCCTGTGCTACCAGAGCGGCTAGCAGTCTACATAATGCGACCAAACCTGGATGTCATGTTCCTTCTATACATGCCCTACTATATAAAGTGGCCCATTTGTCCTTGTCCCCAAGTTATAATTTTGTTCGTACGCCAGTCATGTGGAGCTGCATAACATTTTAGGAAGTGTTCAAAGTGGCCACCTTAGACCTGAATGAAATCCTGCAATCGGCGTATCGTAGAATAGCACACTCTTTCAAAAATACCAAGTGTTTGGTATGACCAATAGAACATACCTAATCAACAGTTCAAGAAGAATCTAGAATTGAATATACAAACAGTTTAATAGAATCACTTGGCTGTAACTAGCTAACAAGGTCTAATGGGACACATTTTTATATGAACTTTGTTCATTGTTTTTGTGTCAATGTTAAAATTTAAAAAAAGCCTTATTTTTTCCATATTAATTTGAAACGTTTTGTTGTATTGTTCGGCTCATAACTTGTTGCATTCAACAGAAAGAAAAAAAAGATTCACGGAAGTACGAGCCAAGACGATTTCTAACCACTGACTTCATTCATAAAGTTCATTGTGACATGGAATTGAATGACATGGATGTCGAAATATTATTGGCTTTAAAAAGCTAAATGATGTTGAGAAAAGATTTATCTAATGCTTTTTTTTTCATGTCAGCGTACCGCCCAAATTGTATTCTCGTGCGACCAGGTGGCATGCGTGCCATAGATTGGTCATCCTTGGTTTAGGTCATCTTACAGCTGTGTTCTTCTCAACTGCACGTGCGATGTGGTGGTGAATATTTATTAATTTGGAGAGAGTGGGAGATTTTTATCACAGTAATGTGGTTAAAATATTTACAATCGCATTTCCGGTACATTTATTAACAAATTTTGTTTATTTTTTATTAGATCGTTTAATTAATTTATAACTCTAAAGTGTATCGACGAGAAATATCCAGCTGAAGATTTTTCAATATACATTTTTAATATTTTCTTTATAAATTATGTTTGTGTTTAAATAATAATTCATATTATATTTTAAATAGTTTGTTAATTTCTATTGAATATACAATTTTCACACGATATCAAAATTTAATACTTTTAATACTAAAAGAAAACATTATTTACTTTGAATTTAATAAATGAAGTACATTCTCAAACATTTTTGATAACAAAAGAAACTGCTATAATGTTCTTTTTTTGATCCAAATAATTACAATACGCGCAAAATAATACGACCCAAACATTGTGTATGTGATTTAACTTATCGTAGAATAAAATCATTATTTTTTAAAAGTGTAGATTGTCGGTGACCTGGTGGTCTAGGAGTAAGGTGTCAGACTTCTGTGCTGGGGGTCTGGGGTTCAATCCTCGGTCCCGGAACAGATTTATCTGATTAACAAACCCTTCCTTCACCTCTGACAAGACGTGTATTAATCACAACTTGTGAATGTGTGGAATGCCAGGCCTCCACCGTGGTTCGGATCCCACATTAAACTGTAGGTCCTCCATTTCATCTCACAAGCACCCTACCATTACACATTAGCGTAAGTACGTATAACCCGAACAAGTAGTAAGACGCGGTGCGGTGCTAAGTGTAGATTACATTTTGTGATGTAAAATACTGCGACTAATTAAAATGAAAATATTGCTTGAATAAAAAATAAATTACACTTCCTCGGAATTGGTGTTCCTAATTGGGTCCCAATCATAGATACGAATACTTAGTGTCTGTAAGTGGGTCAATAATCCTGCCAAAAACTCCCCTCCAGCTCTCATTTCAAGAAAATCCAAAATCGTTTATGTGTTCCAAAATGTTGAGTTGAGTTGGTGGGCGATGAAGTTGACCAAGTGCGTTCTAACATTTAATTTTTCCTTCTCTTTTGATTCTCTTCTTGTCAAGACGTTGGGGGATGATATGCTTGTGTACGGTTATTGTTGAATATTGCCTTTATTTGCTGGTTTTTACATAGAAACACTATTTGCTTATATTTAACCTTTGCTGGTTATTTCCTTCCTTATTTCACCTTACTCTTCTCTACGTGACTGCAAAATTCTGATAAATTTCCAACCCTTATCGGGGGTGGGGGAGACATATACCATTGCGGTCGCATTTGTATTTTTATTTAACACCAGACTGTTAGTGAGAACTCTAGCAGATTCGCGAGAGACCCACGCTATCTCTTTCGCAATACAGTGTTGTAAAATATGTTCTTAAGGTCACATTTTGGTAAATGTCTCTCGGTCTTTCTAGTTGGAAAATGAACCAACCTTTTATAAGGCTACTAGTGTCTAGTAAAATGTAGTCTAGTAACATTAAAACTAGTAGGTCACAGACAAAGGTACGTGATTAACTAAACTTGCTATACAATCTACTATGGAAGATATCTATTTTCAGTGTTGAATGAATTATGAAGTTGAGAACTTTTTAAGAGTTGGGATTTATAGACAGAAAATTTAATATTTGTATGTACAAGTCTGCGGTAAAAACTTACATAGTTTAAAGTAATGTAGTACAGAGTAATTCTAAAATTTCCCAAAACTCAAGATCTCGACTCTCATCAAAATTTCCAACTTTCAAGATTTTCCCAAAAGTAGGGGGCTTTTCACCCCCAGCGGTACATCCCTGCTTCTCAACTCCCTCCCTTATATCTAATTTTAAGGAATAGTTTAGTAGTAATCCAGATATTAAGTAAGTTAAAAAAAAACTTACCTTCGCTAAAGCCTGAATAGAACAGATGATAAACACCAGAATTATACATCTTGATAATTCAGGATTCATCTTGGGTCAAAAGTGCGAGACTATTTTATAACGTCTCCTCTATTTAAACAATTCCTATGAGCAATAAATATATCCTGTTTCATTAAAAATAACGAATTTGTTACAGCTATTAAAAAATACGAACTACCTCAGTAGGCATTGAAAATATTATAAATATCAATTTTCTTTTATATTTTTCTTAATTACAAAATTATTTGGACTAATTGTTTACTTTAAATTACCTTTTATGGCTAGAAAAAATTAAAAATATCTTAAGGGCATTGCGGACACTGTAAATTCGTCGCTAATAAGATGAGAGTTTTAATCAAATTTTATTATGATCATTATCTAACAATGTGACACTTTTGATTATTAAACTATTACGAAACAAGATTAGATTTCAAGATGGTTGCTACACTCGTAGACTCAGTAAAGAGATAAAATGTGAGCTTTATTGTCTTTAATATCATTGTTGATACGATACCTAATGTTGTCAGGTTTGAAAATAAAATTTCGATTTTATTAGAAGAAAATATGTGTGTCTTTATTGAGGATTTTATAGCTGTGGGGCATTTTAATCCATTCCTATTAAACACATTTTTATATTAACAACGTTGAAGATTTCTAAGCTATTTTACGAAGCGGGTTGAATTTTAATTTGACACTAACACACCTAGACACCAATATACGGAATAGAAAGCGAGGGGAGAAAAGGGAATTTCACATTGGGACTCTTGTCTACCTACCGATAACACTTCCCCTCTTCCTATGACAAACTTACACAGTCATTACATTATTTGCTCCTTTAAAACATTGACATGCTTTTTAAAATGACCTTTTTCTTGCTTCCTATTTTAGATAGACATATGCTTCCACAGATTTTTTTAATCTTCATCCTGGCAGAAAGAACAAGCCAAATAGCCTAAGTTGTAGAAGATTTGTAAGAAATACTTTTACAAAAAAAAACTACTTTAAGATGAAAATAATAGTTTTTTGATATTATGTTTTATTATTCCTTTTAATTGTTTGTACCGCAAATTTAATGTAATTGGGACCTAGCGTGGTAGATGACACTCAAGGCTCTTGTCTCAATATGTTGACGCAACATTGTGGGCTACACGTTTTATTAATAACTATATTTGTTTCGTTTGGTAAAATTGAATTTAGAAGTCGTTCTTTTATTTTATTTCTTAAATTTTCTTGTAGAGTTTAATATCGGCCACAATGACTCCTTATAATCAAAATTATTAGGCACTTATTAATATTCTAGAGCAGTGATTTTAAGGTGCAAGAATAGTCAAACAGAAATTTATAAACGTCATAACCCAAATGGGTTTACAGCGTTCCTGGATGGAGCTGTCCGTCAGTAGGGGAACAAACAGGGAGAATAAAAATACAAACAACAAAGCAATTTGAAAGATACAGGGGAAAAAAAGGAAATAAAATTCCAATATTAATTCAAAATTTAGCTAGTGTTGCTATATATATATTATATATATATATATATATATAGCTGGCGGCCGGGGTTCAATCCCAGGTCTCGGCAAAGATTTATCTGATTACCAAACCCTTCCTTCACCTCTGACAAGACATCTTGTGAATGTGGGGAATGCCAGGCCTCCACCGTGGTTCGGATTCCACGTTAAACTGTAGGTCCTTCATTTCATCTCACTATCACCCTACCATTACACATTAGCGTAAGTGCGTATAACCCGAATGGGTAGTAAGACGCGGTGCTATATAATAATAATAATAATAATAGTATTAGATTTAATTGACTAGCAGGACATATGCAGGCCTAAATAAAATTGAACACACGTTTAAGTAAATTGAAAGAATTAAAAAATTAAGAGCATCAAAATATTAAAATTGAGTATGTCAACATTTGTGTGAGACACATTTCATGAAATCTAGAACAGACATGTTTTTCTGGCATTGACTGTTGCATTTTTTTTCTACGCATATTTTTCTTTCGCTTGAATTCATTTTCTTCTCTGATACACTTTTCAGCACTAGTAATGTTGAGCTATACTTGTCTTTGTATTTCTTTCAGTGTATGTATTACTAAAAAAAATATTGGAATGGATGATAAAACATTGAGTTAAACTTCTAATTGAAGTCCTCACAGCTATTTGTAGTTCTTATTGTACTTGAAGAAAACTTTGCCCAAATGGAAGGAGAAAAATCACAAACAAAGAAACATAATTTCTAAAAACGCAATTTTGAAAGCTTGTTTTCAAGGTTTTCGGGATTGATGGACAATAAAACATCCGAAGAAACATCGTCGATCTGGCTGGTTTAAAAAAATGGCAAACCAAACGACTTTAAGAAAACCCACCTCGGTTGCGTAGTTAGCTAACGCACTGGTTTCGTGTTCTAGACTGTCGTGGATGGGGAGATCAAGGTTCGAATCTCGGTTGGGTAAACTGAGGGTTATTTTTCCTAAATAACCCGAACGGGTAGTAAGACGTGGTGTTATAATAATAATAATAATTTAATAACTTTAAGAAGTTGCTAATATCAGAATCTTGTTTTTTTAGCACCCCATCTTACTACCCGTTCGGGTTATAGGCTTGAGTAGGCCTACTAATTATGCTAATGGGTTAAGAATGGGGAAGGTTGAATTTAGAAGACGTTAGCCCGCATTTGCGTGGAGGGAGATTGGAAAACCATTTAGGAACCCCCTCCCAGTTTACCCGACTGAGATTCGAACCTTGATCTCCCCGTCCTCGGTAGTCTAGCTAACATTATACCTAATTGTTAATCCCAATAATTACAATTTTTTAAACCAATTTTGACCTAAGTGAAATCTGGAACATTTTAAACTGATATTTGGCCAAGATTGCAATATTAATAGACTTTTTCGAAATCTGTATAAACTTTGAGAGGACACAACGTCACTACCAGTTTACCACATTCGTAGATCACACAGCCTTGAGTGCTTTGGAGTAACATGAGGTAGACTTGCTGGGCATTAAACAAAAACAACACTGAATAAAATGGGTGACCTGGCGGTCTAGGGGTAATGTGTCAGACCTTTGTGCTGGGGGTCCGGGGTTCAATCCTCGGTCCCGGCACAGATTTATCTGATTGCCAAACCCTTCCTACACCTCTGACAAGACATCTTGTGAATGTGAGGAATGCCAGGCCTCCATCGTGGTTCGGATCCCACGTTAAACTGTAGGTCCTCCATTTCATCTCACAATCACTCTACCATTACACATTAGCGTAAGGGCGTATAACCCGAACGGGTAGTAAGGCGCGGTAATAATAATAATAATAATAATAATAATAATAATAATAATAATAATACTGGATACAACTAGCGTTCATCATTCCATGAATTATAAACATTTGTTGAAACAATTTAGACACATTCTTAAAGGTCCCATCAACAAATACATTTTGACATTGTGATGAGAACTTTAAATTAGTCTCACAAGAGAATATCACAATATTATTTTCACAATCATTAACCAACAAAAATACCCGCTTCGGTGTCGGTGTGGTCTAACGTGTAGAATAGACTGCCGATTACTGGGATATTGAGGTTCGAATCTTGGTCGGGTGTACTGAGGGTTGTTTTTCCCAAATGGTTTTCCACTGTCCTTTCACTCAAATGTGGGTACACTCATAAATATAACCTTCCTCATCCTAACACCATTAGCGTGATTAGTATATAAGCATGTTAAAAAAACATCAAAAAGTTTCTTCTTTATTTGTTTTTTACAACGAGGCTCTCCTCATATTCTGTACAGAGGTACAGAAGAGGTTCGTGTAGTGTGTAAGAGATTGGGATGATTTGGGCATGAAAAATGACCTAGCTTGATGAATATTTTTACGAATCAACTGAAGATTCATTACTCGTTATTGTTTTATTTTAAAATTTTCTTTAACGTTCACGGTGTAAAGGTTTAGATGGCCTTTCAGTCGGATTTTCCGTTTCTTTTCGTTTCAATGTAATATTTATTTCCTGTCAATTTAGCACACTTTCTGATTTGGGCTTATGTTCATAATCATTATTAGCACCGCGTCTTACTACCCATTCGGGTTATACGCACTTACGCTAATGTGTAATGGTAGGGTGATTGTGAGTTGAAAGGGGGACCTACAGTTTAACGTGGAATCCGAACCACGGTGGAGGCCTGGAATTCTCCACATTCACAAGATGTGATTAATACACGCCTTGTCAGAGGTGAAGGAAGGATTTGGTAACAGATAAATCTGTGCCGGGACCGAGGATTGAACCCCGGACTCCAGCATAGAAGTCTGACACCTTACCCTAAGACCACCAGGTCACCCTATGTTCATAATCAATCACACTTTAAACCCTTTCTTATTTAACCTTAACTTAAAAAAACACACTTAAAGTTCACTTTGACAGATTTCCAACGTTCAATGCCATCAGTTAACTCTTTAAGGCATGTGTGTCCATTAATAACTATTAAGTCTTTCCCTTTTTTACTATTCATTAATTCAAACTCCACGTTGGCATTGATTACAACACACGTTACACTACCACTAAGAGTAAATCTACCATCAAAGGTAATACGCATTGCAAGTTCCTGATGGTGCCACCCAGTGGCGTAAACAAGGGGGGGGTTTGAGGTCCCCCCCCCCCGCGGCCATTGATTTGAAAAAAATAAAACAAACATAAGCAATTTTTTTAAACTGCCCATTATAAATAATCCTCAAGTTATTCATAGTATAATGTGGCATTGTGAATTGTTCATTATATTATTAGGGTAAAAACAAATTGTTAATATACTGATGCATCATCATCATCAACAGTTCAACTTCAGTGTGCCATACAAAATTCACATATTTAATTATCTACAGGTGGTAGCAAAAGTGTTCTTTTGAGCTTACCACCTTTCCGAGCAATTCAACTTGAGAATTTAGATCTTCTATCTGCCATTAACATGGTAAATCAGCCCAAGGAAAAAATTCATGAAATAAAACAAACACTGAAATTGAGTTTTCAGCTATTTACGAATCAGCTAAAACACTTGATGAATTGTTTGGTTCAAATCCTGTGACACCAAGAATATCTACCAGACAAATACATAGTTGTATTGTGTAGTCTAAAAGTATACTCCGATGAGGATTACTTCAGAGTTGCAATTTTTTTTTGCCGGTTTTGAATCTTTTGCAAATCAAATAAAAACTCGTTTCTTAAACCATCAAAATGCTTGGCAGTTTCATGTGCCTGATGAGAACTGAGGAATAGGTTATCACTGGAGTAAAGAAGGAAAAGATGAAAAGGCTGGTTGCTTTTTATGGGCAAGATTTGCAGTGTAGTGATATAGTAGCGTTGGTGAACTTTATATGTGGCATGAAAGAGTGAATGAATTGAAAATAAATCCAAAAAAGGCTTTGAACTACTACGATGCTTGAAATGTAGAAATATTCCCATTGATCAGTACTTTGTTGAGAATCTTAGTAACCTTGCCAGTGTCAACAAGCACCAGTGAGAGATCGTACTCAACTCTTCGGAGATTAAAAACTTACTTGAGAAATAAAACAGGGTAGCAAAGGCTGAATGGCCTAGTGATGTTAAATATAAATCGAGGAATAAATATTTCTACGGACGAAGTTCTAAATGAACTGGCAAAATCACCTTGTTTATTGGAATTTAGACTAAATTAATGTTGCAATTGGGAACTGTCCTCAAGTTAATTTGATATTAAACCAAATAGGGTTTCTTTCGTGTTCTACAATAACGCCATAGTGTGAGGAACAATGTATATTATTTAAGTCACGATATTTGGTGTAGTGTTTCTATAACAATCTATAAACCTATTAATTCGTTTCACAAATCTTACGAGCTTTTAGTAAATACCTATTTTAAGAGCCCGTTTCAGAGTGATGTATTTGCTGGTTTGCAAGACCAACTTACGTAACCTATACATCCTCGTAAATATATCGCAGGAACAAAATAGTTGTTTTAATTTGTAAAGAAAGGATGTTAAAGTAAGACCTGCTTCTAACTTTTTTTCTCCTTTACATGCTTTATTTTTTATCGTTTGTGAAAATATGCTAAAATTGACTATTTTTGACACAGTCTAAAAAATGTACTAACGCAGAGTTTTGATTTTGTATTAAAGAAGATTACACTTTTAAATTCCTTAAGACCAATTTACTATAAACATATTTATAATCTAAAGTTTAATTATCGAGTAGTTTGTTATCTACTTAGAGGCTGTAACGCTAATATTTCGCCCCTTGCTACTAGGGCTATCTCTGGACGGAACACTGAACTCTAGAGGAGTAGAGCCAAGAGTTGGTTAGGCCACTCCCATCTACTACCTCGCTCCAGCTGACACACAAGACATTCACACATCAGTCATCACTAAGCAAAACCAGCCCAAACCAAAGGGTGTTTAATTCATTAATGAACTGTGTACTTTTCAATAAGACAGATATTCATTATTGTTTATAATCTATTTTATAAACCAAATTTTACGTCAAACGGTACTACCATTAGCTTATATAAAGTATGGGTACTAAGTATAGGAAAAAATTAAGGATCAACACCCATTGCAGTGGTCTAACGGTCTAAGGCATACTCTCATGTTAGATTGGCCTTCTGCTAACTGAGAAATAGAGGTTAGAATCCCATTCGTGTCTATTGAGGGTGTATTTTCCTCAATTGTTTCCCACTCTCCTTCCAAGTGAATGTGGGTAGATTATCTCTAAGATTCTTCCTTTATCATCCCTACCCCATTAGAGTAATTATCATCTATGCATATAACCAGAACAGGTAGTAAGACGCAGTAATAAAAAATAAATAAAAAATTAGGTATTTAACTAATCATACTTAAAAATTATTAGACCTAGTAAATCCCTAATTTTGCTTGAGCCCAGGTAAAGAAAGAGGGCGATTAGTTCAAATAATCATTCATAATTTGCGTGTACAAACCTTACCAATTTAGTAATTAACACACAATATTTAGCCATGTTATATATTTTATTTTGGTAAGAATCTGAGTGTGCCGTGTGTCTATTATTAGAACTAACTAGCTTGTGTGCCTGTTCTTCGCACGGGGAATCTTTATGAAGCTTTATTTTTAATTATAATATAAAATTAACCAAAGGTTAAAGTATCCAAAAGCTTATATAATTTTAAATATTAATCCTTTATTGGTTTAAATGTTATGGCGAAACGTGAAAAATAGGCACACTGACTAAAACATTATTTCAAAATAGGTATTTACAGTAATACAAAAATCTTTGCACAAAATTGATCATAATATAAGTATAACCGTGCAATATATATTAATACTAAAGATCCGCCTCGGTGGCGTAGTTGGCTAACGCGCTTGTCGTGCTCGACTGCTGAGAACGGGGAGATCGAGGTTCGAATCTCGGTCGGGTGAACTGGGGGTGATTTTTCCTAAATGGTTTTCCACTCTCCCTCCACGCAAATACGAGTTCACTTCCTTTAATTCAACCTTCCCAATTCCTAATCCATTAGCGTAATTAGTACTTAAAGCGTATAACCCGAACGGGTAGTAAGACGCGGTGTTAAATAATAATAATTATTATTATTACTAAGCAAAATTTGTAAAAAGAACATCAAAGTTAAAAAAACATTCTAAATGAAATAATATTATATTATAGATACATATTGGTCCCTGTAATTACCAGCCATATTTCGATTTTCTAATCCATCAAGCAGTTTTTTTCTAATTGATTGTGAAATCTTATACGCCTTAAATTTTTGAACCAATTTTCATTATTTTTTGATCATATGACGTGGTCTTTGTGACTACTTGCAAGTCTATCATTTTCCTATCGCACTAGAAAGTGTTTTTTCTATACGGTTGGAAATTTAAATCCCCCCACTCCCCCAACCAACCCATTTCTCTGACCCTTGTTTTGAAATTAAAGAATTTCAGACGCTTCTGGTTAATTGGTATTGTCCCTATACCTGTAAGTAAATATTTAACTTTCATACCATAAGGAAGATGTTATATTATATTAGCTTTGAAATTTTTGTAGATGATGCCAATATTATAAGTATGTCTTATAACAGGCTGACAAATTTAAATCTTTAACTACAATGAGAAGTAGTTTTTAATATCGATTTTGTAAATTCTTTACAAATATTTAACAAACCCCGAATTAGAAAATTTAAATATTTACTAACTATTTGGGTATTTGGAACTACATTCCTGACAATTCTTAATCATCGCAACTAAAATCTTTGATATCTGTCCACACACCCCTTCCTATTTCCCAAAGTTCTATTTTAAAATTTAAAGTTATCTGATTTTAAAGTACGGTACAGTTAGTTATCTTTCTGCTGAATGTTATTATATACCACATTGGTAATTATTTGTTTCAATTAGTTTTGAAAATATGGAATACACTCTCCCCCATTTTGCTGACTCCAACTTTGAAATTTAAGTGTTTAGAACTTACTTGAATATCTAGAGTAGTACCTCTACATATTTGCCAAATTTTATTGTTCTACTCCACCTAAAGTGATTTTTATATTTATATCCCCACATCCCAATTTCCCTGAGAATATTTTTAGATTTCCTGTATATAACCTTTACTGGCATGGGTAAAAAGAGCAAAAAAAAAAGATATAGCTTATCAATTTGTTTTTAAAATAAGGTTAAAGAGGGTAAGTATAAAGGGTAAAAGGTGTAGCCATAGGCTATTTAGGGTGACCTGGTGGTCTAGGGGTAAGGTGTCAGACTTCTATGCTGGCGGCCGGGTTCAATCCTCGGTCCGGCAAAGATTTATCTGATTACCAAACCCTTCCTTCACCTCTGACAAGACATCTTGTGAATGTGAGGAATGCCAGGTCTCCACCGTGGTTCGGATTCCACGTTAAACTGTAGGTCCTTCATTTCATCTCACAATCACCCTACCATTACACATTAGCGTAAGTGCGTATAACCCGAACGGGTAGTAAGACGCGGTGCTAATAATAATAATAATAATAGGCGATTTAAACTTTGATTATTTAATTTTTTAATTTCATTTCAAATTTCGCTCTTAAATACTTTTTATCTTTCTTCAATGTCTAGTCTACAAAATATATATAGTAGATAATTTTTGTAGCACCACGTCTTACTATCCGCTGGAGCTATAAGCTTATATAACAATTAAGCTTATGGTTTTTAGGTATGAGTAAGGTTATATTTAGAGTAAGTATATACGCATTTACGTGGAAGAAGAGTGGAAAACCATTTTGGAAAAAACCCACCCTCAGTACACTCGGTCAAGATTCGAACCTCAATCTCCCAGTCCTTGCCAATCTAGTATACTGTAAGAGTAGCACCTTAGACCACGTGTCCACCGAATTGAGTATCAATTTAATTAATCAGTAAATATTTTACTTATATGTCAAACATTTTAATGTATAACTTTTTAATCAGTTTTGTATATTGTTTAATATTTTTTATGCTCTACGATTGTATAATTTATTGTTAATATAATTAAACATTTTTATTTTCTGCCATTTTATGGGAAAATATGATATCACATCTTTAATAATAATCTATTTTTTTATCATATTACGTTTTTATTAATTAGATTTTACTTTTACTCACCATTTATTAACAGGTTATATTGTCTTATTAGTTACTATCAACTTTTTTTAAATAACGTTTCCTTTTATATACTTGAAATGTAAAGCTTTTAATACTTATAAGGACATGTTGATACCTTCAACCTTTATTTTGGCGTAGAAAAATAATACTCTAAAACAAACAAAAAACTTTTTAAATAATGCGTTAGTTATGTACGTCTCAATGCGTTGATAGGCGGAACCCTTAAAAAAAAAACCTTGACTTTTAGGTCAGATTCAATCAAGTGTGTTAACTCGTAGCCTGACGCTTGACGTTATTATTACTATTAATATTGTTATTTTAAAGATAAAAACCTTCAGCTAAGAAAATTTATTACAACGTTTTGTTTACAATACCAAACTGCTGCACTAAATCTGAGCTGCTATTCTCTAGACATAACATAACACTTTCGAATGTGGGTTTTAAACTTATATTTGATATTGGTTTTGATGGTTTTTTCTTTCGATTTTTAAAAAGAAACCGTTTCTGTGTTCTAAAAGGAAGTTTATTTCATCTACCCTTCACCCCTCAAACCCCATTGTCTATCACCCTACCCTATTTAGAACATAAACTTTGGTCAGGTCATTAAAACCAAAGAATGTTATGGTTTCTGAAAAACTAAAAACGTGCTCTTCCAAGGCCACTGTTATAGAAACAGTAGAAAGCAGTTTATTCATGTGTTTTTTTTTACTGTTTTTTTTCGACTTAAACTTATCATATACCGAATCGAATCGGAAGAGTACCCCTCAGTTGGCCTAAACTTTAGGCCAAATGACTTTAGGCCAACTGACCTTTAGGCCAAATGACTTTTAGGCCAAATGACTTTTAAGCCAACTGACTTTAGGCCAAATTACTTTTAGGCCAAATGACTTTTGTCGAACTTAACTACATCAATTTTTTTATTCGAAATACATTTTAGGCCAAATGACTTTTAGGTCAAATGACTTTAAATAAATGTTCTATGTCTAAGTTTTGTTCGGAAACATTTGATATGATGTATTGTGATGTTAATAGAGGGCAGCGTTTGCCCTATTTAGTTAAATAGTATATACTATCGTTTCTAGATACATGTAGTCTTATTTGGTGTAACTATTTACCAAGGTCTAAAGCAGTGGTTATCAAAGTGTGGAGCGCAACCCCTAAGGGCGAGCGCGATAGTTGCTAATGGAGGGCGCAATAAATTGTTATGACATTAAATTATTTATTAACTCGATCTAACCATATTCCAGAAAAATAAATTAATGTTTACTGTATTTTTAAGAGAGCAATCTACGTGTGTGTAACTGTATTTTCAGCTCTGGTGACTATGAAGGGTAGATACCATGCGAGACTAGGTGTCACCAAAGAGCTGAGGGTTTCTCATTCTTATATTACTCCTCATTTTAGTAAACTTTGCGTTTGAAAACACTCAAACCAATCACACAAAGTATCACCATTACTTGAGTCACGTTACACCACCAAACATTAGACAAGTTATTAATTAAAAACAAAAGTCAGTGGTATCGTAATATGAATTATAAAAATAGGCTAGTAATGCTAATGTTAAAGAGCTATGATTATTTTGTGATGTGTCAAATGTAGAATTCATATAAATCTGTTTTAATTTGAATGATTTTTAATTTTTATTATGCTAATTTCCTTACAAAATATTAAAATATGCATAGGTATACATAAGTACACTAAGCCAACAAAATATTTGTTTTCAAATCATACACCACTGGAAGGAGAGTGGGGGTAGAGGGGTAGTGGCGCAACTTCCTCACTTGGATGTAAATTATGTCACAGAGTAAAATTTTTGAGAACCACTGCTCTAAAGAATACAGGTCTCGCTGCACTTTAGTTCCTGTGATCAGGTAAGAAGCTAGAAAGCGCTAGTATCTTTTCACAATAACACGCACTCCAGTCAACCAGTAGTTAGGTTGGGATAACTAAAGTTTCAGTTTATGGTTTTAAATTTTTAAGTAGCATAGTGATTAAAACTAGAGCACCTCAATCACCCTCTCCATATATGGTAGAAAGAGAAAATAATTAATAAAGTACAACAAAAATACCTTATTTATAATATATATACTAACTACCATTTGTATTTGTTTACGATTGTAAAAGCATTTAAATTTGCTTTGTAATCTATACTAATATTATAAAGAGGAAATATTTGATTTTTTGTTGTTTTTTTTGTTTGTAATGGAAAAACTCAAAAACTACTGGACCTATTTTAAAAATTCTTTCACCAATATAAAGCTAAATTATCAGCGAGTAACATAAACTATATTTTATTTTGAAAATTTAATTTATTCCTCATAAAAATGTCGATAGTTTTACACAAGGTATAATATAGCTATATTTATTGACATAATCTGGTTTAGAATTACGTTTCAGAGATAACGTTTCCATTTGAAATCGGGCACCATGTATGGGGGGGGCGGGGCCTTATATAAATCTTTATACTACAGTGGGTCACAGGTAGCGCGGAGGGAGGGAGGAGCGGGGGGGGGGGGGGCAAGTGAGGGCCTTATATAAATCTTATAACAAAGTGGGCTATGGGCAACGCCGTGCGGGATTGTCTAGTGTTTAATATTTGTTTAATATTTGTAATTCTTTAGTCGATCCAGTATGTTGAGTAAATCTAACATTGCCTACATGACCTCACCAATAAATACATTATTTATTGCTATCGCCCTATTGTTGTGATACAATAATATGTTATGATGACTAACAATAAGCGTCTTTCAATAGCACGTGGAGGTAGAGTGGAAAACGTTTTAAACCACTCTTTCGTGGGGCCCCCCACCCAGCCGGTATTCGAAGCCTAACCTCCTCGTTACTAGCAAACTGTTATATACCCCAGTTTTCTTGCGATGTGGGTAACTCGACTCACACCACCCGGTCTTGGTGAGCATCGGACAGCTCTGTTATTATTATTATTATTATTATTATTATTATTATTATTATTATTATTATTATTATTAGCACCACGTCTTACTACCCGTTCGGGTTATACGCACTTACGCTAATGTGTAATGGTAGGGTGATTGTGAGATGAAATGAAGAACCTACAGTTTAACGTGGAATCCGAACCACGGTGGTGACCTGGACAGCTCTGTTCAACAATGACTTAGAAAGGAGAAGTGTGTGTGACAGGGCGGTCCATTAACTTGGAGTACCACGTTCAAATATTGCATTTTTTTCGGTGCCAAAGTTTTGTACCGTTTTGTGCCAAAAACAAAAAGTTTTGCACCCCATCCATTTTGAGTAATTAGCATATAAAAGTACAAAATCTAAGTTAATGCAGGAGTACCATTTTAGAATTTTGAGCTTTTGTCAATACCAGCGTTTTATACGAGTTTTTTTTGTACCGTTTGGTTATTTGTCTTTAATAAATTTCTCTTAAGGGTCAACCTGTGTATTGTCACAGAATGTTTGTATTATATACAGACACACATATACATAATCTGGACATGCCCTCTTTTTAGAGTTTAATTGTAAATTATGTATTGTACATAATATATTTTGTATTTTCTTACATTAATCAGTAAATTTAGTAATTTAAGCTAGGACTTTATTATTTTTATAGTTTATTATTAAAAAAACTCTTTTAAAGCACTTAATTAGAATGGCATTTTATGAACTTTTTATATTATTCTTGTAATGTTATAAAAGGTTATTGTGTATTAACACAATCACATGCACATGTTTAACTTTTTATTGTTTTATTAACATAATGGCACTTGTTTGTGTTTTGATCACTTTATTGTTGGACATTCCAGTAAAGAAAATATTATGCAAAAGATTATATATTATAGCTAAAGGTTTTGTAAGATTTTATTGATGTGTTGTACTTTTTTTTTTTTTTGTTACACAAAATTCCGGATTAGAACAGAGTAAAGTTAAAGATGTCAGAACTATGAAGTTTTATTACAATTGTATTGTATAGCGGCCCGCGAAGTTTCTTGTAAAAGTAATCTACTGAAATTGATGTTTTTAGCCGAGAAACGGAAAACTTTGACTCGTGTGAGAAAAATCCATGAAAGCTCTAACTAATGTTAATTCAGTAATACACTTAATTATGCTCTATGTTTTATAATATCCGCGCGAGTCCTATTTCCTTCCACCCTTATGATCAATTAAGTAGACTTGAAAAAAATTAGCCGATTAATGATATGGCCCGCCAATAGACTCGTGAATTCTGTGGCCCTCGGGTTGGATTATATTAAAATTGATAACCCCTTTTAAATAAGTCTAAACTCTATTCACCTTACCCCTTAGCTAAAATTACTTTTGCATGTAAATAATTCTAATTTCTTTTCTCACAGAATTGTGTATCTTGCCACTTCAACTCCTTTTCTTACAAATATAAACTTCTTTTTCAAATGACAGATTACCAAATATTATCTAAATGTTATTCAGAAAGCTCTGTGTTACTTTATACTGCCTTGTAATTTATTCTTAAATATATTTTATAATGAAGTGCATTGCGTAATAACGATATGTTAGTAGTTTATTAAACTAGACTATTATTATTATTAGCACTCCGTCTTACTACCCGTTCGGGTTGTACGCACTTACGCTAATGTGTAATGGTAGGGTGATAGTGAGATGAAATGAAGGACCTACAGTTTAACGTGGAATCCGAACCACGGTGGCGACCAGGCAACTAGACTATTGATTTACCATTATCTTAAAATTAAACTTAATTGTTCCTAGTTACGAGGATTTGTTTTATAACAATATTTTGTATTTATTACCCTCTATATGAACATTCAAGTTCTTAATGCCATAGTGTAAGGAAGTAAGTAAAAAATAAAAATTGAGAGGAAATGTTAATAGGTCTGAAAATTGTTCACGTCAAATTAAGAATAATCGTGTACTAAATACAATATTAATTGAAATTTCAAAAACTAATGATGAATATATTAGATTATTACGTTTTATTATATTGGAAGTATGTGTGAATGACAAGCCATATGAGGGAATTATTGTAATATATTTTATATGGGGGGAGGGGGGGGGGAATGATAAGTATTTTTTTTAATTATTGTGCAGTGAGATGATCAAATTTGTAACATTGAGTAAAATAGCAATGGGTAGCCTCTTTCTGTGGATAAAGTAATCTAAATAAATACAATTAAATGAAATACATCCCTGCCTGTGAAAGTTCTATCAGATTCTATTCAGATTGAGTCCGATAGTTTAGATATTACAGCAAACAACATATCATTTGATAGGGTTAGTGATTTCAAATGTTTAGAAACAATTCTAACTAGCAATAACAATATTAGATTGGAAATTAGGAGAATAATACAGTCGGGAAATGCTTGTCATTACTCGGTCAGTAAGTTGTTGACATCTCAACTGCTGTCAAGAAATATAAAACTTAGAATATACAAAACAATAATTTTGCCGGTTGTTCTCTATGTGTGTGTGAAACGTGGTCTCTTACCTTGAATGACAAAAATTAATTTGGGGTGTTCGAAACATGGTGCTTAAAAAGACATTTGGTCCAAAAATGGATGAAGATAGTGGGGAGTGGAGGAGGGTACTTAATGATGAGCTGCACATCCTGTACTCATCACCAAACATTGATAGGGTAATAAAATCTCGCAGGCTACGGTGGGCAGGTTATTCAGCGTGAATGGGAGTATCTAGAACCACGTTCAAGGTATTGAATGGCAAACTCAATGGAAAAGATCACTGGGAAGACCTAGACGCAGATGGGAGAGTAACATTTGGATAGACCTGAGAAACATAGGGTGTAATAAGATAGATTGGATAGAAGTAGCTCAAGATAGGGATAGGTAACGTACTTTCATGAGTGCGGCATTGAACCTTCGAGTTTTTAATGCCATAGAGTAAGTAGAGTAAGTCTGTGTTTAAATAAAGTATATGTTTTTAGAAATATCTTAAACATCATCTACCATCACTTGTGCTATCTATAATCAGATGAAAAAACTAACAGTGCTTATTTTACGAAGATACCCTGAGGTTTTAATATTATATTTTAGGTTAAATAATTTTAAGACCAAATTACTTCACGCCAACTGACTTTTAAACCAAATGACTTCTAGGCCAAATGACTTTTAGGCAAAATTACTTTTAGGACTCCTAGTGAAATTAACATTGATTATTTTTATTCAGAATTCACTTTAGGCCAACTGACTTCTAAGCCAAATGACTTTAGGCCTACAGCCGCGTCTCCGATCGGGAAAAAATCGGAATGGTTGGAATCAGAACCGCACGAACGGAAAAGAGTTTAGTCCGCACACTGGTTCGGAAATTCAATTCATGTCAGTCGGAAGACATCAACCAAGAAATTACATTGATCCTAGTGATTTGGTGACAGTGATAACAGCAGTGAAGAGCAGGTAATGGTGGTTGCTGTATGCATTTCTGCCGATACCGATGAAGAGGAAGAAATGGCTTCAAAAACACTTTTGAGTGCACAATATACAGTAAAATGCGACTTACAATTTCCAATATTTCCTCCCGAGCATTTCCCTTCATAATACATTCATACTTAATGTTTGTTAGCAATGTAATAAATTATAGGGTACTGTTAAAATAAATGTATTATTTCTTCGTCCAAAGACATTTTTCTAAACAGGAAAAAATTGTTGAGGAACAGGAAACGAAAATCAACAGGATGAATGCGAGTGTAGATGATGCACTAGTCCAGTGCTGAGCATGCATGCGGCATTGCTTCGGAATCCATCGCAATTCGTTAAAATATTCCCTCCTGGCAAACCGATTCGTCCCGTTCTGATCCGACGTTGACGTATACCATTCGATCCAAGCCAGTATATGTGTGTGGGCCTTCATTAAAAAGCAGGTAATCAAAAGTTTCCGATGCGTTTCGTTCCGTTATGATCCAGTAACGATGAGGAAGGTAGAATCTGAAAGAAAGTGTACCCGAATTGACAAAGTGAAAAACCATTTAGGGAAAAAAACACCCTCATTGTACCCGACTGAAATTTGAAACCAGATCTTTCCATCACCGCCCATTCAGTCTAACACGAGAGTGGCGCGTTTAACCACGCTATCACAGGTGTTGCTTGGCATTATGATAACATAATTTGAAAAATTATTGATCATAATATATATTAATATTGCTTGTCTGAGCTACATCACTCGTAGCCCAGTTTGTGGAAAGATTAGTTAGTACTAATGTACCGTTGCCAGGGGACGCTCGAATGTACTAACCGTACATCCTTTCTGTGGAGGCTCTTTCCATGTCCCGATGAGAAGAGATGAGGGTGATTGTGAGTATGAGGGTAGTAGTGAATATGATGGTGATAGTAAGTATGAAGGTGGGGAACAGTGGAAACACTTAGACCTAACTTAATCCTAACCAACCAAACCCTGGTGACCGTTGGGGTAATTCCCCTTTCAGGAAAAATACCCAAGGTACCAGCCACGAATTGAACACGGGACCCCCTAGGCTGGTAACCAGGTGCACTGACCCAATATACCATTGGGAAGGTTATTGAGCATAATAAATCATCATACGTGAACATATCTAAAAATATATAATATGTATATATATATATTATATATATATAATATGTATATATATTATAATATGTATATTTATATATATAGTGAATCCTGAAAAAGTAAGATTGAATATACGTGCGATTGGAATATTTCTACTACTTAGGAGATATTAACCCCCACCCTCCCACCCCCTCCAAACCCTTTCCACATATATCTTTTATTCTTTTTTTAACTTTAGAAAAAAATATCGGAAGTGTAAAAATATATTTATCTTCGTCATATTTTATTGCTAAACTCTCAAATAAAACTGGCAATAAACAAAAAACATATTTTCTAAAACATGACGATTTTACAAACATAAAAATATTTATTTCTAGACCAGACTGTTAATGTCTCGAGTAGTGGGTGGAGCTTGGAGCTGAGAGGGCGGAGCTATGTATTCTTCCGAGCTATGTTGGTCACCATGGCATGAGTTTCTTTATTAAATAAATCCTTAGTTTGGATGAAGAAACGTGTGGATAGTGACTGTGAACAATAAACTCCGTAACATTTATTGCAGGGTAAGCAGTGATTATTTTTCCTAATATTAGTTTATTAGGTGACCGCGTTCGTCAAATTAGCCAGGTAGCTGAGTCGGTTGAGTATCAACCCACTTAAATGTATATAAACGCCAACTTTATAGAAAGAAATGTATTTAAGTCTGATTTTTATATGAAGCCTGTTATATAAAAATATGAAAATGGCAGAAAAAATATATAATTTTACTTACATTCTTAGTCCGATTAGCTATTAACTTAACCCACTTTGGTGGCCGCATGGTTTAAGGAGCGCTACTCTCACAGTAGACTAGACTGCCGATGACGGGGAGATCAAAGTTCGAATCATGGTCGGTTGTATTGTGGCTTTCTTTTTTATCAAAATGGTTTTATATTCTCTCTCTAGGTAAATGCGAGTACACTTCCTATAAATATAACTTCTCTAACCTAAAACCATTAGTGTAATTTGTACATAAGCGTATAAGCCAAATGGGTAGCAAGATGTGGTGCAAAAAAAAATGTAAATAAAAATTTTACAGTAATCCATCCATAAGGGAGTTTTATTGGAAGCTTTTGATAACAGTTTGGATAAACTTTATAATAAAACAAATTAAATAAGACGTATTTCTAGAATATTAAATTTTAGTGATTTTCTATTTATGTTAATGGTCTAAATGGGGCCTCCTATAAAACATCACGCTTTAGAAAGGGCCGGCTATGGATACGGCAGTAATTTGGTCAAAAAACTTAATCCTCGCAATAGGCTGGGTTGCCGAGGAATCGAATCTGTGTCAGGTGAATAAATAACAAACAGTAACACATTACCATAAAATTTCCTATTTCAACTAGTCCTTTCACAGTTCAATAAATCCCAGGAACCATGCCTTATGACACAGTGATCGTTTATAAGGAGACCAAGAATTCCCTCTAAAGATCCAGAAGCCAACGCTGGAAAGCGCTAATTGATTGGTTACATATTGTGTTTGATAAGTACGGACCCAATGAATGGCCGGTAAGAGCTTCGAATAAGAGAATTACAGAACTTTGAACTTTATCAAAAGTTGTATCTTTTTAAAAAAATTTATAGGATGTTCTAAAGAGTCCATTTACATCTAGGCCTATAGCTTAAACGGATAGTGACGTTAGGTGGATATATAGGTTTATTTATTATATATATATATATATATACAATTATTTGATTTTGAATTTTATTTACTTATTTTAGTTGAACTTAATATATTAATAATTAAGGTTTATCCATAGTGTAAATTTAATTAGAGTTATTTTCTTCAGTTATTAATTAACCATTAATTAATCATTAACTATTTAATTGATCCATTTTTTTAAAATAACTAATTAAAGTTTTATTCTTGCTTAAAAATGTATTAAATAAATATTTTACATTTTAATATTTGTGCAATGAAGGGTTAAATGATTAATTAGTTAAATCATATATATGTAATTATATATATAGACTGTATATATATATATATATATAAGAGAGAGAGAGAGAGAGAGAGAGAGAGAGAGAGAAGGAGGAAAGGAGGGATATAGGAAAGATATGTAAGTAGACCCATATATATAGTATATGTTTTTGCTAACCCATGTCTTGCTACCCGTCTGGGATATCTGCATACACTGATAGAGTAAAGAGAGAAGGGTAAAATTCAAAATAAATGCACCTGTACTATCGTGGAATGGGAGCAGGAAAACATCTAGGTAAAAACTACCCTCAGTAAATTCATCTGAGATTCCAACCCTGACCTCCTCGTCACGAGCAGTCAAGTCTATTGCGGGAGTGACTTATCAGACCATGCAACCACCAATGAGGGCAGGGGTGGAAGAGAAGGAACATATTAAGAAGAGAACGAAAGGGAAGAAATATTTTGTATTTTTTTTTTTTTTTCCATTTTACCCGCATTGGTGGTCGAATGGTCTAACGCACGTGTCATTCTCGTGTTCGACTAGATTTCCGGTGACCGGGAGATCAGAGTTCGAATCCAGATTGTGTATACTCAGAGTGTTTTTTCTAAGTGGTTTTTCTTTTAGCAAATGCGAGTACATTTCCTCTAAAATTCTATCTTTTCATCTTTATTCCGATAGCATAAATTAATCTGATCGTATGATCTGAAAAGATAGTAAGACGTGGTGGAAAAAAAGTTTCATTTGAGTAGTTTGGAAATGTATTTGAATTATTATATTTTATAATTTCAGAGCCAGCTAGAAGATGAGACTTAAAAAAGTGAACAGAATCGAAGCGAATAAAAATAAGAATATCGTAGAGCATATCAGGTAAATGAATAAACGTCTTGTAAATTTCTTTATCTTAGGTAAAAAAACGAAATAAAGATTCACTAATTGACTTTTTGATATTAATCTGATTGTTAAACTATTATTTTAAAATTTAACAAACCATAAGGCAACTAATAAAATTAATTTAATATATAAAATAATTAATTTAAGGAAATTAAAAAAAAATCAATTTAGGTAAATATCTCAGACCAAGTATTAATTGGTATTCCACATATCTTTTGAATTCAATAGTCAATGTTATTATCGTTACTACAGTCTTAGTAGTAGTTCTGTGAACAGTAGACCTCCCTCCATGTTCTTATTGTTAATACAGTCTTACTAGTACAGTAGCCCCATGGCTTCTTTGGTGCTGACTGACAGATCACAGCTGACTTCTGACTGCTTTGAAAAGCCACCAGACCAAATTATGTATCCCTACGCCGAACTATATGATCTGCAAAAACATGTGTTTAGTAGCTGTCACTTCTGACAGTCAAAATTTAGGTATATACTTAAATGTTGACTGTTAGAAGTCAGCTGTGAGCTGTCAGTCAGCACCAAAGAAGCCATGGGGCTACTGTAGTTCTGAGAACAGTAGACCTCGCTCCCTCAAGGTTATTATCGTTATTACATTCTTAAGATTTCTATTTTGAGGATCCTTTTTCTTTGAATTTCAAGTTTATGTTTTTAGATGGTTATTAATTTAGACAAAAACAAATGAATACTCTATTCAATATTACATAATAGTAATAGAGAATAATCGTTATTTTCGTGATATTAGATATCAGTCTCAAAATAGATTTTAAAATAAAAAATTTATGTATACATACATCGTTCTATTTACGTTAAAATAATGTCCCAGCCAAATTTCGTCAAAATGGTTCCGATCATTTGGCAGAAATCATGGAACAGACAAACATTAAGACTAAATGCCAAATAGTCAAGTTAAAAGAGAACCTCGCTTCACTCTCTCATTTTTCCTGTATTCTCTAATGTTTATTGTTAAATTATTGAGTCGTCCTAATAAATTATTGTATTTTACTATCAAATATCAGTTTTGTCGGTTCGTCTATTCAACTTATTGTTAGTTAAACGCTATAATATCTAATCCATTATGTACCCTCTTTTTTTACATTTTCAGAATAAGGAAAAGTAAGGTATGATTTAGAGTAGCTGTCCCCAAATTTGCGTGGAGTGAGGGTCCTTCTAACTGAAAACTATACTAAGCCAACCTTGCCGGGATTCGAGCGTTGTCTCTTTTGTCACCGGCGAACTATACTAAACTAAATTGATACCTTAGCCCACGTGTCCACCAAAAGGGAAAAATTATTATTAATAAATGTATAATAATATTTTGTGTTTCTAACATTTATTGAATTGAAATAAATAATTAAATCATATTTGTCTTAATTTATAAATATTGGGTTTGATGAAGTTTATCTATATTTGAAATAATTCAAGACTATTATCTTTAAGATTCGGATGGGCACCTACTATATAATAACGATAAAGTTATATAGTCTTTTTCTCAAAAACTATACATAATAACAACATGCGGTTTTATGTATTTTATTTAACTTGTACATTTAATATGAACTATATTAATAAAAAAGTTACAAGATAATATTATTTTTGTTACAATAAAACTTAATTTTGATTGAATTAAAATTAAATCAAACACTACATACAAGAATATAGTTTTGAAGTTATCATATTATTATAGAGAATTAGATAATGTTCTATCATACACGATGAATATTTATAATACAATGATTTAAACAAAATTCGGTATTTTCAAATTAAATCATGTCTAAGCTTTTTAAAATGTTCAGCCGTTTCCTGCCAGATGGGTTTGTTATCCGAACTACCTCTCCCTCTCCTCCCCAACCTCTTTTTGGAATTATCAATCTATCCAGCTTTTTTTTTTTTTTTTTTAGTCCAACTACTCCCCCTTACCTCACCCCATTTATATCCTGTTCAGGTTAAACCCTTGATTTGACACTTGTTTTTCACTTTATTACTACTATTACCTCCAAACCTGAGTTATTGAAAATGTTTTCTGAAATGTATTTGCATGATATATGTTAAACATTAATTTATAGAGTAGGTTTGATTCTGTTTAGCTTATAAATAATTTGCATAGACAGAGTTTTCTTGATTAGATAGCACCTATTTGTATAACTTTGGTTTTGTAAGAAGAGGTGAAAATGCTTACACCCGCCTTGGTGGCGTGGTTAGCTAACACACTATTTCGTGAAAAGCTAGACTGCCGGGGGGGGTAATTGAATTTCGAATCTCGGTCGGGTGAACAGGGGTGGCTTTAAAAAAAAGATTTTTCACTCCCTCTCTAAGTATATGTGGGTTCTCTTCCTCTAAATTCAACCTTCCCAATCCCTAACCCATTAGTGTAATTAGTATTTAAGCGTATTACCCGAACGTTAAGACGCGCTGCTAAATATTTTAAAAAAAATCTCTAAATAGCTTTATTCATGTTTTATAGACAAACAAGACCTTTTATTACTTACAGCAGGATTAATTTTGAAGATATTAAGATTCAGGTGTGCATCCAGGAATTTATTATTATTATTAGCACCGCGTCTTACTACCCATTCGGGTTTACGCACTTACGCTAATGTGTGATGGTAGGGTGATTGTGAGATGAAATGAAGGACCTACAGTTTTAACGTGGAATCCGAACCACGGTGGAGGCCTGGCATTCCCACATTAACAAGATGTCTTGTCAGTCCAGGAATTTAATTTAGGAGAGCGGGCCATGTGTGTCAAAGCTATTATTTCTGTCCCCCGAAAATTGCCATCAGATTATTTTAGTTTAAGACTTCTTTATTTTAAAAGCAATTACACTCTCATACACATACGTATATATTTATATATAGGTTGTTAAAAAAAGGATTCAGAAATCATAGATATTGTTGTGCATATTAAAATGAGTAAAGGAATCTTAACTATGTTACTTGTCGATACGTCGGTAAACTCCACTAATAATATTAATTAATAATAATTATAATTATGATGATGATGATCTTGATACACTTCAATAACAAAATAATTAATAATAATAATATAATAATGTTGGTACACTTCAATAATAATAATAATTATAATAATAATAATAATAATAATAATGTTACATAATAATAAAAATAAAGTTAATAATAATAATAAATAATAATAGTCATAATAATAATAATAATTTGAAAGTGTCTAAGAAATTGTAGGGCCACAAACCATAGAGATGAAGGCAACTTGTATTTTAGTAATAAAAAATAAATGGTAGGATGCACCACTCAGAATCTCTTTCGCTTTTATCTTAAAATAGACATTTGCTAAGAACTCGTAAGATTTGGGAAACGAAACAGTAGATAAACATTGTTGTAGAAACACTACGGCAAAAATCATAAATAAAATAATATACACTGCTACTTACTCTATGGCCTTAGGAACCAGGAACCCTGTTCCCAAAAATTGAGAAAAGAGAAGAAACCTCTTTGTCCACCAAAGAGAATAAGAATCAAATTAATTTTCAAAGGCCTGTATTAAAAAGTATATATATTTGTGTTTATATCTCAGAACTTATTGGTTTTATAAAAATATATTTCAAATAAAAGATTTTTATCTTTAATAACTTTACAATGATAAGTGATTACGTATCTCAAATAGTTGCGGAAAAATTATGAAAATTTGAAAATATCCCCTACCCTCAAAGTCATGTTCATGGGAAAATTAAGATTTCCATCGTTTTATAATGATAAACAGTGTTTGGATATAAAATTTAGACAAAATCGTTAGAGCAAATTTCGAGAAAATAGATTTATTCTCTTATTGTCTGTCAATAAACTAGCCTTAAATTTAGGGTTAGATATCTAATTCCAAAAAACCATCGGGGAGACCTTATGAAAACACCAGATACAAAGTTTTAACCCAATCGGTAAAATAGTTTCAGCTCTAGCCCAAGCCAAGGTACAGACAGACGGAATTGATAATACCCCCTCCCCTTTTTTTGTTTCCAGATGGTAATGAAAAGTAGACTTTTATCAAAATCTCAATTACGAATTTCTGACGATCACAATATTCTCGCTCCGAGGTGTTAAGAGAAAGTATATTTGTATCATCATTCCACGCAAATGCGGGTTCACTTCCTCTTACCTACCTTCCTCATTTCTACCCATCAGATTAAGCTGTTAATAACCTGCGTGCTGAATAAAACAATAAAAAAGAAAAACTTAGTTCGAGATGGTTTATAATCATATTATAGGAATAAATTAATGAATTTAAATGTAAATGTGGTTTACCGAGCTTAATTTAGTTCAGATTTTTTCTAGATCTTAGAATACAATGTTCTTGTTAGTATGGTGTTCAGAAAAAGTTAACAGCCTATTTGAAAGTAAAGTAGGCGTACAGTGTGTACATTCTATTTAATTGAAATAACAAACCAAATAACCAAATAACCCCAAATTCGGCCATCTTTTTCTGACTCATTAAATTTTTAAGATATCTCCAGGCTTTTTTTAACAGCCTATCGTCTAGAACAAAGTGTGGTTTTTGCTTTGGTTTTTCTATCTTCTGTACAAACAAATATTGGTGCACTTATTTTAATTCTAACCCCTTATACCATGTTTTTAAATAGTTTGCTCAAGTAGCGACTGTAAAAACTACGGAACTGGAAAAAAAACGTAATGGCTATATTTTTTTAAAATATAGTAAAGAAAATATATTTTAATACATTCCTACAGTAATAGATAAACTAAATAAAAATGTCACAATTGACTGTAAATAATGATTTCCAAGGTAGCTAAAAAAAATTGTACTTTGACAGGGATTTGAGCCCTTTTCCCTTGACTTAGGATTCCATTCTACATTCTATAAAACACCTAGATTGTGGCTGAAAATTCAGCGTCACTCCTCGGAGAGTACATTGGTGGTGATAGCTTGTCTTTGTTGAGTACAGTAGCCCCGTGGTTTCTTTGGTGCTGAGTGACAGCTCACAGCTGACTTCTGACAGTCAACATCTAGGTATATACCTACATTATGACTGTCAGAAGTGACAGCTGCTAAACACATGTTTTTACAGATCATATGGTTCGGTGTAGGGATACATAATTTGGTCTGGTAACTTTTCAAAGCCGTCATCTGTTAGTCAGCACCAAAGAAACCATGGGGCTACTGTAGCAAGCAACAAAGTTGAAAAGATTAGGGTATTAACTGTGGAATGTAAGGACTCTCTGAAAGGGGGGGGGGGGAATATAGAAGAGTTGAGAGGGGTTGGTGTGTAACTGCCATAGGTACAGTAGCGCACCTTTACTTTGGTGATACATAGTATGGTCTAGGGGTAAGGTGTCGGACTTCTGTGCTGGGGTCCGGGGTTCAATCCTCGGTCCCGGCACAGATTTATCTGATTGCCAAACCCTTCCTTCACCTCTGACAAGACATCTTGTGAATGTGGGGAATGCCAGTCCTCCACCATGGTTCGGATTCCACGTTAAACTGTAGGTCCTCCATTTCATCTCACATTCACCCTACCATTTACACATTAGCGTAAGTGCGTATAGCCCGAACGGGTAGTAAGACGCGGTGCTTATTAAAAAAAGATAATACATAGTACTACTTGGAGGAGAGATTTGCAAAACCTTGAGATATCCATCCGAATCTTGATACGAAAGTCTTGTCAGCGTCAATATAGATTTATTTTATGGGATTAAATTGACAAATGAGGAATTTAATAGAAATGTGTTGACCTGAAAATGTGCAACCGGTATTAAAATTACAACAATTTTTACCGGAAGCCAAGAATTTCACCCCCTCCAACTCTAACCCCCCAGATTTTTATCCCCAGACTTATCTCCGGAACCGCTGGCCAGTTATACCTAAGTTTCACGCAATTTGCGCACTGTTTTTTTTTTTTTTTTAGTTAATGATAATTGTAACCGGTTATATAGTATTTTAATATTTGACTATGACATATTGAGACTTTAATTTTGTAGTGAAGTAAGATTACGTACCGATCACAGTTTTTCAAATATATAGTCTACTTTATCTTGACTTTATGACTCCGATAAATCAAGGTTATGAAACAAGACACGAAAGTAAGAATACAACGAGAATAAATAATTAATATTTTAAACTGACAATTATTGTTGTATTATCACCTAAATAATTAGCTCGCTTGATAACATTTTAACACAATAAAAATACCTCTATAAAACAATACATAATATAAACATCACACATTACTTGATTAAAATATTTTAACTGTTGCAAATTATTTATTTAATTATTTGCATTTTATCGTTCTGATTGGCTGTCCGAGCAACAAAATTAATTTTTGTGTGAGCCGTGGTAATGCGTAGATGATGAGAACGATATATTTTACTTTATTGGCTATAAATTCATTTAAAACTTTAAATAAATATTATTATTGTTTAGCGCTTACTTTTTTCGTGCGCTAGACGCCAACTAAGGCGAAGGCCACACTGGTTCCGTACCCGGCAGTATTTTCTTTCTACCGTCGACGGACGACAGCGCACGAAAGTAAGTCACCACCACATTGCTTCCAGCAACGACAGTACACCAAAGAACAGTTACCCCGAGATCTTGTGTAGCTTTACAGAAAAATCACGCTGCGTCGTTCAAAATGCACATGAACGTGCATACAGTAGCACCATGGCTTCTTTGGTGCTGACTGACAGCTGATGGCTTTGAAAAGTTACCAGACCAAATTATCTATCCATACGCCGAACCATATGATCTGCAAAAACATGTGTTTAGTAACTTTCACTTCTGACAGTCAAAATTTAGGTATATACCTAAATGTTGACTGTCAGAAATCAGCTGTGAGCTGTCAGTCAGCACCAAAGAAGCCATGAGGCTACTGTAGTATGTAATTATTAAGCTGCGTGCCCACTGAGTTGGCATTGTTGAACTACAAGTGTTTTAGATTCCCTCGCCTTAACTGAATAAAAAAAAATCAAGTTCAAATTAAAATATTTGACGAGGATGACGTACTTATTGTTTATGCCGCATTCATTATTATTATTATCTCAAAAAAAAGTAATCAAAATTAGGCCTACTACTTAAAAGAAGATTTTGGGTCCGACTAAGTGTTTGAAGTAGATGCGGTGGTAGTGATTTGATAGGAAATTTAAAACAAGATGATGTTGATGTTTTGAAGATTGAAAACAGTTGTAACGGCGGCATCCTATGTTTATTTCGGATGTTCAAAGGTGAGCTAAGAGATTTATTTAAAATAATTGGACCAAAGATGCGTAAACAAGACATCAATTTCAGACAAGCCATCCCCTCTAAGGAACGTCTTGCTTTGAACCTCCGATACTTATTGTGTGTGGGATTGAAAAAGTTCAATAATATAAATAAACTTTTGGGCATCACACTCCATTTATCATAAACTTAATAAAAAAAACTACTTTACTCTACGACGGTTGAATGTCGATTCAGACCTGAAACAGAATCGACTCGACTACAGAAGTCTCATGACTTCTTTGGTGCTGACAGCTGACGGCTTTGAAAAGTTACCAGTCAAAATTATGTATCCCTACGCCGAACCATATGATCTGCAAAAACATGTGTTTAGCAGCTGTCACTTCTGACAGTCAAAATATAGATATATACCTAAATGTTGACTGTCAGCTGTGAGCTGTCACTCAGCACCAAAGAAACGATGGGGCTACTGTAGTTCACAAAATAAATGCTAATATAATCCTTAAAATTACAAAAGATTTATATCTATTCGATTATTTAAACGGGTGAATGAGATGCTATACCTTGATTTTCTTTTAAGAATGGACTTGTATTAGCACCACATAATCTTTATCAACATTATTATTTTTGCGTGTCTGGAATACATCAATCGTAGCTCAGTTTGTGAAAAGAGTAGCCGGTACTTATGTACCGTTTCCCAGGACACGCCCGAATGTACTAATCGTACATCCTTTCCGTGGAGTCTCTTTCCATGTCCCGATCAGATGAGGTGATGGTGATAGTGTAGTAGTGATTAAGAGGATGTGGGACCAGTGGAAACACTTACAACCTAACTTAAGCCTAGCTAACCAAACCCTGGTTACTATTGGTGTTATTTTTCTTTCGGGAAAAATACAAAAAAGGTATCAGCCAGGAATCGAAACCGGTACCCCTAGTTTCGTATCCAGGTGCACTGACAACTACACCACGGGGCTTTCATTATCATTATCATCGGGAGGAAGTTACCGCACCTGCATGGTGCCCCAACCTCAGAAAACGGTTACATATCCGCCATTGCCAACTATGTTTTGTCAAATAACACTGGTGGCAGGTGACTTGGTGGTCTAAGGGTAAGGTGTCAGACTTCTGTGCTGGCGGCCGGGGTTCAATCCTCGATCCCGGCACAGATTTATCTGATTACCAAACCCTTCCTTCACCTCTGACAAGACATCTTGTGAATGTGGGGAATTCCAGGCCTCCACCGTGGTTCGGATTCCACGTTAAACTGTAGGTCCTTCATTTCATCTCGCAATCACCCTACCATTACACATTAGCGTAAGTGCATATAACCCGAACGGGTAGTAAGACGCGGTGCTAATAATAATAATAATAACACTGGTGGCATTCGCTTACAAACAAAAAGGTTTTATATGTACGATCTCATGTATTGTTTTACGATGTATTTTCCAGTGCTAGCTTATTACAGTTGTTATGACTGTTGGTCGGCAATAAAATAAAGGCGATTACCATTGTTATTTCCAGCCTTGTTAAACGAACCATCAGCCATTCGGTTCAACAGCTGCAAAAACTTTGCCTGAACTACCAGTGGATGGAGGCCCGCTACCACGAACAGAAGATCAAAACGAGAGGTCACAAGATGATCTGCCATCTTAACGGCATCACCACAGAAGGTTGGTTGGTCTGTCAGATACGCTATTCCCGAATGCATGTTTTTCAGTGGCGGATCGTGAGTGGACCTTAAGGAATGGCGCTCTCTTAAAATGTGTCAAATTATGTAGACAACAGATTACCTTATACCCAACTTATACCATCCTGTATTCAACTTATTAGCTGGTGGTCTAGGGGTAAGGTGTCGGATTTAGATGCTGGGGGTCCGGGGTTCAATCCTCGGTCCTGGCACAGATTTGTCTGATTGCCAAACCCTTCCTTCACCTCTGACAAGACGTGTATTAATCACAACTTGTGAATGTGGGGAATGCCAGGCCTCCACCGTGGTTCGGATCCCACGTTAAACTGTAGGTCCTCCATTTCATCTCACAATCACCCTACCATTACACATTAGCGTAAGTGCGTACAATACGAACGGGTAGTAAGACGCGGTGGTAATAATAATAATAATAATAATAATAATAACAACTTATTGGCTACACTTTTAAAAAAATGTTAAACGCATAAAGTAAATAAAAGTAAATAAAAGCTATAACCAGGGGCGGATTTACACATAGGCCTAGTAGGCACGTGTCTACGTAGGCAGATTTTAGGGGCGACAAATTTTGAATGACGAAAAAATATATACCTTTTTCTGCCAGTTAAAATAATTTGATGGCTTCATCGTGTGTGTGTGATTGTTGTGGTTTGCTGTATCTGTGTACCAACGTGACAGAATATCGCCTTAATTCACTTACACTCGTCTTAATTGAAGGTCACTTATTAGCACCATCAACCAGTCCACCCAGCAGAAGACGAAAAAATTATAGACTATTTTCTTATTGTGTACGTGCTAATATTATATCTGTGGTAACATGTTCTACAGTCTACTAATGCAGACTTTATATTTTTAATTTATATAATATTTGAATTTGTGTGTTGTGAAAGTGTAAGAGTATTTATTTCCATTTTTTATATATTTGCTTAGTTCCTTACTACTTTTAAAACCTCCCTATAATAAATTATAAAATAATGCAAGTACCTTTTATCGGTCATCCCACAGATAGCACTTGTGTTTATGGTATATATGTGTTGGTGTATGGGGGCTGGCAGGGGGAAAACGGGGATTTAGAAAGTTAGAAATTAAGGTAGTAAAAGTGAGCAGCAAATTATCTAATGCCTACGGGTGGCAGATTCGTAAATCCACCTCTGGCTATAACGTTATAAAAGTATAATAAGTCATCTGGTTTGAACGTAAAATCCACACACACACAACAGTTAAGGTGCGGCAGAAGGGAGTGTAAGTATTTTTACAGTTTTTATATAATTTATATTTTTTGTACAAAAATAAATCAAAAATGTTCTCCAGTAGCAACAAAGAATTTAATTTTCTGCACATGGTGACCTCAATAGTTCTTGAATAACTCTCGAGGATGTCCTGGAATTTTTTCAAAACATTTTCTTTTTATTTTAAAAAGTTTTGATGAAATTCCAGGACACCCTTTACAGATATTCAAGATATGTTGATATTAGCATGTGCAGAAAACTAAACTCTATGTTGCTACTAGAGAAATATTTGATTTATTTTTGCCAAAAAATTTCAATTCTATAAAAATTGTAAAAATACTCGTGCTCCCATCTGCCGCACCTTAACAAAAGATATATAAATAGGTTCTTAACACTATCTTGAACACTATACATACTATACACTTTAAGAATTGGTGAAATCAGTTAAGTTTATCTTTTGAAAAAAAACAATCTTATCTTCTGTTTTTGTATGAAATTAATTTTTCTATTACTAGTTTGTTAAGTCTGGTATCTAGCGAATCATTGACTGTTCTATAGATAATATGGCCAAAGAATTTAATCTCTCTTCACTGATAGTGTTTCTTAACCAAATAAAAAACGCTAAAAACAAAATAAAGAGTTTCTTTCTTCACACCCACATAACCACGGATTTTTTTCGTCAAAACGGTGTAAGTTCTACTCTTTGTTTCACTATTTTGTACCTGACGTTTAAATTCAAATCAGGCATTTTTTTAATTTAAAACTTTTCTTCTAATAATTAAGAACCAAAATTAATTTTCTTAGTATCGGAAACTTTCATTTTCAATCAAGTAATCGAAAACTCGAGCGAAAACAGGTAACGTCACACTTTAAACTAAACAAATAAACATCTGACTGCGGTGTGTATCGTAGGGTTCCACTTGAATTAAGCCCAAATAACGTGCTAGGCGAGCGCTGAGATAATAACATTGACGTCAGGTTGTCATGGCAACCAACTTGTGGCGCATGCAGAGCTTGGGGCGTTGTGACATCCAGCCCCAGATCACATGTTAACGTAGTTGCGTTTTTTGTCATGAATTGATACGATAATAGATTTATTGATTTCATAAAAAAAAAATGGGGACCTGCCTCGGTGGCGTAGATGGCTAACGCGCTAGTCGTGTTGAGCTCGACCGCCGAGGACGGGGAGATCGAGGTTCGAATCTTGGTCGGGTGAAATGGGGGTGGTTTTCCTAAATGATTTTCCACTATCCCTCCACGCAAATGCGGGTTCACTTCCTCTAATTCAACCTTCCCAATTCCCTATTCATTAGCGTAATTAGTACTAAAATAGTATAACCCGAACGGGTAGTAAGACGCGGTACTAAATAGTAAATAAATAAAATAGGGAAATCATGTAAAAGAAATTGCATTTATTATTTATATTTTTCATTATGTAATGAAAAAATTTGAGGAAATTGGTAAGAATTTCTAAACGTGTTCTGTTTCTGCTTTTGATTTATTTTGCAGGGAAGGTGACGCCCCAGAAACCTCCCTCACAAGCCGCCACTGCATGGTTTAATGATTCTAGGGCAGTATATTCCTACTATTATTATTGTTATTAGCACCGCGTCCTACTACCCGTTCGGGTTATATGCATTTACGCTAATATGTATGTAATGGTAGAGTGATTGTGAGATGAAATGGAGGACCTACAGTTTAACGTGGAATCCGAACCACGGTGGTGACCTGGCATTCCCCACATTCACAAGATGTCTTGTTAGAGGTGAAGGAAGGGTTTGGTAATCAGATAAATCTGTGCCGGGACCGGGGATTGAGCCCCGGACCCCAGCACAGAAGTTCGACACCTTACCCCTAGACCACCAATATGTATATATATATATTCTTTAACTAAATCGTATTGGGGAAAATAATGTATCACGTTTAATGAATTTTATTAATCTTTAAATTATTAATTAATGGAAGTTACAAAAATATTAGTAATGAGTTTTGCTTGGTTTTAGCCTCAGGTCTGTGTCCATATTCAATCTGTTCCGGTATTTGTATTTAAAGAAAAAAGGCGCATAAAGTCCTTGCTCACATAAATATTTCATCAAAAAAGGCACCAAGAAATTATTGGCTCTATCGGCGGGCTCGGGATATCCACACTGTGCTGTAATCCAAAAATCAGAAAGAATAAGTTTCTAAAAAATATGTTTTTTAGTCAAGTATAAATTGAAAAGTTGAGTGAACTGTTCTTTTTTTTTTCTCTCCATTCGTCAACACTGCTGACAAAGAATCTCAATCATAAAATGTATACCTGATCCAGTATTGGGGGGTCAATATTTTCCTTGAAAGGAGCAGTAAAGTCTTGAACTTAGTTTTGTCAGTGGTTTCTCGTGTGCCTAATTATATCATTATATCATGAAGAAGTTGTAACATTTTCTCTTGAACGAAACCTTGAAGGAATGTAAAGGAATGCACGTCACCTTTTACAGCTTTTCCGACTCCTTAGCTCAGCCGTTATCCTGTCTGTTTATTGAGTTAAGGGTCCCAGGTTCGATTCCCAGCATGGCAAAAAAAAAGTATCATCGGTGAAATGTGGGTTTACCTTTAACAATGATGGATTAACGTCAAGGGGCTGGATAGTGCGTCTGTTCTAGATTTAAGTTAATCTATAAAGTCTTGTGCTGATAAAATCAGCCGATTCAGAAAAAGTCACGTAAAACACCTTAAATGAATGGGGGGGGGGGGGGAATCAGTTTTATATTCGCTAATTGAAACTTGCATTTCATGGCATGTTTTAAAAACTTGACCCCTACCCCTCCTCTTCTAGCATCCACATGTACTACTGGACAACACCGTCATACTACCCGTTCGGTTTATGCGCTTATGTACTAATTACCAAATGGTTCGAGCGATTAGGGAGGCATTTACGTGAAGGGGGAGTGTAAAATAATTCAGAAAAATTACCGTTAGTACACCTGACTGAGATTTTAACATTGATATTCCCAGTCATCGGCAGTCTAGTCTACTGCGAAACTAGCACCTTATACCATGTGGCCACCAAAGTTGGTATCTCTCAACTTAATATTCCATTGTATCAGAGGAGAGCGAAATAAACTTATAAGGAGGAGATGTATTCCAGAGGGAGGCACATTTACCCAGGGGTGAAAATGCAGCCAGTGCAGATTTGTCCCATAGCTCTCTTTGAAATTTTGAGGGTTAGGCTTACAAACAATAACTTGGAAATCACTGGCTAACGATTTGGTGGAAAGCGATTTAACGACGTTGTCTAATTGGTGATTTCGAAGCTTTATTTTGAAGCGGGATGCAGCTTAACTTGGCGCATAAGCACTCTAAGCACCATCGCGCTTAGATGCCAAAGAACGAAATACGAGTATAAAAAGACGTAAGAAAATAAATTGTTAAACCTGATAGATCTCTTATTTATATTCTGATAACACGTCCCCTCTTCTGATGACAAGTTTAAACACTCGCTCTACTATTTGCTAATGTACAATGGTGATTTGTATTTTAAAATTAACTTTTTCTTCTTTTCTACTCTACTCGTAAATAGACATATGCTTTCACGTACCTTTTAAATATAAATTCCGGCAGGAAAATTTCCCTGTCTTTGCATACTCCCTTCGCTTCAACAACATCCATACACCGAGTCATATATGCTTTTTTAATTCTTAAAACTCTTAATGTTTCTCTTTTCCACACATTCGTCCGCAAAATTTAGCCATGTCTTACATGGCCTACCTCTTTTTTTTTACCCACACACTCTACCTTCATATATTTGCTTCATAACTCAATCCACACTCATCCTCTAAACATCTCCAAACCAACATAAGACGCTTCTTTCACATTAACCTATTGGATTCCTTTTCAAACCACACTCCTTCAGCACCCATTCATTGCTGACTCTGTCCATAAGAGTTTTTCCATATACATTTCTTTGCTATCTCATTCCAACCGTATTCACTTTGCTCTAGTGTTCCTCCACATCCATAAAACAATGTTGGCGCTAGCACACGTTTATATACTGACAGATTTGCCTTTTTAGATACTAGTTCATTCTTCGCAATAGTCCACATATATCCAACTACTCTCCGAGATGCATTCACCCGTCTGTAGATTTCACCAACTACACTTCCATTTTTACAGAACATTCTGCCCAGATACACAAAAATGTTGACACATTTCCATTTATGATAAGTTGGCAATCTTTTCCTAATCGATCCTTATCAAAAACTATCATTTTAGTTTTGGATACATTCTGCCTTAAGCAAAAAATAAATCAAGATTCAGGAATGATAATTTTGTGTCACCTTAAGACTATTTTTAGAATTATTAATGAAGTTGTGGTTTCTGTTTCAAGGTTCTATCTTTAAAAACTCACCGAATAAAACCTTCATTCATTAACGAGGGAAATTCTATCTTTAATTGCTGTTAAGTCACAGATGGACAACGTCTTTAAGATTAGAATTTTTTTTAAACTGTTTGCCCCTATCATTCAATATATTGCTTATATAGTAATCTTTACTCTATACAAATATCTCAATAGTTCTTAAATACATGCCATAATAATGAAATCATGTCCAAAAGCCGTGTGTGTTGGTCGAGACAAATATTAAGAAGTTACTATGTGAAAAAAAATCAAATAAACATCGTGATATAAGCAATATTTTTAATTTATTGCGATAAATAGATGATATCATAAAAACTGCCAAATTACAAACTTTATCACGGGTTAACCTCACAAATGTTATGAGCGCTATCAGGAATGATTGATGTCAAATAAGTCAGGAAAAACAAAGTATGATTTATAACTTTGTAGATGAGTTTCATCCATATTACAAAATGTGGTTTTATGAGCGCGTTATCTTATTTCTCTTCCTGTAATTTGTTAAAATAGTGATAAGGATTGTGTTGATGACTCACCAATTAGAAGTGTTGTCATTTAGATCGGGATGACTTACTTGCGTACTGTGGTTGATTTTCATCACAAATAATTATAATTCTAAATTAAAATAATTGACTTAGTGAATTAAGGCTCTGTTTTAACGTGATCATTCAGCATTTAGTCTGTCTATATGTACGTCTGGATATTTGTTACGTGATAGTTGTCAAATGTGTGACCAATTTAAATGTCTGCCAGAGATAGTCTTAGAACCCTGGCTACAGACAAGGTATACACTAGATCCTCAGCCTTAGGGTTCGGCCAGACTGCCAAGCGTGCGAGCGAGCGCGCGAGCGAGCGAGCGAGCGCGCAAGCGACTGGGTGGCCACACTGGCGAGCGCGCGAGCGAGCGAGCGCGTAATTAGCGGACCCTAGTTAGATTATTATTAGCACCGCGTCTTACTACCCGTTCGGGTTATACGCACTTACGCTAATGTGTAATGGTAGGGTTATTGTGAGATGAAATGAAGGACCTACAGTTTAACGTGGAATCCGAACCACGGTGGCGACCTGGCATTCCCCACATTCACAAGATGTCTTGTCAGAGGTGAAGGAAGGGTTTGGAAATAAGATAAATCTGTGCCGGGACCGAGGATTGAACCCCGGCTGCCAGCACAGAAGTCTGACACCTTACCCCTAGACCACTAGGTCACCGACCCCCCCCCCCCCCCCCCCTAGTTAGAGAAGATGTATCTGTCAAACACACTTAGTACATCTCTGCTCCTCGAAAATTCTTACAGAAAATATTGTGTATTTATAAAAAAGAAAAAAGTAGAAGTGCATCCAATTAATAAATTGAGAAATGCGTATGGTACTGTACTGAAGTGTTTTAAAATCAGATTTGCCGAACCAGTGGCGGAATGGTGCGTGGCACTCGATAGCTTTTGACTAGGAGGCAAAGGTTCGAATCTTGGCTCAGTGAACTGAAGGTGATTTTTAAAACCTATTTATTGTTGTGGTTTTTTCATACTCTCTCAAAACTAATGGTGATTCTTATTTGTAAAGGCCTACTTTGATTATAATATTGAATTATTTTAACATATCGGGTTTACATATATACATTATACTATTTATGGTCTTACCAATTAAATGAGGCCATTATTATTATTATTATTATTATTATTATTATTAGCACCGCATCTTACTTCCCGTTCGGGTTATATGCACTTACGCTAATGTGTAATGGTAGGGTGATTGTGAGATGAAATGAAGGACCTACAGTATAACGTGGAATCCGAACCACGGTGGAGGCCTGGCTTTCCCCACATTCACAAGATGTGATTAATACACGTCTTGTCAGAGGTGAAGGAAGGGTTTGTAAATCAGATAAATCTGTGCCGGGACCGAGGATTGAACCCCGGCCGCCAGCACAGAAGTCTGACACCTTACCCCTAGACCGCCAGGTCACCGGGCCATTAATAGCAAGTGTGTTAAACCTATCACTGATAGAAAAAAGTCAAATATCATGTCAAAATGAGAAGTTTCCCCAGCACTCAATGAACCAACATACAATAATATTGCCTAGCGCCTGTAAACTAGACTGTACCGGGTCGAGCGCGCGCGCTTGAAAAATAGAACCAGTTCTATCTTTCAAGCGCGCGCGCTCAGTCGCTCGCGCGCTCGCTCGCTCGCTCGCTCCAGTGTGGCCACCCCCATTACAACCAATGTGTTCTATTTTATATTTTAGTCGCTCGCGCGCTCGCTCGCTCGCTCGCGCGCTCAGTCTGGCCGTACCCTTATGGGAGATTCGCTCCGTTCCTTGGGCCAGGTTGAGTCCATCGACACTGTCAATGCTCACTGATACCAGCACTTTCAAATGAAACAACTCACATTCAAATTGTTCGTTGTAAAGGGGTGGCGGTCCGAACACGTTAGTTATTGTAGGACCAGTACTGCCCCCCACCCTACACCTAACTCACCCCCTTTCAATGAACAAACCTTTTCAGACAAGTAACTAGTCAACATAATTTTAAGATTGTTTACAGCTAGAAAATTAGTAAATTTTCGTTCAAACAAATAGAAAGCACCAATGTATTTTACGTGTTTTTTTTTTTTTATAATTTGCAGTCTGAGTAGGTTTGTTTGAGGGGGGAGGGGGGTTTGTTGGTTTATTGGGAGGGTGGTGGAGTTGTTACCGGAACCTAGCTTTGTGAAAGCCAGTTTATTGACATTAGGAGGCAATTTTTGTCGTTCTCTAGTAAGGCCATCTTTAAAGTGAACTGTTTAAAACAACAACAAAAAATCCTGTTTGATGGTGATGTTGTCTCTTGGGACTGCACGTAGGGATCTCCGTGTTGAAGGACCCAAGCTATCCCAATGAGCGCAGCCATTTTAACCTGAAGGCTGTGGGTCTGGTTTATACATTGTATGTGGTCTTGGCCGAACAATGTATGTACTGCACTGTACTTGTACAGTACCTACATAACTTTTCAATCTGGTTATCCGTTTGAATATGGAAGTTGTTCAAAAGATGTTTCATTAATAGATCATCTCAAGTGATTTTAATTTACAGCTTTAAGAAATCGGGTGACCTGGTGGTCTAGGGGTAAGGTGTCGGACCTCTGTGCTGGGGGTCCGCGGATCAATCCTCAGTCCCGGCACAGATTTATCTGATTCGCCAAACCCTTCCCTTCACCTCTGACAAGACGTGTATTAATCACAACTTGTGAATGTGTGGAATGCTAGGCCTCCACCGCGGTTCGGATCCCACGTTAAACTGTAGGTCCTCCATTTCATCTCACAATCACCCTACCATTACACATTAGCGTAAGTGCGCATAACCGACCGGGTAGTAAGAAGTGGTGCTAATAATAATAATAATAATAATAATAATAATAATAATAATAATAATTTAAGTTGTTAAGTTGTTAAGTTGTTTTTAATTTTAGCAATTTTCTTATAAAGATGGATGCTCCAAAGTACCCATAACAATATTTCAGCTATTTAAGAATCAATTTGAAGCTACCTTGAATGCCCCAATTGGGATCCACAATTTTGGATTGTTTTCAAGTCTCTGATTTTTTTTTTTTTTTTTTCATATAAGGATAGCATATTCCATAGCACCCATAACCAATTTCAGGTCTCCAGGACTCCATTTGTACGTTGTGGCCGACATTTTGAATCCCTCATCTTTGAATGTTTTCAAGTTTCAGATTTAGCTTCTAGAAATAGCCTGCTTCATGACGTACGTATCTAATTTCAGCTCTATAAGGTCCCGGTAAACGGAAGAAAGAGAACCGGAAGGAAAGAACTACTTCGCAAAGATTTTATAAATGACGAAAAAGGTCTCTAGATGTATCCTTCCTCTAACAAATACAGTAATTGTTTGTTAGGCAAACAATAGAAATGTATAACGTATTTGAGAAGTAGTAGTGAGCTTTTCCTCTTTACCTTGAGATAAGGAGTGTCATAGTTTTATTTTCCCTGTTTCTTACTGATATGAGAAAGGATTGTTTAGGTGAAGAAAGAGAGTAAAAGATTATACAGAATATAAAAGTAGTTCCAGAAAATGACACAACTCATTGTATTTTAAGACGTGTGGCCTGACAGCGATTGATACTTTCTTGCTGACCGAGGAGGCTGCCTTGATATACTCAGATCCAGAATACCATCCATTCTCTTGAATTTTTGTTTTTGGAGTTGATCATTTGGTCTTCTGAGAAGTTCAATTGAGGGTGTTCCCGGGTTAAAGGGCTAAACCTTGGGAAGTGGTAGTGGATCAAAAAACTATAAATGTATTAAGTAGATTTGCTCGTTTTAGATTATTTTTGTTTTTTGGAGTTGATCATTTGGTCTTCTGAGAAGCTCAGTTGAGTCAATTTACAGGGTATTCGCGGGTTAGACGGCTTAGCTTTGGGAAGTGACAGTGGATCAAAAAACTATACATTATTTAGGAGATTTGCTCGTTTTGGATTATTTATCACGCAAACAGTAAAACACTAAATAATAACACGTTTCTCTGCATAGGTCCTCGGCAATAGCTTAATATTAACTATCCTGGAAGATGGATCGGTCGTGCTGGAACTGTGGCTTGGCCTCTGCGTTCACCTGATTTAACGCCATTAGATATTTTTGAATGGAGATCTTTCAAGCAAAAAGAGAATGAAGTGCCTGTTAATGACCTTCAATCATTACGACAAAGGATAACGCAAGCGTGAGAAGAAACAACAGTATCAACATGTCAGTCAGCCATTCATTCTGTCATTTATAGGATCATTGCTTGTATCCGGGCTGGAGGCCGTCAATTTTACAATTTTAACAAAATAAATAAAATGTTTTATTTAATACCTACCTATTTTTTTATTTTTTTTTGCTGTATGCGCGAAAGGGAAGTTAGAAAGAGCAAATCTCCAAACACACATTTTGAGTTAGTTTTTTGATCCACTACCATTTCCCAAAAAGTATATCCGTTTAACCCGGGAACATTCCAGTATATCTCGTTACAAACCTGATCGGACTGTATGATCGTGTCATATCATTTGTTTCCAGGCTGGTCACTAACGAAGAAAGGAGCGAAACAAGTTTCAGCCGAGAATATGTTGGCTCGTATCGAGGATTGGAGCGATCGAGACGAGTGCAAATACGGATACACGAGCCTGGATCACGGTGGCGAGGACACCGCTCAAGGCATGACGTCCTCTGTCTACTGCTTTGTTTACAGAACTGGGTCTTAGTGCCTGGATTATACACACCTAGGCACTATCACTATTCTAATGTGTTAGGGATAGTTTTAACAATGTCGTGTTTGAGCTACCTCAATCTGTAACTCCGTTTGCGGAAAGATTATCCATTACTAGTGTGCCGTTGCCCAGGGGACACCCCGAATGTACTAATCGTACATCCTTTACGTGTCCTGATGAGATGAGATGATGGAGAGAATGAGTATCAGGGTGTGGAACCGGTGAAAACACTTAATCCTAACTTAAGTCTAATCAACCAAACCCTGGTGACCGTTGGGGTGATTCCCCTTTAGGGAAAATACACCGGGCAGACCCGAATTGCGCCAGTTATTAAGGGATTAAAAACTGTTTACTAATCCCGGACCCGAATTGCGCCAAGTCAAGTTCTTGTAGTCTGAGAGGGTGGTGGGGGGGATGATACAAACAAAGACCATCGCAAACAAGCTCTCGCCACTTTATGTCTTTCCTCCCCTTAGTAAAGGAATGTAAAAACGCCCTAAGTGCCCCCAACAAGACTTGTAACAGTAGTATTGACATCCGTCTGTCCAATACTTATTAATTGTCTCGACAACAGTGACTGTCCCGGTGTATTTTTAATTTTTTTTTTTTTTTCGGGTTTTGTGTGAACTGTGATAATATTAGCGAGAATTGTTGATATGGAAAGGATTTATAGTGAAAAAGGGAAAGTTCTGATTGTCTATTATAATTATACGTATCGACAGGTTAATCAATTAAAGTTGCCGAGGGAAGAGAGGTGGAGATGCACTAAAATCGAATGCAAGGATAAAATATTTACTCTTGATGGTGGAAACATTTTCTCGCGGACTGAAAACTAACACAACCACGAACCACTACTAGATCAAGAGTTGAACAGAAGATCCATTAGCAACGCAGTTAAGGTGGAGTGCTAGTGAGCGTTAGTTTAGGGCAGTATTTTTGCAGTTTTTATAGCACAAACATCTTTTGGCCAGTATAAATCAAATATTTCTTCTATGGAAACATAGAGTTTTGTTTTCTGCACATGCTAATTTCAACAGTTGTTGAATATCTGTCATGAACATGGCGGAATTTGGTGACAAACTTTTCTCTTTATTTAAAAAGTTTGTCACCAAATGCCGCCATGCTCATGACAGATATTCAACAACTGTTGAGATAAGCATGTGCAGAAAACAAAACTCTATGTTTCTATAGAAGAAATATTTGATTTATTTGGCCAAAAAATGTTTGTGCTATAAAAACTGCAAAATTAATGCACTAAACTCGCACTCACTAGCACCCCGTCTTAAGAGGAAAGCTGATGAGATTGAAGTAAGGCCTTCAAAGTTAATCCACACAGAGGTACAGACACAGAAAAAAAACTATAAAAACATTGACCCGCAAGGACATTAAATGTATCAGGAATAACATCAACTACACTAAACTAAAAACACTGCCAAAGTTGCCTAAATTTTCCGAAGAAATTCAATTTGCTTAGATTCAATTGAAATAAAAACTATTCAAGACGAAAACTTTTTGTTGAGAAACGAAAAAGAGAAGGGGGTCGTGACATTTTCTTGTGACTCGAATCTTGAGTATTTGTGCCAGAATGAAATTGTGTTAATGGATGGAACCTTTGAATACGCACCGAAACATTTTCTTCAGCTTTTTACTGTACATGGGTATTTCGAAGTTTCATACATACCTCTAGTTTTTTGCCTACTTAAAAACAAGAAAAAGCAGAGCAACATTGACGCTATGAGAATCCTTAAGGACGGTTGTGAGAAGGGACAACTTCACCTTCAACCTTTATACATTGTGATTGATTTCGAGCAAGCGATTCACGAGTGCATCGTGTCGACTTTTACACAAACCAGGATAGTAGGCTGTCAATTTCATTTAGCGCAAGCATGGTAAGCAAAACAATTTTATTTTACAACTTTACATTAATAATGTTATATAGTTTGTGACTTGATTATTATATTTTTCACTCTTGAAGATTTTTTAGAACTGCGTTTTACTACCTGTTCGAGTTATAGGCCTCCTTATGTACTAATTACGCTAATAGGCTTTGGTATGAGATAGGTAGAATGCAGAGAAAGTGAATCCTAATTTGCATGTAGTGAGAGTGGAAAATCATTTAGGAAAAACCACCTCCAGTTCACTCAACCAGGATTCGATCCCCAACCTCCCAATCATCGGCTTGAATTTTTTTAATTCAAAGTGTATATCTGGAGAGTTTTTTCTAAATGATGAATAGAACTGTATAATCAATATTCAGAAAATAATTGAAATATGGGCAGTTTACTAATGAAGTGTGTCAGTGTCCTTCCAAAACTCCTTTGTATGACTTTTTTATATTATGTTTGTTATACTATTATTTAGCATACATATAGCTATTATTGACAATGTTTTAAAAACGGAAATTTCACTTTGATATAATGTTGTTTGATTTATATTTTTTGACTTGTGTCCTTCTTACTGCCAGACATAGCATTAATATTTGTTTGTGTTCAGAGTTGGCGCAATTCGGGTCCTGTCTTGTGAAGGGGGGGATTGGCGCAATTCGGGTCCGGTCTGGGGGGGCACTTTTAAGCTCTTGGCGCAATTCGGGTCCGAGCTAAGAGAATTGGCGCAATTCGGGCGAGCCCAATACACCCAAGGTACCAGCCGGGAATCGAACCTCCAAGTTCAGCAGCCAGGGACTGTGACTACTATATCACAAAGCCAGTTATGTTTTAGGGATGAGGAAAGTTGAATCTATAGAAATGTACCCGCATCTGTGTGGAGGAAGAGAGAGAGAGCGGAAAACCATTTAGAGTAATACTACCCTGACTACACCCGAACTGGATTCGAACCCCGATATTCCTGTCATCAGAAGTTTAGTGTATTTTGAGAGTGACGTCTTAGACCATTCGACCACTGAAATTGGTGACTGTCGACTGTTAACACTTTCAGTGGCAAACTCAGGGTAGCGGGCAGGGGGGAACGCTTGACCCATTCCCTCCTCTCTAAGTCATTTTATCTTGTTGGTTTTGCACCGCCCACGTCTTACCACTCATTATATACCTTACGTAAGATAGATTCTGCTCCTCTCTCACCAACGAAAGAAAACGTAAAAAAAAAAAATACTGAATACCCCTATCCCTTCCCTAAAAACCCTTAAGTCATTTAAGGACGGCCGCTAATAAAAAAAAAAGTTTCAGCCCTATTGCCAAAACGCATGCATATGAAGCTAAGTTGAAAATAACTCTTCAAAACGCATTTCAGCGTGCTAGTATAGTTTTCACCAGTAACGTAGTTAAAAGTTCACCTGACACGGGTTTGTAAAAAAAAAGAAGAAGGAAACCGACATTAAAATTATGTAATAAATTTGATTAGTTGTCGTTAACATAGTTCTTATCAACCCAGTAATTAACATAATAAGACATTAATTAAAGAGATATAATATTTTATTAGAAAACGTGTGTGTCTGTATTTTATTTAAATTAAGTAAGTTCACTTTGTATTTTATGGTTTATTAACTAAAAGGTAACATTATTCCAAATACTTTTGCGTAATTATTAGATTTCCTTATGTTATTTTAAAGTTACTGTCTCTTTATGATTACACTTGCAATATTTATTTATCTAGAGCTTCAATATTTTTTTGTATTTGGATGTATTGCTTATGTAAAAACCTTTTAAGGAAAACCTTTTGCTAAAATATTAATTAATTTCTATAAGTTAATTAATTATTGCCAAAAATATGAGTATTATTTTTAAAAGTTGAAAAATACAGTGATTTTCAACTTGATGCCCATTTTTTTTCTACGACATTTTAATTTAACCTTTTAAGGCTGGAACCAAAATGATTTTGTTAAGTTTAAGATTTTTTAATAGTAAACATATTTAGAAGATACATTTAAGAAAACGTATAATATAACTCATATTTAAGAGTCTCAAAAGATATTTTAATTTCAACCGTTGACTCTTTTGAGTTTTACATTGTGTAGAAAAATGACTTTATAATATAGGTGATAAATAAAAACTGATTATAATTTTTTAAACTACTTTAGTGTTGGAGAATGAATATGTTGTTAATAAGGGATGGATAGGACTTTCTAGGCTTAATCTTCAAATACCTTTAATCCAATATTTGACATAAAACGATTCTAGAAACTATCGAATCCAATATTCGAAAGATTCCTTTATAAATGTATTTTTTTTAAGTTTAAATTGGAAGGTGTTTTAAAGATCTCTTTCAAATTTTATTAGTGTTTTTTCTCAACATCATTATAGGACAAACTTAACAACCTACCTCAAATTATTAATTTACCACTTAATTGATTTTAAGAATGTTTTAATTAATAGATTATAACCAAAAAATCTAAACATTAAGTTATAATTTTTATTTTATATTTTACTTGCTTCCATAGACTGCACATTCTAAGGCGTCACTCTCGTAATAGACTGAACCACCGATAACGGGTAGATCAAGGTTCGAATTCCGTTTGGGTGAACTGGAGGTGGTTTTCCCTAAATGGTTTTCCCATTTCCATCCACGTAATTGTGGGTTGGTTTCCTCTAAATTAAACCTTTATAATCCCTAACACACTACCGTAATTTGTACATATGCGTATAATCCAAACGGGTAGTAAAACGGAGTGCTAAAAATAATTAAAGTAAACATATTTTCTATATCAACTTAAGAATAAATCTAGTTATGTTATGTTTACCATGTTTTCTAATATTCGAATCTGGATTAGACGTGTGTAGAAAAAATGAAGACTCGGATTCGAGAAAATAAAAAAGAATCTTGATGAAAAGTTAGATTTAAACCTTTTTTTCGCATTCAACATTAAAAATTCAATAATCACATCTTAGAACCAGTTCAGATACCATGCATTCATTATTCACGCAAAGGGATGAGGAATTTAAGATCTGTGTCTATGTCAAGTCGGAAAACATTTAGAAAAAAAAAGCACGGTACATCATACCGGGATTTAAACCCCGATATCCCCTTCACCAGAAATACAGTATATTGTGAGAGTGATGCAGGTAATTAGAATACGATTATTATGAAGGTCTTGACTTGAAACCACAATTTTAAGCAAATTATTAAATATATATACACAGACTTGTGTAGTTGGGAAAATAGCAAACTCATAAAAAGGCTAAAATTGTTTTAGTATACCTTATTTGTTCAAGAGTTTTTTTTATGACGTAACATATATGACAGCCTAAATAGTGTTTGTCAGTGATACTTGGCCTTTTAACTACTTTTTTTCAAACTCCAATTTTAAATATTTTGATTATTTTATAATTCTACACTTTTTTTTAACGATTCAAGGATTCAAATTTGTATTTGAGATTCAAAAGAAGATTAAATATTCGTATTCGGAAAATATAGGATTTGAGTCATTTTTAAATTAAACATTGTTAGTTTACTAATATATTTTATCAACAACGAAACTATCTGTATAAAGTGACAGCTTTAAAACATGAGGTTTTACGTATGTATAGTACATAATCTGAAATGTGACAAGAGATTAATCATCTCCGTATAGTAGAAGTTAGAACAGGAGTCTTCAACCTTTTTATGTCCAAAGACCAAAGTTTCTGTCTCTTTTTGGCTCGTGGGCCGCAGTACTGTACTGACAATATTCATACAAGCCCATTCTTACGCACTTATACGCACATCAGGGATTAGGATTTCTCGTGGAATATGTTCTCTGTTGTTTCATAGTAGGAGTTGGAATGCTTTGTCTTGTCCTCTAGAGTTGTCACCTGCCGGTTCAAAGTGCAGTACATTTGTATTGAAACGTAATTCTGTTCTTCACACAAAAAGCAAGAATTGTTTCCAAAATAACGTAAAATACGCAAAAAAATACGTATTTATTTTATTAGTTGATTTATATATATATATATTAATTATAATACTATATATATATATATATATATATATATATATCTGTATTCTTAATTTTTTCTCTTGAAACAATAATATAATTTTCATGAGAAGCGGGTCACAAAAAATGCTACCACGAGCCACAATTCCGCAGGCCACCGGTTGAAGAACCCTGAGTTTTATATTATTATTATTATTATTATTATTATTATTATTATTATTATTAGCACCGCGTCTTACTACCCGTTCGGGTTATACGCACTTACGTTAATGTGTAATGGTAGGGTGATTGTGAGATGAAATGGAGGACCTACAGTTTAACGTGGAATCCGAACCCCAATGGCCCTGAGTTATATGTAAACAACAATACATGTATATGAAATATTATGAATATAGCCCGTATAGGTAAAAAGGCATCAATCTCATGTTCTTTGATTTGACGCTGGCAGGGCATTTGGGTTTCAAATCCCGGCCTCATATATTAAATTTAATTTTACAAGCAAATGGTTATATCTTTCCCATCCTCAAGTTTGGGTAAACCTCGTCTAATCCTTCCTTGTCCTTCCCATCGTTGTAAACATGTGGATAGACCGCATGGGTAGTAAGATACGTTGCATGGAATTTTTAAAACTATTTTCAATAATACATTTAAAATTTTTACTAAAATTTTAGACAGAAATAAATATATAATTATATTGTGATAGATAAAAACAAATACATCAAGCTAATTTATTGTAACTTTTTATTTTTCTAATAAATGAACGATTTGATTTTTTCTTGATTTTAGTAAAGATTCGATCTAGGACACTGAAAAAAATGAAAGAAAATAAGGAGATGAGCATTACAGAACATATCAGGTATGTTAAGATATTTTCTAGATCAGGGTACGACCCGTAGAAACATTTTTGGAAGTGGGTGTAAAAGTAGACAGTGCCAATATTCTTTTCACGTTTTGTGTAGACAGACCAAAACCATTTTATATTGAATTGTTTGAATATGTCATATTGAGGTTGGTATACTTGATTTAGATTGTGTGGGTTTTTTTTTTAGAAAGCTAGCCGACGTGCACCCCGTGCCTCAACTACAGCACCTGTGCCAAGTGTACGCTTGGGTGCGACCTCAATATCAATCTTCCTACGAGAACTTCAAAAAGGACGTTTGTAGAATAACCTGCACTGTGAACGGTTTTAGAACAAGTGGTAATTTTTGCAAAATAAGTATCAATCCATTTATAAAAGTTCAGTCCTACGCAGCATAATAATAATAATAATAATAATAATAATAATAATAATAATAATAATAATAATAATAATAATAATAATAATAATAAAATATTGCTAGTCTGGGCTACATCATTCGTAGCCCAGTAGTGAAAAAAGATAAACCAGTACTAATGTACCGTTGTCCAGGGGACGTCCGAATGTACTAATAGTACATCCTTTACGTGGAGGCTCTTTCCATGTCCCGATGAGATGAGGTGATGGTGATAGTGAGTATGAGGGTGATAGTGAGTATAAGGGCGATGGTGAGTATGAGGGTTATGGTGAGTATGAAGGTGTTAGTGAGTATGAAGTGAGAATGAGAGTGAGAGTGAGTATGAAGGTAGTAGTGAATATGAGGGTGATAGTGAGTATGAAGGTAGTATTGAATATGAGGGTGATAGTGAGTATGAGGGTAGTATTGAATATGAGGGTGATAGTGAGTATGAGGGTAGTATTGAATATGAGGGTGATAGTGAGTATGAGGGTAGTAGTGAATATGAGGGTGATAGTGAGTATGAGGGTAGTAGTGAATATGAGGGTGGTAGTGAGTATGAGGCTGATGGTGAGTATGAAGGTGGGAGTGAATATGAGGGTGAGAGTGAGTATGAAGGTAGTAGTGAATATGAGGGTGATAGTGAGTATGAGGGTAGTAGTGAATATGAGGGTGATAGTGAGTATGAGGGTAGTAGTGAATATGAGGGTGATAGTGAGTATGAGGTAGTATTGAATATGAGGGTGATAGGGAGTATGAAGGTAGTAGTAAATATGAGGCTGATGGTGAGTATGAGGGTAGTATTGAATATGAGGGTGATAGTGAGTATGAAGGTAGTATTGAATATGAGGCTGATGGTGAGTATGAGGGTAGTATTGAATATGAGGGTGATAGTGAGTATGAGGGTAGTAGTGAATATGAGGGTGATAGTGAGTATGAGGGTAGTAGTGAATATGAGGGTGATAGTGAGTATGAGGCTGATGGTGAGTATGAAGGTGGGAGTGAATATGAGGGTGAGAGTGAGTATGAAGGTAGTAGTGAATATGAGGCTGATGGTGAGTATGAGGGTAGTATTGAATATGAGGGTGATAGTGAGTATGAGGGTAGTAGTGAATATGAGGGTGATAGTGAGTATGAGGGTAGTAGTGAATATGAGGGTGATGGTGAGTATTTGGGTAATAGTGATTGTAAGGTTGTGGAAACAGTAGAAACTCTTAAACCTTACTTAAGCCTAACCAACCGAACCCTGGTAATCGTTGGGGTAATTCCCCTTTCGAGAAAAATACTGATGGTACCAGGCTGGAATCGAACCCAGAACCTCTATACTTATATCCAGGTGCACTGACCACTACACCACAGGGCTGGTTAGTCCTCCACTAATTTTTTATCGTCCGCTCCAGTCACCCACTTCAGTGGTAGAATGGTCTAAGGTGAAGCTATAAGTTTGTCAAATTTCAAGTTTCTAGCTCATCTGGAAGTGGGTAAACATTAATGTCAGTGAGTGAGTGAGTCAGCCGTGTGGATTTCTAGTAGTAAAATAAGTTAAAGAACCAAGACGTATGTGCTCGTGAGAAAACTGGCTTAGGCAGGAATACTTACTGTGGATTCACACGTTCGCCAAAAAACTAGGGCAGAACAGAAACGTGGTCACGTGACTCGCTCTAAGCCAATCACAAGATTTTCACTTAATAGGCGCGAGCTGTTCTGCTGAAGTTCAACTATTCTCTACTTTGTCCGCTCTGCTCAAGATGCTCGGCACAGGAGAACCAATCAAATCTCAGAACCAACCATCTCAAATTAGTACGCATGCGCATTTGTCAACGCATGCGGTCTACAGTCAGAAGCTAGCAGACAGCTTCGTTGAATGTTGTGAGGAGATTTGAAATAACTCGTTAATGTAAAGCGTGTGTATTGATGTATTGGATTGTGCCACGACACAGCGTTATAATTTGTAAACAAACATCGGGAGAATGATCTTAAATATATGTTTATCCACTAGAAAATAAAATATGTTGATAATCAGCTGTTTTAAGGCATTGCAATGCATCATGGGTCAACCTAAAGTGTGTGAATTACTGCGCAGATTCTTCTTTCTATTTTTCGGCGCGCGTGTGAATCACGGTGTCTGCCCTCTAATACAAGTATCACTGATCACCCTGTGTTCCAATCCATATGGTCCGTAGATGGGCACAGTAGCTAGAAGCTCTTATAGCCCAATCCTGCCCAGTTACAGTAGCCCCATTACTTCTTTGGTGCTGACTGACAGCTCACAGCTGACAGATGACGGCTTTGAAAAGCTACCATACCAAATTATGTATCCCTACGCCACACCATATGATCTGTAAAAAACATGTGTTTAGCAGCTGTCATTTTTGACAGTAAAAATGTAGGTATATACCTAAATGTTGACTGTCAGAAGTTAGCTGTGAGTTGTCAGTCAGCACCATAGAAGCCATGGGGCTACTGTACATACAGCACAACTGAGACAAGACTATTGCGAGTGGTCAGCAATCTTTCTTAATCTTTACTAATTCACTACAACGAATTTTCTTTTCCAGTTATTTCAGTAACGTAGGCCCAACAAATTTATGTAAATCAAAATAAACATTCCAATCTAGCCCAGGGTTATGATATTATCATTATTTACATAAATATGATACTATAGATATAAGCTTAAGGATATTATTATTTTTCAGGCTGGGGACAAAAAAAGAGGGTGGCGAAATTTTGGGCTGCTGGAAAAATGTTAGTTCATCTTGAGGAGAATCAAGATTGTGAACAGTTCTCTTACGGCTACCAGGTCCCACTCAAAATTGCTCTCGAACAAACTAATGTCAGGACTCACGGTAAGTCTCATTGAGAAAAAAGTTCATTATAATAAAAAAAACGCAATTGTTTATTAACCTTGACTTTATTACTAATGGGACATTAGAAGCACCTTTTTAGAATTTTTTCTTTTGTACTCAACATTTATGTTGTTTTATTTAATTATTAGTGTTAATTTATAGGGACGGATAATATTTATCAATAGCGACCACTGAAGATCACATGACTTGATGTATGAAGACATTAAAGTAGATCTATTAGCTTTTTCTAGCTGTCAGATATGTCCAGTCTTGAAAAGAATGGGGTACACTCTCTCATATGACCTCTTTTAAGTGTGGACAGCATTTTTTTAAATCAGTTATAAACAAAAAAACATGCTATTTTGATATATTTGATAAAAATATGAAACCATTCAGATATAAATTTTAAACAAAATTGATACCTTTATAATTATTTTATAAATCATTTATGGACACGTCTAATTTTTTTTTTTTTTTTTAGGAAAACACAAATATATTATTATTTATCATGATAAGCAATCCACAGCTATTCATTTCAAACAAAATCGTTAAAACAATATTTTATCGAGAAGATTTGAATTTTCTGAAATCTGTGGCAGTATATTACCCTTAATTTTAGAGCTTGAGTCAAATTCATATAAAGATAAATAATAATCATCAACTTTTTTTGAAATAATTAAGCTATTTCCTACTATGTAAATTTTTCTTATACACGTTTATCCAAAATTTCAGTTTATCCAGAACACCCTTTCAACTTAAAATAATCCTGTATTAATATTAACTGAAAAGCTTCTATTAGAATCATGTCGTAAAAATAAACTACAGTAGCTCCAGAGTTGCTGTTAAAAGTAGATTTTTTTTGCTTGTGTCTATTTATTTTTTACAGTATTATTTTTACAATTACTATTATTATTAGGTGATTGATCTTACGGCAGGTCCATTCCTTTTGTCGGTGAACTTAGACCACCAATGTGCCCTGTCCTCTGCCTCCTCCTTAAGCTCCCAGAATCTCCTTCTTACCTTCAAGTAATCCATTATTTGAATCCTCCTTCTCCCAAAGCTCCTCCTCCTAAGGATATGCCTAATTCAATTTTCTCTGAAATGAAGAATCACATCCAAAATGGTTCTCTTCTCATCCACTCTTATTTGGATGTATTCATTTGTCACCTTGTTTGTCCGCCTTATCTTCTCAAGTTTTATACAGAACAACATTTCAAAGATATCCAAGTATTTCTTTTCCATTTTCTTAAGAATTCAAGTTTCTGCTCCATACAATGTGATGCTACAAATGTAGAATTTAATCAGTTCCTTCCTCAGTTCCTCTTATTGTTGAAAGCTTCCTGGGTCATGGCGATCCACGACGTAATTTCTTTAGTGCAGAAGATATCCTTTGTCTTATGACTACCCAGGTACTTGAACTGCTCTATGCTTCCCAACACTTCTAACAGGGAAAAATTCCCCAAATTTCAATTAGTCCCATAAAATTCAGATGAACCAGTTTCTAACGTACTTGCTGTAGGGCAAACGAAAATCAAGAAGATGGTGTAATTCGGATTTTTGTAAAGAGTTGAGGAGATAAAAAAAACCAACTAGGAGCCTTAACTTAACAAGTATTGTTTTTTAAATGAAATATTTATTTATTATACAGCTTCAGTGCAACGGTACCCCCTTGAGTTCAAGCACTCCGACTGGTCACCTGTTTCGCTCACCCCAAGAGTCGGCTCTGATTTGACATTATATTTTTGCATTCTAATAATTCTTTCTTAGAATATTTTTGATTTGTGATAATTTTTTCAGGGCTCGAGGAAATCTCCAATGTTCCAAAAAAGGTTTTGTGCCATTCATTGCAAAGTCTTACAAAAGAAGAGGAAGTCTTTGAGAACCATTCCAAAGAAAGCCTGATTCCAGAATCAAATGGAGAAACAAATGTCATAATGAAGAATGATGTGGATGCTAGTAGTACGCCTGAGTATAAGAAAGGTGACAGCATTTTTCCAGAGTTCAAAGAAGATGTAAAAATCATGAAAAATTATTATGAAGATGCCAGAAAATTTTCAGAGTTAATAGAAGATGCAAAAATCACGCAAGAATATGATGAAGATACCAGAATCTTTGTAGAAGAAGGTAAACATAAGTTTAACCTATTTATAAGTAATGTTTAATAATTCTAACAATTTCCTATGTTTTTATCCAGCAAAATATTATCCATCTATTGGAACAATCAATTAAAGAAGATCAATGAAGATCATGCTGAATTAGTGATGACTGTACATAATGTTCATGAAATATTAATGTTATTGGTTACTAAATACCCCTTTCCAAGGCTGGAACCGAGACATTTCCTTTACTTTGTTTTTGTTTTCATTCTAATTTTTTTTTACAAATTTAACCAACCATAAATAAGGCATATTACTTTCACACAGGACCGTTCCATAACTTTTATTTCTGATTGATAATGGAACACACCATAGTTGAAAAATATATGCAAAGTCTTGTTGATGTTAAATACAAATCTAAAGCAAAGTAAAGAAATGCAGTGTAAAAGTAAAATAAAATAAAATGTGTCAAACTCAGACTTAGGCTTTGAGAACAATCTATTTGGTGGTCAATTTATACCAGTAAGTTTAAACACCTAACCGGGATTCGAACATCCATCCCTCCATTATCGACAGTCAAGTCTATTGCGTGAGTGACTTCTTAGATCATTTGACATTGGTACTTAAGGCGATGGGCCCTTTTCATTTGGCGTGGAAATCCAGAACCACCGGAACAAACGGCTACCTTCAAGAATTTTATTGTTTTAAAATTTTCTTTTCGAAAACGGTTTGTTCAAGAATAGAAGCATGTTGATTAAGTTATACTTTTTATATACACACGTCCTTTATAATCTTAACAGTGATCAAATATCAATAAAATTGACATTTTTCAATAGAAAACTGCCGGCTTCATAACAAAAAATAAGAAAATGTAACAATTAATAAACATCGATACATTATCTTAAAGGGGGTGTTGAAAGTATCACCATAAAAATTTTACTCATTCTCGGGAAAACTCATATTTCCTAACGTATGATTTTTTCCGCAAGACCTGTTTGGTAGCTAGCACCAGCTACGGTTTCCGTAATCCATCTGTTCTTGTTGGAGCGGAAGGATACTTTGGTCGGGGATGAAGCCACGCCAAGCCTTTCACCCTCCGTCCCACAAAATATGTTTTAGACTTGCATTTGACAATGCCAAGGGCCTTCAATACTATTAAAATTTTCTTAGTTAATATGTTAAACATAAGAGTTATTAAAGGCTAAATCTAAAAAGTTAAGAAGAGAGAAAGGTTTTTTTTCTAAGCTCCCACCACACGTCCATGAATTTAATTACCCTAATTGAGTATGTCTAATTAAGTTGGAAACTAGAGTAAATTAATCCAGAGACTCGTTAAGAAAAAGTGTAAAATCATTACGATAAAAAGAACCACTTGAATTTTATCTTTTTGACTTTTGTATGATCAAATTCCTATTTATTAACTTTTTTATTTTTACTAAATAAACTAGTTATTCTTAAATGCATAGATATACAATGTATACAAAGACCATGAGGTCAACGAAGCAGGTTATTACATTAGTAATATTATTTTACAGGTATTTATATTATCTATCAAAAGTGACAGTTGCAGATCATATGAGTTGATGTATGAACAAGGGCGCCCATGTGAGTTGATGTATGAACAAGGGCACCCATATGAGTTGATGTATGAACAAGGGCGCCCATGTGAGTTGATGTATGAACAAGGGCACCCATATGAGTTGATGTATGAACAAGGGCGCCCATGTGAGTTGATGTATGAACAAGGGCACCCATATGAGTTGATGTATGAACAAGGGCACCCATATGAGTTGATGTATGAACAAGGGCGCCCATGTGAGTTGATGTATGAACAAGGGCGCCCATGTGAGTTGATGTATGAACAAGGGCACCCATATGAGTTGATGTATGAACAAGGGCACCCATATGAGTTGATGTATGAACAAGGGCGCCCATGTGAGTTGATGTATGAACAAGGGCACCCATGTGAGTTGATGTATGAACAAGGGCACCCATGTGAGTTGATGTATGAACAAGGGCGCCCATGTGAGTTGATGTATGAACAAGGGCACCCATGTGAGTTGATGTATGAACAAGGGCGCGCATGTGAGTTGATGTATGAACAAGGGCACCCATATGAGTTGATTTATGAACAAGGGCGCCCATTGAGTTGATGTATGAACAAGGGCGCCCATGTGAGTTGATGTATGAACAAGGCGCCATGTGAGTTGATGTATGAACAAGGCGCCCATGGGAGTTGATGTATGAACAAGGGTACCCATGTGAGTTGATGTATGAACAAGGGCGCCCATGGGAGTTGATGTATGAACAAGGGTACCCATGTGAGTTGATGTATGAACAAGGGCGCCCATGTGAGTTGATGTATGAACAAGGGCGCCCATGTGAGTTGATGTATGAACAAGGGTACCCATGTGAGTTGATGTATGAACAAGGGCGCCCATGTGAGTTGATGTATGAACAAGGGTACCCATGTGAGTTGATGTATGAACAAGGGCGCCCATGTGAGTTTTCCAAATGAGATACGAATTGGGAGTCCATCTGCTGGGAGTGTGGTGTCACCTTTTTCAAGGGAAACTTTCAGGAATTTAAACTTGTGGGAGGGAATTTTAGATCATTTGAATATAATTATTCTGATCTAATTAACTATATGAGTTTCAAAAGCCAATTTTCGCTACAACGAAAAAGTTTATGAAAAATTAATCAACAAAAAATTCTATCAAATTGTTGCTGAACCCATTGAAAAGAAACATTATATTTTTCACAAGTTTATTGAACAGAACAAAACGAAAAGAAAATGGTTAGAGAGAGAATGGGAGGCGATCTAAATTTTGTAATGTTATCTCTGTGTAGGCCTACTATTGCACAGTTATAAGTGGGCTGGAGTCCACCTTATCTACAATTTATGGGTATCCATGCGTATGAATACATGAAATTAGATTTATCTACTATTTTACCTGCCGATCCCTATGCAAATTGGATTTATATACTAAAGAATTGCTTATTCTTCTGCCCTGCAGGTAGTGTAGGTCTGTACCCCGTCTGGTTCAAGATCTCTCCAAGTCCACCAGGACAAGGGGTGGAAGGAAGGTGGATACTCCATAATAAACTGGAGAACACCAAACATCTCACCACTTTGGGACGGAGTAATAGCAGACTCTTGAATGAAATAGAGCAGGTACAGTCCGGGGAAAAAATATACGAATACACGCGCTAGTTTAGTGTTGAACTAGACTGCCGGGAACGGGGAGATCGAGGATCGAATTTCACTCAGGTGAATGGGGGAGTGGGGGGAGTTCCTAAATTATTTTTCAATCTCCCTCCACGCAAATGTGGATTCAATTCCTTTAAATTCAACCTTCCCAATTTCTAATACATTAGTATAATTATTAATTAAGCGTATAGCCCGAATGGCTAGTAAGGCGTGGTGCTAAAAATATAAATAAATATTCAAATACAAAATTTAACCCATAACGGTGGTGGCGTGGCAAAAGGCATCAGACTCGTGGTATGCAAAATATTACTACCAAATATCTCTGATAAGTCCCACTAGGGGGATTGTGATTTATCCCTGTGTTTTTTCCATCTCATGTCCACGCCATTTCACATGCATTTCCTCTAACTACCGTTCACTTCTACACCCGAAAGAAAAATACATTACTATTAAACTCTTGAGTTAAAATATTTAGCCTTGTTTTTAAAACATGTAAAATTTTAAACCATTATATTATTTTAAGAAATAAATTCTCAGAAATAAAATGTACGCACTTAATATCCAAAAAAAGTATTAAATAAATGGAACGGTGCACCACATAGGCTTTCTCCCGCTTTTATATTTAAATAGACATTTACTAAAAACTCGTTCGATTTGTGAAACAAAATAATAATAGTATAGGCATATTGTGTCTATTAGTGGCTGTAGAAGAAAATAATATTTGGAAAGCTAATTAATGCTGTAAAATATTCTATAGGGTCTCCTTGATCTCTGGAAAAAAATCACCTAAAATTCGTCTTAGGGAATGTGCCAACATCTCAGAAAAATTGTGAACAAAATCTGTTTTGCTTATTTGTCTCGTAAACCGTTGCTCTTACAAGAAAAAAAAAAAAAAAAAACATAAAACATGAAAGAAGTTTCAATTTACAATAAAATTAGTCCTTACAATTTTTTTAAATATATTTTACGGCTAAAGGGTTATGTTTAATTTTGAACGAGGATTATCATAAAAATACCATAATATGAACTTTTTTTAAAATTAATATTCCTATAATTGACATATCCTCTTTAATTTTTTGGTAATACATTACCGCCACATTTATTCAATCAAGCCAACTAAAACCCCTCATTACTTGATAATAAGTGAAGTTTCTTGCCAGATATTGGTATTTGTTTTAGCCCGATGGATTAATGCTATGCCGGGAACACTGAAAACAACTGAAGCAATAGAAACCTTTGCTGGGGTTTCATGCTAGTCATCTGAGCAACATACAAACTTGTCAAAATCATGCCAGATTTGTGAAAGTGCTTACACAAATAAATTCACTTATTGGTTTAAACTTACTATCCATTCAATCGACTAGATTACCTCCTTTTGTCATTATCGTCAGGAGTGGTTACAAATGATATGCAAGTTATGATATGGCCAAACAAGTGGGAGAATCTGCCATCAAGAAAATTGTGTGGAAAAAATAATTCCAGAATATCATTCTCAAACGTAAAGCGCAAGTATTCACTTTTGCTAACATGGGAAAACTGTGTTCTTTGCAAGAGAACCTGTTGCAGTATACCCAAATTAGCTATTTCATGGGATTGCGTGTGTTGTGAAGAGAGAACAAGAACTCAAGGAGTGTATGCATTATGAAATTGCCCTTCTTCCAGAAGCATTATTTGACAATATTACTCCCCGTATGGGCATAAAGTCAAAAATTAAGCTCGGGATTGAACAAATGTGTGGGAACAGCAGTGATTTACCTGAAAATTCTAGATTTGTGCTTGATAGTGGCGACCTTCTTCACAAAGTGCCATGGCCATGACCTGCAGCTTATGGTGAAATATGTAAAATTTATTTAAATTATGTTAGGAATCATGGAGAAGATATAATTGCTGTATTTGATGGATATCAGCCCAGCACTAAGGATGAGGCACATATAAGGCGTGCCACTGATAAATCAACTACACAGGTCACACAGTCAAACCCCTGCAAATGTTAATGTTTCCAAACATCAATTTCTGTCTAATGCAGCAAATGAGCCTAAATAAGTCAGTTTTCCGAAGCTACTTGTAACTACCTATGCCAAGAAAATTACACTGTGATCTATGCCTCTGCATATTAAGATGCACTGATAGTAGAGACAGCTTTAGAGGAAGCAAAGAAAAATCTTAACTCAGTTTTGGTGGTATAATATGCAGACCTACTTGTATTTATTTCATTTTTGGCTCGTACAAGCAAGGAGGTGCTTATGTTAAAGCCAAGCAGTAGAATACACAGAAAAATATTTATAGCAGCTTGAAGATACAGCAAGGCTTGGGAAACATGAAAAAAAAATCATATCCTGTTCATGCATGCCACGATAGGCTGTGATACGTCTGGACCGTACAAAAAGGTAAATATAACTGGTTTTAATAAGCTCAAATATAACACTGAACTTCAATCTGTTGTAAGTAAATTCAATGACCCAGCAGCGTTACAAGATGAAATAACAGCTGGAAGTGAAGATTCTTCATCGTGTTATATGGTGGTAAGCTTGAAGATGTCTAGATACGACTAGATTAAAACGTACATGTAGTTATTTGGCTAGAAACATGCTAACTAAATACTAGATCTCGCATCCCTCCCACCAAGTTCTGCAGCAGCTCGGCAGCATAGTCTAAGAGTCTATAATCAAGTTCAGAGGTAATGGGATGGTATGGTAATAATCTTCCGGAGGGAAAATGTGGATGGTAATAATCTTCCGGAGGGGAAATGTGGATGGAAGGTAGAACATGAAAAATATCAACCAGTCCTGACAACTCTTCCTCCAGCACCGGACCATTTGATCCATCTTGTGCGCTGCAAATGTAAGGATGATTGTGAAAAGAATTGTGATTGCAGAAAAAGTGGTCTGCATTGCTCAACAATGTGTGGTGCATGAACTGGTGAAGTCTTGCACCAATAGATTGGAGATCGACGTTGATGATGACCTCAACACGGTTTAATGAGTTGATGAAGATTACTCCCATGATAAACTGGAGAGCTGTGATACACAAGATGAAAAAGTTAATCTCTCTCCAATCCAATCAACCCAAAGTGACGACGCTTGGCTAAGTATTTGATGACAATGGTATTATCATGATTTAATCGCGCAATCATAAACTTATTATGCACATTAAAACTGGACCCATAATGTAATTATATTATTATAAACTATCAAAATTGATTATTCTAATATGCCAAACATTAGTTATTTTGCATTCCTGTAAATCTGAGAAATATTCAGAATTTCTCCTTTTTAACAACTCATGAAAATGGCATACCATTATGTAAAAAATAACACGTTGCACATAAACTAGACTATTTGCACATTATTGGTTTATATATAACTATCCATAACCTTTTTTAACCATACATGAGAGAGAAAAATTATAAAGACCATGTTTAGATATAATTCAAATATATTTATTTATGCTCTCTTGTATTTTTCTCGTAGAATAAAGGGTTTATGAGAAAATTATAAAAACCTTTTGCCTCAATTTTTACAAGATGGTGGCATGTTCCCATGGTGGATTTCAGGTGATTTTTTCCCAGAGATAAAGGAGATCTTATAGAAGATTTTTACAGCAAAAATTAGCTTTCCCAAAATTATTTTCTTTTAGCCACACAATATGTCTATACTATTGGTAGGGTCTAGACCCTATATGTATGCATAGTTGTAGGAACTTTACACAATACCATGAATTAAAAAATATACACTGCTACCTACTTAACTCTATGGCATTAGGAACTAGGAAAACTGTTACAGAAAAATTGAGAAAAGAGAAGAAACCTCTTTGTCCACCAAAGAGCATAAGAATCAAATTCATTTTTAAAGACCTGATTTAAAAAGTATGGACAATATATTTGCTTATAGCTTAGAAATTAATGATTTTATAAAAATTGATTTAAAATAAAATCATTTGATATTTAATAGTACGACAACTTTACATCAACAAATTATTAAATATTTCACACAGTTGCGGATAAAAGAGGAAAATTGGAAAAATTTTCCCATGTAAAATACCCTCAAGGTAGTTTTCATGAGAAAATTATAACATCCATCTTGTTTATAATGATAAACAGTGTGTGGCTGTAAAATCTAATCAAAATCGTTAGAGAAATTTTCGAGAAAATCGATTTTTCCTCTTTTTGCCGTTCATAAACTACCCTTAAATTTAGGGTTGGATATCTAATTCCAAAAATCCCTCGGGGAGCGGGGGCCTTATGAAAACCCCAGACATTACGTTTTAGCCCAGTCGGTAAGATAGTTTAGGCTCTAGCATGAGGTACAGACAGACAGATGGCATCGTGAATAAAGTTTTTTTGTTTTTTTTTTTGTTTATCAAAATCTTAAGTTCGATAGTTAGTGTGAGGGTAACAGTGAATATGATGGTGTTAGTGATAGTGAGTATGAGGGTGATAGTAGGGTAAGATGGTGTCAGTGAGTATGAAAGTGTGGAACCAGTGGAAACTTTTAAACTTATCTTAATCTTAACTAACCAAATCCTGGTGACCGTTGGGGTAGTTCCCCTTTCGGGAAAAATACCCAAGGTATCAGCCGGGAATGGATCCCGGGACTTCTAGACTCGTAGCCAGGTGCGCACCGACCACTACACCCTGGGACCGGTAATAATGTAAAGTTAAAATAGTTCCGTTCTACTCCACGCCCTCTTAATAATTAAAAGCTAGCGACACCTTTTGTTGTAATGTTGATATTGTTGCTTGAAGGTTTATCTTTCGACGTACAACGATCCTCAAGAGTTTCTGAACATAGTCATCGACTACTTTTGCAAGACACCATTAGCTGTTCTGTAATCGCGTCATCTGCTCAGGTAAGAACAACTTTTATTTTTAGAATGGGTATTTATAGGGTCACCTTCTGGGTTGTTGAGACTCATTTCAAACTTTCAGATCTCTTGGAATATTTAAATAACGGTTTGTTTACCAAAATCAAGTTGAAAGAAACCATGCCTATTTGAAATTTTATTGAGCAAAGTTACTATGATTTTACCCTATTAGATTATCTAAATGCGTATTAACACTTTGTAGTTATATTTTATTAAAATCGTATTTAATCTGATTCAGGTTTACATTATCAAATCAATTTTCTCTACTTTTGTATAATTTGTTTACAATTTTACTGGTTTATACACCATGCTGTGTATATCATTAGAATGTTTTAACTTATGTTCTCATCAATCACCTGTTAATTAAATCTTCACATTATTTGAGGGGTTATCTGCTTTGGTGGCCACATGGCCTAAGGCGTCGCTCTCACGTTAGACTAAACTGCAGATGACAAGGGGATCAGGGTTCGAGTACCAGTCGGGTGTACCACAGGTAATTATTTTTTTCTAATATGGCTTTACACTTTCCCTCCACACAAATGCGGGTCCACTTTCTCTTAACTCAAACTTCATCATCCCTAACACATTAGGTTAATCAGTAAATATGCGTACAGCATGAACAGGTATTGAGACGCAATGCTAAAAAAATAATAATGAGGGGTAAGGGCAAAAAGCATAATTACACTCATTTCATGAAAATATGTGTTGTCAGTAATTTCTGGTACTTACTTCTTGAACTACAAGTTGATTAAAAGTCTATCAAGAGCTCAGTATTGCTAATATTAAAGGGTATTTAATTAATTTTTATAGCTAGATTTCCAAATTACATAAAATCTTAACTAGTGAACTTATCCATCAAAATCTATTAGAGATAACATGTTTTTGCCTCAACTCCTTAAATTACATTTTTAATATTAATTTCAATCTAATAATACCTTAATCAATCATACTATCTCTTAAACACAATAATATTTAATTGTATGTATATTTTAAAATATAACTATCCGAATATGTAAGAACGCGGATGAAATTTAAAACTCATCTTGTTCTCCTTTTCTGATGAGGCTGAGTTTCGAATCATTTTTGGGTGTAACGAGGGTATTTTGAGTTCCTAAATTGGTTGTTCACCTTCTCTTTCCACCGTAAATTCTTGTGTGTTTCCTCTAAATTCTACCTTCATCATCCTTACGTGATCAAAACCATTATTATCATACACTCGTGTGACTGATTAGTTTGTAAGATGTGATGTGATGATAAAAGAAACTAATGTTGTGATCGAGCCTACTGGCCTTTCTTGTCGGTGTCAGGACCCCTGACAGCTCACCAAACCTGAGTGTGTTTTTGTGTGTTTTTTTGTTGATAGGTACCTGTTCTTGGGTTGCCGATTATAGGATGCGTCTCTTCCCCCCAATGACTGGTTGGGATCACGTCGTTTGAGGAGTACCCTAAGGAAATCTCCATATTGCAAATGTGGAACAATTTTTATTTCCTTTCCTTCGTTTCTATATATATTATTATTATTATTATTATTATTATTATTATTATTATTATTTTTCTACCATGCCTACCATAATTTCAAGACAATGGTGTCCAAAATCCTCCAAACAAAACAAAGGTCTTAATTTTGAAATGTTTACTATTTCAATGTATTTCCTTAAGGAGAAACAACAGAAGACCTATAAACATTTGGCCTAAAAATTAGCTTAATAGAAAGTCAATTGGCCTAAAGTCATTTAGCCTTAGAGTTAATTTTACTAAAGTTTAGTTGGCCTGAGGTCATTTAAAGTGAACAAAAAATTGATGTTGTTAAGTTCACCAATAAGTCAGTTGGCCTAAAGTCATTTGACCTAAAAATTAAATTCACATTAAGTCATTTGGCCTACAGTTTATGTCAAATGTATTTAGAACCAACTGACATGGGCCCATATAACCTTCCTTAATTAGTTTCCTTTAGTTAAGTTATTTGTAAGAGAGTATTTAACTGGGATAACTCATGGCCAGGAAGTATCGCCGTGTCTGTGAGAGAGTGGGGAGAATATACTATTACACACACACACACACACACACAATATATATAATATACCAGCTTAATCTTTAGAGCATATGTATATATATATATATATATTATATACCAGATTAATCTTTAGGGATATATATATATATATATATCTAATATACAATATATATTATAATATATATATATATATATATATATATATATATCCCTAAAGATTAAGCTTGGTATAGCTTATTTACGACGGGAATGTAGGTAAAATAGAGCTAGCAGAAGGTTCTTTGTTGTAAACATTTTCTGGAAGTATTAATAGACTGTTAATATATTATTACTAGTAAATTGATTACTATTTCCTGAATAGGTTGACATCAGTCTGTAGCTCACTTATAAATTATTTACAAACGAGAGCTTCCAAAAGGTTGCATTCGCTCCATAAATAAAGATGGTGAACCGGACGAGATGGAGATGGTTGATGACGTCATTACATATCGTACCTGTCTGTACCTTTGTGTTTACAAAAAGAAAACTTTTTATTTTGATACTAGTATTTTGTATAACTTTGTTCTGCAAGTCATAAAAAAATACATTATTTATTATGGTCAGTAATTAGAAGGTAAAAGTATGAGTACAATTATTATTTAAGCTATCATAAACTCACTGCAAATTCTGAGCTATTCCCCAATTTTTTAACTGACGTACTGTAAAATTATATCTGACAGTTATAAAAAGTGACTAGATCTACTTTCACGTAATCACCTGTCACTTTGTCACTTTTGATAGATAATAAATAACCTGTAAAATAACACAATAATACAGTAATATGTTATTAGATGTGGCACGAAAAAGTTGTCCTTTAAACGGTACTCCAATTATTATTATTATTATTATTAGCACCGCGTCTTACTACCCATTCGGGTTATACGCACTTACTCTAATGTGTAATGGTAGGGTGATTGTGAGATGAAATGAAGGACCTACAGTTTAACGTGGAATCCGAACCACGGTGGAGGCCTGGCATTTCCCACATTCACAAGATGTCTTGTCAGAGGTGAAGGAAGGGTTTGGTAATCAGATAAATCTGTGCCGGACCAGGATTGAACCCCGCCGCCAGCATAGAAGTCTGACACCTTACCCCTAGACCACCAGGTCACCTAAGATAGATATCTATACTACTATTATAAAGATGAAAGATTTGATTTTTTTGTTTGTTTATAATGAATAAACTCAAAAACTACTGGACCGATTTTAAAAATTCTTTCACCAATATAAAGCTACATTATCAGTGAGTAACATAGGCTATATTTTATTTTGAAAATTTAATTTATTCCTCATAAAAATGTCGATAGTATATTATATAGTCGTTGGGAAAAAAAAAGTTTTTGAAGGGAAAGTGGGGTTGGTGAAGGGTGCGGTGGGTAGGGGTGAGGAAATAGGAATGAGATGAAAATAGGAGGGAGGATAAAAAGAGGGAAGGGGGCTATACAGTGATGGTAGGACTGTATTTTTTTTAAAGTTTTTTTATATTGACATGATGGATGATTTGAAGCTTTGTTTTACAGGATTCTTTACAATATTTTTTACGGAGAAGGGGGCTAATAAGATATATGAAGCTACTATAGGCCTAGTCAACCGGAAGTATAAAATATATGACTTGAATTTAAAAAATGACCTAGTACATAGGCTAGAAACAGTAATGGATGTAAAGTAAAAGATTTAAGAGCAAATATACAACCATAAAATAATAATAATAATAATAATAACGGCTGGAAGGCAAATATGATCTCCCTCCCATCTTTGACTTGGAACCAGGATTCGTTCCGCGTCTTACTACAAGATCGGACTATCCCATATTTACACTAAAAAGGAAAGTAGAATTTAGAGGGGGTGTACCCGCATTTTCATGTTGAATAAAGAGAGTTGAAAGCTATTTAATACCCACATAGGTCTTTGGTTTGTGGTTTGAAGACCGGTGGAGTGTGGTAAGAAGCAATGTCTGCTAAATTGTATTTCACTTTCCCTTCACGTAAAATGGTGCTACATTTCCTCTAAATTCTATCTTCTTCATGTCTGGCCCATTAGTAAAAACATATGTGATATCCCAGTCTGGTAGTAAGTAAGACCTGCTAATAAAAAATAATTAGGGAAAATCACCCAACTGGGATTCGTACTCCGACTATCTCATCATCAGTTAATCTGATAAGATAAGATTAAGGTTGTTCACGCACCCTCCAGTGCTCTCTCCAAGCGAATTATGATTAGTAGTAACAATAATGATGGTAATTAAATTGACCTATTTTTTATATTCTTTATAGATTCGAAGGAAAAATAACTTTTTATCCTTTTGTATGTAACTTTTTTTCAATAATTGTTTTAGATTAAGAACTAAAATTAAATTTTCCATGTTTCTTATTTGAATAGTTTTAACATATTTTTTATTTAAATAATTATTGTGATAATATGTGCCAATATCTGTTTGATGTTGTTTTTTTTTACCATTTTACTCCGGTGCACACGAATTGCGTAACAGCTCATCCGAACTGTGGAGTAAAGATTAAATCTATAATGACCGTGTTTAAAATAGAAAATGGAGGTAAGGCTAGGCTAGGTTTGTTTAGGTTAGGTTATGTTAGGTTAGTTTATGTTAGGTTAGTTTAGGTTATGTTAGTTAAGTTAGGTTATGTTAGGCTATGTTATGTTAGGTTCGTTTAAGTTAGGCTAGGTTATGTTAGGGATTAGGAGTTGAATGGGATTATAGTTTTTTTTACTAATTTCATGAGCACAGGATGACAAATATACTTTATTGCGCAATTCGAGTGCACCCTTTTACTCCAAGGGTGTAGAAAGCTAGTTTTTCTAAGGAGTAGAGTATGTAGTGGGGTTTGGAAGGATATATGCTAAATAATGTTACTTTACCTTTAGCCAATAAAAGTTTTTTTATGTATACTTGTATATGTACCTCCCAGACAACACCCTTTCCACGCCTTGTGTTATTACTTATTTTTGTGTCTCTCCTGATTTAGAATTGAATCGACCGTAAATAGTATTTTAAATATTATATGATTGTTAAATGGTTGCCATTTTGAAATTAAGCAATTTAGCAACATAATTTTAAGCCTATTATAATATATTTTAATGTATACACCACCATACAATCAAACAAATATTTATTTTAAGTTAATGCAACCCAATTCAATGGACGCATTGTCTAAGGCGCTACTCTAGCAATATACAAGACTACCGACGACGGGGAGATAGTGTTTCTATCTCAGTCGAATGTAATGAGAGTTGTTTTTCTAAAATGATTTACCTTTCTCTCCGCGCAAATGCTGTTACACTTCCTCATAATTCAGCCTTTTTCATCCCTAACCGATTAGATTAATTATTATATAAGCTTATAACCCGAGTGGGTAGTATGACGCAATGTTTTTAAAAAAAAAGGTGGGGCTTCAAATCATAGTATTTAAAAAAATGAAATAGTCACCATTTTGAAATTGTGAAAGATTCTTTATTTTTAATTACAGCTATAAGTAATTTTTTTTTTGTTACGTTATCTAATATGTTGTTTTATTTTTAATTTGGTAAAAATCATAGTATAGTGATATTGTTTTAGTTTATTTGTAAATTAAAGTTGATAGAATGTAAATTTTATATTTTTTCTTGTATTAAATGATCACTAGTTATTTGAGAACATCAAAGTTGATATTTTTTAAAACATTACCTACCTAAGCCTCTCATTGTATGTCCAGAATTGAATTTCTACTACTTATGCTGTTTGTGTCAATTAGGTAATTAGGTGATTTAACCGCTTCTGTGACCGCACGGTCTAGGGCGATACTCTCGCAATAGATTGAAAGATTCCAACAGGGCTCTTTTCCCTTAACAAATAACAACTATATAGTTTGAGTTTTATTAATAGAAAAAAAAAAGTGTGTGAAAATGTTACATTAGCTCATTTTTATTGACATTGTATGCATATTTCAGATCTATAAGACTAGACTTGATGGTAAAAGGGCTCTAGATTTAGTTCTAACATATACAATAATTTTTTGATAAGCTCAGAACAGAATTTTTTTTAAATATTTAAGGACTAACATCGAGCTTTAATTTTTACTTTGAGACAAGAAGTGTCGTTTTATTTCCGCCCTTTCTTATTTGCATGACAAAAGGTGGTTGCCGGCGAGGGGCGAAAGTGAGTACAAGCTTAGCAATAATATAGAGGTAGTTCCAGAAAACGGCACAAATCATTTCACTATAAGCCGACAGCGAGTGATACTTTCTCATTGACGAGACGGGGCGGAAGAGAATGTGTTAGCTAAGATCCATTTTATTGCTGTTTTTATACATAAATAAAATATGGCTTCAGTATACATATTTAGTTTAACTTTTTTACATAACTGAAAACTGAAACTGTAGATATTTGTGTAGAAAATTCGATGAAATGTTCCAATGAAGCAATATTTTATTTATTTTAACCAATAAAAAAAAGTTAGTTTTCTATAAAAACTGCAAAACTTACGGTTTCTAACTCTAAGGTGCGTATAAAGTAGCGCGAGTATTTACATTTTTTATAGCATTACAATTTTTGGCCAAATAAATCAATATATCTCAGTAGCACATAGGTTTAGTTTTCTGTACATGCTAATACCAACAGAATTTGAATATATGTCAAAGGTGTCTTGGAATTTTGTCAAAACTTTTTAAATAAAGAGAAAAAGTTTTGACAAAATTTCCAGGACATCCTTGACATATATTCTAGATCTGTTAATATTAGCATGTGCAGAAAACTAAGATCTGTGTTACTACTGGAGAAATATTTGATTTATTTTGGCCAAAAAATTTCAATTCTATAAAAAATACTGTAAAAACACACTCCCTTCTGCCGCAACCTTAACCTTCAAACCCGCTTTGAAAAACTTAATGCTAAATGCTCACGGCCCACCTCATCTCGCCTTCACATTGTTAGGTTATTTATAATCTGCTGCTCATAGTAACGCTACCTACTTCTCCTCTTGGCAACTAGTTGCGATATACGTCCTGTTCTTGTTGCTCTATGACCGGTCTTAAAGTGTTTGCGGAGAGGGGGGCGGCGGTCATGGTGGGGGAACAGCTGATAAGTTTCTGTAGTTTATCTGGCTGTCATAGAGTCACATGCGTTCTACTGACACGACGCTTACTTCGCGAGTAATGTGCTCTTTGTGTGAGGCTACGAGAACAACGGGTAGCAACAATGTGAATTTCTTTGTTGTCTAGTATCTCGTCACATATTTGAATCAGTATTCTGTGTTGTGAAATTTTGTTTTAAAAAAAAGTGTTTGTCGTATTTTGTTATTACAGTGATTTTTCATGGATATTTTTGGTGAAAGTTTAAAACTAATTTGAGGAAATTTTCGCCAGTTGCTTCTCATTTTGTTGGTTCTGTTTTCGTAACACAGACTTTACGATAATGGGTAGGATAGGGAATTAGATTCAAGAGTTTTATGTTCGAGTTTGTGTTTAAGTAATGCATTGTTCTGAAAACTACCGGGAGCAATAATTATATTATTGCATTTCGTTAAAATGCCTGTTGCTTCACCTACATTATTGTTGACAAACTACAATACACACATTTTATAGCAATACAACTTATTTTGAACGGATATTTTAGTGAATTGTTAACGTCAGTGATTCTTCATTGATGCTAATGTGGTGAAAAATCAAAAACAATTACTTTCCCCTTTTGCATGTAACAAAAGGGGGGAGCCTAGATTTATTATGTTTCTGTGATTTCGGTATTTTCTTGTATGTATTGACGACCTGCGCCAAATTTCGCGTCCGTTACTTATTTTGTAAATTTCTAAAATGGAAGTCGAGGAAGGTTCGAAAACGGTCATTGAAAGTGTCCTTACGAACGGGACCGCCGGTTCAATAAAGGGTGGTCTCACTAATCTGAGGATAGTTAGTGAAGAACCAGTCGAACTCCACAATTTTGGCGCGACCCTCCCATCTACATCTTCTTCGTCGTCTGCATTATCGACGAAAGTGCCGAGGAGCCGGATGGTCGATATCACCTTTACGAACCTTTCCTACTGCGTCAAGAAAGGGATACGGCGAGGTGAGTTTACGCATGAAAAGAAGCAGTTTTTTTTTATTATTTATTTAGAGTAGGGCTCTAACTTACACTTTCTAAACACAAGGTTGTACCAATGGAACTAGCCAGGGCCGTACTGGTATAAAGAGGAGCGGAAAATATTGCCTCCCAAACTGTGGTACACTTAACCCCAGGTGTACGCGATGCACCACTGAGCTATATTAATTAGACAACATTTGTTTTAATGATAATAAGTTTGAACACGCTTCAGTGGCTTAAGGCGTCACTCTCGTGTTAGACTGCCTGCTGGTGATTAATCTAAAATGTTTCCTTCCTCATTCCTACTTCATTAGATAAAATTGGCTGACCTGGGTCTAGGGTAAGGTGTCGGACTTCTGTGCTAGGGTCCGGGGTTCAATCCTCGGTCCCGGTCACAAATTTATCTGATTACCGAACCCTTCTTTCACCTCTGACAAGACATCTTGTGAATGTGGGGAATGCCAAGCCCCCACCATGGTTCGGATTCCACGTTAAACTGTGGTCCTCCATTTCATCTCACAATCACTCTACCATTACACATTAGCGTAAGTGCGTATAACCCGGACGGGTAGTAAGGACGGTTGCTAATAATAAATAATAATAATTAGATAAAATCATTTAAGTGTATATCCTGAACGGGTAGTAAGACACGGTGACAAAAAAAAAGTAAGTTTGAAAAAACAAATCATTGTTTTGTTTGCTTATCACTAGAATCTGAGACGACCTTTTATACTTTACAAGATAACAGGTGTCTTCTTTGATTTTATGAAGGATGGGACGGGGAAACATTCTAGAAATGTTAATTATGTTAGTAGGCCTAATGTATTTTTGTATTTCTCTTCTGTCATCTCTTGTTAGGGAAATTCCCTCAAGAGCCCACCACTCGCAAAAACCCACCCTTACCCCACAACCACCAAATAAAGTTTTATGTACGGCCCTTGAATGAACTTTTTAGAAGAATAAACCTGTGCCTTACCTGTGCAGAGATGCTCCTAAAGGCGTCAGTTTATCGGTGGACTGGATTAACTGGTGACTGGGAAGGTCTAAGTTTGAATTTACGCTTTATTTTACGCTAATGGGGGTGCATCTTCTCTAAAATTAACCACTACCCTTACCTCTTATATTAGTCGCCAATAGACAACTTAGTGTTTTTTGTTTGTTTTGGTCACCGCGTATTACTACCTTCGAGCTATACGCATAATGCATCTAATTTATTAGGCATGAAAAAGGGTTGGATTTAAAGGAAGTGTACACTCGTATTTGCGTGGAAGGAAGATGGAGAAACATTTAGGGGAGAAAAAACACCCTCAGCACAGCCGTCCGGGTTTTTAGCCCTGATCTCTCCGTCATCGGAGTCCGGTCCATTGCGAGAGTGACGCCTCTCAAATCAGTTGATCATGTGCATTTTAAAGCGCATCGCTGCAGAGCTAGAAGCAAGCAGACAGCTTCGTCAGGAAATTTGAAATAACCCTTTAATGTAAAAGCGTGTGTATCAATGAATTGGGATGTGCCACGACACAGAGTTATAATTTGAAAACATCCATCGTGACAACTATCTAAAATATATGTCTAGCTACTAGAAAATAAAATATGTTGAAAATCAGCTGATTGCGTTTCAACGCATCATGTGTCAACAAACAGTGTGAATTGTTTATATTATATTATTATTATCATTAGCACCGCGTCTTACTACCCGTTCGGGTTATACGCACTTAAGCTAATGTGTAATGGTAGGGTGATTGTGAGATGAAATGGAGGACCAACAGTTTAACGTGGAATCCGAACCACGGTGGAGGCCTGGCATTCCCCACATTCACAAGAATACTTCTTGTCAGAGGTGTAAGGAAGGGTTTGGTAATCAGATAAATGTGTGTCGGGACCGAGGATTGAACCCCGGACCCCCCCAACATAGAAGTCCGACACCTTACCCTTAGACCACCAGGTCACCTTGTGAATTGTTAAGACACTCAAACAGATTATTCTCTCTATTTTCAGCGAATGTGTGAATTAAGCTTTAGACTAGTCCACAACTGAAGCGGGATACAAATATTTACAGATTGTTTTAGAAACTTTCACAAAATATTAAAATTTGCTTCCTATCTAAATCAGACTACGCAGCTAGAAAAAAAAAACTATCAAAAGAAGTTTTTTTTTTATCGTAGCCAACATTGATAAAAGGTCACCAACCTTTATTTATCAAACATCTGACAAAAGTGACAGTGACTTGGCGTATTACGACACTGAAATTAGATTTAAAAGGTTTGAACTTTCAGTTAAAGTTCAAGGGAGATCCGATTCTAACAGCACAGTAACCTTATAAAATTAATATTGCCCCCAACCCCTCCCTCGGGCAGTTAAAATAAATAGAGTTTTATTGACATATGTTTGTACAGGCTTGTCTCTCAGGTTTGTTCTTGTACAAACAACAACCAGAATCCTTGCTTGTTAATTTATCCTTTGTCACTTAGAGCTGACAACTAAATCCAGGATGTTGCCAGTGTTTTGGTTATTATCTGGGTTCTTATTTTGATGACATGCCATCTTTATTTATTTTCATATATCACAGACAATGCTTTTTTATGCTTGCACAAATTCTGTTAATACCCCCTGAGTGTGGAAATGTTTATGTAGTCCTACATAATTTTTTTTTTTTTGCAATTTCTGTTTTTAGGATAGTATTTTCTTGATTTACGTACTTTTTAAGTAATTTCTAGGCATTTATTTAGAATAAGTGCATAATATAACCTAAAATTTTTCAACAAACAGTTGTCGGAATGAGAAGTTAAAGTAGGCCACGAACTTTGTATCACATTTGTCTGACTGAAAAGATAAAGTAGACCATGAACTTTGTATTCTCTTTGATTGTTTGGTTGTAAAATGTACATTCCTGATGAGATAGCAACTAGGCTGGAGATCAGAGGTCCCCAACCTTTTTGTACCTTAGAGCACATTCAAAACTAACGGTAGTGCGCAGGCACCAATCACTTTTCCAACTAAATTTATAGCTGAACATAATTATTAATACAAATAATACACACACACAAAAAAAAAAAAAATATTATTTTTAAAAATTGTGAGTTTAAAATTTAAAAAATATATATATATTTTAAACTCGCATATTATACTCACTAATACCATGCTAATATTTCCTATTTCCTTTGTACAGTAGCCCCATGGCTTCTTTGGTGCTTAGTAACATCTCACAGCTGACGGCTTTGAAAAGTTACCACACCAAATTATGTATCCCTACGCCGGACTATATGCTCTGCAGAAGTCATCTGTGAGCTGTCAGTCAGCACCAAAGAAACCAGGGGGCTACTGTAAATATCTTGACATGGGTCTACCCAGCTTTGTCGCCTGAATAAACACAGAATAAACGTATATTTTAAAAATGTACCTAAGCACCAAAATGGTGGTGAGTAGTTAAATATTTGTAAGCTGAAAACATTAGTCCAGGATATTATAAGTCTGAATGCAAGAAGGACTCTAGTGCAGCATCGTCACGCATTCAAAAGAACGGCATCTCTTTGAGATCCAACAGCGGTCTAATGATTAGCAAATAGCTCTCGATAGTGGTTGACAAGGAGGCAAAGGTTCGAATCTTGGCTCAGTGAACTGGGGTGGTTTTTGACAAGTGGTTTATTGTTGTGGTTTTCTCATCCTCTCTCCACGCTATTGGTGATTCTTATTCGTAAAGGCCTACTTTATTATAATATTGACATATTTTAACTGGGGCTATATTTTAGAGTGGGGGAGTGGTGGCTAGGGCTAAATTTAGGGTTCCTCTTCCCAATTGATCCTATATGCCTATTCATAACATATGTTATTATTATTTAATACTTAGTAAATTAAGTGCATTTTCACGTCTTGTTTTAGGTATGTGTATAATTAATTTAGCTCTGTTGTTACATACAACACTAGATAATAGATATTTGATTAAAGTCAAGTGTAACTAAGTGTGTCTTAAAACTATTTGTATATATTGACAGCTGCAGATCACGTAACTTGTCTTAACCTTGAACAACCCCTTACATTTAAAATGTACAAACACCAGCGTGGGTAAGAGGCGAGTATTTAATTAAGATGAAATGTAACCGCATTTGCTTAGTGGTAAACTATTTTTAAAAGGAAAATCAGCCTCAGTACACTCGAATGATATTAGAACCCCGAACTCCCCGTCACCTTAAGCTAAAATTATGCCTTAGACCGTGTGACCACTATGCGATTCTGGTCAAGTCTACTATTTAACATGGATTTTTTTTATAAAGTCTAAATCTACACACATGGACATGGCTTGTTGTTAGGGTAAGCGGAGTAAGTTTTAAACTGTAGGCTACCTGTAAATTGCTCTCATCACTCAGCAAGACACTCATTGGCCGGGTATCAATACAAACACATCTCTATATATGATTAACATTTTAGAAAACATTCTAAAGAAAGTTAAAACTTAAGATAGAATGCTCTAGATATGTATATGAAGAAAATAATTTAATGGCTGAGTTAACATCGCGCCGTCGTAATAACACTTACAGTAGCCCCGTGGCTTCTTTGGTGCTGACTGAAATCTCACAGCTGACTTCTGACAGTCAACATTTAGGTATATACCTAAATGTTGACTGTCAGAAGTGACAGCTGCTAAACACATGTTTTTTCAGATCATATTGTTCGGCGTAGGGATACATAATTTGGTCTGGTAACTTTTCAAAGCTTTTAGCTGTCAACTGTGAGCTGTCAGTCAGCATCAAAGAAATCATGGGGCTACTGTAGTTTCACTCTATGACTCCATTCCACGAGTATGGTACCATAAGTGTCGAAACATGTCGGAAATTCGAAAATAATCCAGCTTCTTTCCATTGTTGATTATCAAAAAGGAGTAATGAGACAAGGAAACAGATAAGGCTTGGATATCACTTCAAAATTATTTTAATTTCTTCCTTAACATTTTGGAATTAAAACTCTTGTTTCGTTCATATTATATTATACATTTAAGAGTCCTTGTAATAACTAAACTCAATCACTTAAAATTCGTATGGCAGATGTTAACCTCTTAATTCAAATTTTATACTTTTTACTTTTCAACATTATGATTTAAAGCATTGTTTTGTTTCTACGTTATTGTTTATGTAAGTTTTTGTAACACTTTTTTAACGTGTAATACATTTATTTTGGACTTGTCATCAACTTTTGTTTTCGTCCAAATGGTGATGTTTTACGACCAAGGCCGTAGCCGTGGGGTTCAAACCCACCGTGAAATTTTATGAACAAATATATATATATAGCTTTATTTATGGTTCAAATAATATCAAAATTAAGATACAATTACAAATTAGGGGGCTGTGTTACAATAAAAAGCACTTCAGAGAGCTTCTAGAGGTGTTAAATATTTAGAAATTTTACTAACCTTCGGCATTTTGAGGGTTAGTTTACCATAAAAAAAATTCACAGAGATTCAAATACTGTTTAATATTTAGAAATTTTCCAAGCCTTCTGCACCTAGAGGGTTATTTTACCATGAAAAAAACACCCACTTCAGAGAGCGTCTAGAACTGTCTATCATTTAGAATTTTTTCTAGCTTCCAGCAATTAGGGGATGTGCCCCCCAACCCTCCCCCACCCTAAAATTATTGGCTGGCTACGGCCTTGCTGACAACATGTTGTTCACTAGAAGTAAATCGTAACCATACTGTTTGAATTATAATTTCTTTAATTTATAATACATTCATTAAATTATTTTCTTTATATACATTTCTAGAGCATTCTATCGAAGTCTTTAACTTTAATCGGTGTATTATTATTACCATTGGTGACCTGGTGGTCTAGGGGTAAGGTGTCAGACTTCTATGCTGGCGGCCGGGGTTCAATCCTCGGTCCCGGCAAAGATTTATCTGATTACCAAACCCTTCCTTTACCTCTGACAAGACATCTTGTGAATGTGAGGAATGCCAGGCGTCCACCGTGGTTCGGATTCCACGTTAAACTGTAGGTCCTCCATTTCATCTCACAATCACCCTACCATTACACATTAGCGTAAGTGCGTATAACCCGAACGGGTAGTAAGATGCGGTGCTAATAATAATAATAATAATAATATTATTACCATTATTATTATCACCGTGTCTTACTACCCGTTCGTATTATACGCACTTGCGCTAATGTGTAATGGTAGGGTGATTGTGAGATGAAATGAAGGACCTACAGTTTAACGTGGGATCCGAACCACGGTGGAGGCCTGGCATTCCCCACATTCACAAGTTGTGATTAATACACGTCTTGTCAGAGGTGAAGGAAGGGTTTGGCAATCAGATAAATCTGTGTCGGGACCGAGGATTGAACCCCGAACCCCCAACACAGAAGTCCAACACCTTACCCCAGGACCACCAGATCACCCGCAGGTACACTCCGTTAACCCTAAAAGGTAGCAGTTTTACCTTGACGGATTACACTGTGATCCTATCTTAAAAGTTGTTTTAATATTTATTCCTTTAAACTCTAAGTTGGGAGGATATAGACTGGAGAATGTAAACTGTAGAGAAACTTAGATAATATAAACTGGAGAGGTACTTAAATTATAAATATAGAGCATTGCGATGGGCAAAATTTTCGGCCCTGAGATTATGATGGAGCTAAACGTTTTCCGAGACCCAATTTTCAAGAGTTTTTTCCTACAGTGACGTTTTTTAAAAATTAGTATTAGTATTATTATTATTATTATTATTTTTATTATTAATTTCTTTAAATTCGCGATGTAAGCCCTCTTCGGTGGTCGCGTGGTCTAATTCGCTGCTCTCACAGTATACTAGACTGCCGATGACGGGGAGACCGAGGTTAGAATCTCGTTCGGGTGTACTGAGGTTGGTTTAAAAAAAATATAAGTTTTCCACTACCATTCCACGCAAATGCGGGTACACTTCCTCTAAATATAACCTTCCTAATCCCTAAAAACATTAGCGTAATAAGTGCATAAGCGTATAACCCGAAGGGTTAGTAAAACGTTGCGATTTTTTTTTTAAACACCTCCTGAATATAGGGTTGCAACAAAGCTTCGCCACTCAAGCTATTCCTTGTTCCGGTTTCTGTGATTGGTTAATTTGAGGTGGATCGGGCTATCATCCGACCCATACGAACGAGCAAGATCGTCAGCGGGGCAATTTGAGTTAGGTCCGTCCATCTACACTGGTTGGAAGTTTGTTATCTCTGAAGGAACTGCATGGCCACTATTGGAAAACTACAGTAGCCCCATGGTTTCTTTGATGCTGACTGACAGCTCACAGCTGACAGCTAAAAGCTTTGAAATGTTACCAGACCAAATTATGTATGCCTACGCCGAACCATATGATCTGCAAAAACGTGTGTTTAGCAGCTGTCAGTTGTGAGCTGTCAGTCAGCACCAAAGAAGCCATGGGGCTACTGTACGTTGTCATGTTCTAGTTTTCGTATGGCCAATCTTCTCTTAAATATGCGTGACAAAAATTTCCCAACGCCAGTAGCTCCTTCATACCTCACAGAACACCCACTTCAGGCATGACTTAAAGCGAGCAGATTGTAAACATTTACGAGAGAAAGCAGACATAAAAGATTTTATCCCGAAGACCAGCAGTTCCTTCAATGGTGATATTGGGATTAAAGTCGGCTCGCCACTGGAATGGTGATAAGTGACGGCTAGCAAAAGCTAACAGATCTACTTTCATGTATCCATCCACCAAACAATGTTAGGATCTACAAAACCATAATATTTTGAGTTGTCACTGTTGGCAGCCAAAACTTTCACACACAAAAAAAATTGTTTTTAATTATTAAATGTTTTTTACATTAATCAAAACACAAACATATGAAAATAACCGTTCGGACTTACTTAAAAATTCTTTACAAACTAAAGCTTCTAAAGCGTCGTTCTCTTTACAAATTAATAAGGGAAACCAGGCGAAACAAAGGCCGTTGATGACGTCATGAAAAAGTTGTTCGGTTGTGTTTATGCATATATTTTTACAAAACAATATCGTTTCATTTTGAAACTATTATTTTGTATGAATCTATCTCGTTATAAAGTTATATAAAAAAATATTTGTTTATTTTGGTGGTCATTTATAAAAACATAGAAGTTTGAATAGAAAAGTTTTTTTGATTTGATTATTTCATACACTATATATCTCTGGTTGCCACAACCACGAAACAAAAAAACATAATGGTTTTGTTTTTATTATTTTTTCGCTTTCAATTAATTACGAGAAAGCCAACTACGCATTAATCCTTATTGAAGTATTATTATAAGTGTTTATTAACACTTTTGATTGATAATCTAATATTACAAAGACAATTATTATTTCCACACAGGTCAACACTAGTGACTATCAACCAAACAACATACATTCTGCTAGACGTCAGTTACCACCAATCCTACGACGCATCGGCTATAGATATCGTGGGAATGTGTGGTCGATGGATGACGTTTTCATCTCGCGTCTTGCATTCTGTTGTTGATCCCGCTCTAGTTTAACCTTGCCAACAAGGAGTTGGTATCTGTTGAACCAAATATTAAATTACAGCTTTGTCTATCAGTTTGTTTGTCTCTCAGAGCGAAGAGTAGAGATTGTAACGACACAGTGTCATTTTTTAAACCGCAATACAACTTTGTTGTCCTTTATGAATGTATGAACAGAAAGTACTTAACCCGAAGGTAAGGCTGGGCTGCAATACTCGACGTTTCCGTCGTCAACTGTAAAGCCTAGGCAGCACTGAAAAGGCGTATTATAGGGAAATGAGGAATGAGGTAATTTCGCGTTGCTTTCCTCGCTGAGCCAGAAGTACTATTGCACGTCAGTCTGTCAAGCCCCAGAAGGTACTATTGCACATCAGTCTGTCAAGCTCACAGAAGGTACTATTGCACATTGATCTACCAAGCCCACAGAAGGTACTATTGCACGTCAGTCTGTCAAGCCCCAGAAGGTACTATTACACATCAGTCTTCCAAGCCCACAGAAGGTACTATTGCACATCAGTCTGTCAAGCCCACAGAAGGTACTATTGCACATCAGTCTGTCAAGCCCACAGAAGGTACTATTGCACATCAGTCTGTCAAGCTCACAGAAGGTACTATTGCACATCAGTCTGTCAAGCCCCCAGAAGGTACTATTGCACATCAGTCTGCCAAGACCACAGAAGGTACTATTGCACATTGATCTACCAAGCCCACAGAAGGTACTATTGCACATCAGTCTGTCAAGCTCACAGAAGGTACTATTGCACATCAGTCTGTCAAGCCCACAAAAGGTACTATTGCACATCAGTCTGTCAAGCTCACAGAAGGTACTATTGCACATCAGTCTGTCAGGCTCACAGAAGGTACTATTGCACATCAGTCTGTCAAGCTCACAGAAGGTACTATTGCACATCAGTCTGTCAAGCCCACAGAAGGTACTATTGCACATCAGTCTGTCAATCCCACAGAAGGTACTATTGCACATCAGTCTGTCAAGCCCCCAGAAGGTACTATTGCACATCAGTCTGTCAGGCTCACAGAAGGTACTATTGCACATCAGTCTGCCAAGACCACAGAAGGTACTATTGCACATCAGTCTGTCAAGCCCACAGAAGGTACTATTGCACATCAGTCTGTCAGGCTCACAGAAGGTACTATTGCACATCAGTCTGCCAAGCTCACAGGAGGTACTATTGCACATCAGTCTGCCAGGCTCACAGAAGGTACTATTGCACATCAGTCTGTCAAGCCCACAGAAGGTACTATTGCACATCAGTCTGCCAGGCTCACAGAAGGTACTATTGCACATCAGTATGTCAAGCTCACAGAAGGTACTATTGCACATCAGTCTGTCAAGCTCACAGAAGGTACTATTGCACATCAGTCTGCCAGGCTCACAGAAGGTACTATTGCACATCAGTCTGCCAGGCTCACAGAAGGTACTATTGCACATCAGTCTGCCAAGCCCACAGAAGGTACTATTGCACATCAGTCTGCCAAGCCCACAGAAGGTACTATTGCACATCAGTCTTCCAAGCTCACAGAAGGTACTATTGCACATCAGTCTGCCAAGACCACAGAAGGTACTATTGCACATCAGTCTGTCAAGCCCCAGAAGGTACTATTGCACATCAGTCTGCCAAGCTCACAGAAGGTACTATTGCACATCAGTCTGCCAGGCTCACAGAAGGTACTATTGCACATCAGTCTGCCAAGCCACAGAAGGTACTATTGCACATCAGTCTGTCAAGCCCACAGAAGGTACTATTGCACATCAGTCTGTCAAGCCCACAGAAGGTACTATTGCACATCAGTCTGTCAAGACCACAGAAGGTACTATTGCACATCAGTCTGTCAAGCTCACAGAAGGTACTATTGCACATCAGTCTGCCAAGCCCACAGAAGGTACTATTGCACATCAGTCTGTCAAGCCCCAGAAGGTACTATTGCACATCAGTCTGTCAAGCCCCCAGAAGGTACTATTACACATCAGTCTTCCAAGCTCACAGAAGGTACTATTGCACATCAGTCTGCCAAGCCACAGAAGGTACTATTGCACATCAGTCTGTCAAGCTCACAGAAGGTACTATTGCACATCAGTCTTCCAAGCTCACAGAAGGTACTATTGCACATCAGTCTGCCAAGCCCCCAGAAGGTACTATTACACATCAGTCTTCCAAGCTCACAGAAGGTACTATTGCACATCAGTCTTCCAAGCTCACAGAAGGTACTATTGCACATCAGTCTGTCAAGCCCCAGAAGGTACTATTACACATCAGTCTTCCAAGCTCACAGAAGGTACTATTGCACATCAGTCTGCCAAGCTCACAGAAGGTACTATTGCACATCAGTCTGCCAAGCTCACAGAAGGTACTATTGCACATCAGTATGTCAAGCTCACAGAAGGTACTATTGCACATCAGTCTTCCAAACTCACAGAAGGTACTATTGCACATCAGTCTGCCAAGCTCACAGAAGGTACTATTGCACATCAGTCTGCCAGGCTCACAGAAGGTACTATTGCATATCAGTCTGCCAAGCTCACAGAAGGTACTATTGCACATCAGTCTGTCAAGCTCACAGAAGGTACTATTGCACATCAGTCTTCCAAGCTCACAGAAGGTACTATTGCACATCAGTCTGCCAAGCTCACAGAAGGTACTATTGCACATCAGTCTGCCAGGCTCACAGAAGGTACTATTGCACATCAGTCTGCCAAGCTCACAGAAGGTACTATTGCACATCAGTCTGCCAAGCTCACAGAAGGTACTATTGCACATCAGTCTGTCAAGCCACAGAAGGTACTATTGCACATCAGTCTGCCAAGCTCACAGAAGGTACTATTGCACATCAGTCTGCCAAGCTCACAGAAGGTACTATTGCACATCAGTCTTCCAAGCTCACAGAAGGTACTATTGCACATCAGTCTGCAAGCTCACAGAAGGTACTATTGCACATCAGTCTGCCAGCCCACAGAAGGTACTATTGCACATCAGTCTGCCAAGCTCACAGAAGGTACTATTGCACATCAGTCTGTCAGGCTCACAGAAGGTACTATTGCACATCAGTCTGCCAAGTCCACAGAAGGTACTAATATTGCAAATCAGTCTGTCAAGCCCACAGAAGGTACTATTGCACATCAGTCTGCCAGGCTCACAGAAGGTACTATTGCACATCAGTCTGCCAAGCTCACAGAAGGTACTATTGCAAATCAGTATGTCAAGCTCACAGAAGGTACTATTGCACATCAGTCTGTCAAGCCCACAGAAGGTACTATTGCACATCAGTCTGCCAGGCTCACAGAAGGTACTATTGCACATCAGTATGTCAAGCTCACAGAAGGTACTATTGCACATCAGTATGTCAAGCTCACAGAAGGTACTATTGCACATCAGTCTGTCAAGCCACCAACTGACGCTACAAGTTACACCTTCACTCCATTCGTCGTCAAAGCAATAAAAGTAACAACTTGTTCTAGCCCATACCAGAATATACAGAAAATTGTAAGCACCATATCTGACCAGAGATGGAGCTGTATAATCTGTTATGTATTTTAAAAAATTCTGAAAAACTTTTACTTTATTCTTTTATCTATTAGTCCTACTTCTGCACTTATTTGTTTCCTTTTTTTAAATGTTATTGACCTAATAGTATATATTTTATTTTGCACTCCGTACTATTGGTGTTGAAGCATAACATATATTTAATGTTAACGTTTTCAAAATTTATGATTCACAGTTTGAATGAAAGATGTATTGAGCGTACCTTTGATCACTTTCTCAAACCAGGGTAACAATACCTACATCGCAGTTGTTGTTTTTTTGTTTGTTTTTTAGGATTCATGATCTTGACATAAACACTATCAGTTGAGAACAGGACATTCTTACAAGTCTCCTCGACCTCTATGTGTATTTCTTGAGGCACTAAACGTGGTCATGACCGATTTATTTTTAGCTAAGGAAATCGACCAAGTAAGTTCTGGACCCTCCTTTGGGTCTCGAGGCGAGCAGGAGATCTCGCGACTTCTATCGGAAGAACACTCGTGGTCAAGCCATCAACCAGAATGGGCGTGTATTATGTTTGCGCAATCAAAGATTATGGATGTGTAATAATCACTCCAACTAGATTTTCATCAGCAATAGTCATTCGTTGAATTTTAACCGTATTATTATTAATTATTATTATTATTATTATTATTAGCACCGCGTCTTACCACCTGTTCGAGTTACACGCACTTACGCTAATGTGTAATGGTAGGATGATTGTGAGACGAAATGGAGGACCTACAGTTTAACGTGGGATCTGAACCACCTGGGATCGAACCTGGTCTACCTTGAATGGTAGTAGAGCTCTCTATCGAAGAGCCAATAAGATACGAAATGTTGTTTTTGTGAAATAAACCGGTAGATAGGAATGACTTCACTAAACTCATTCCGCTGATCTTGGAACACCAACTTTTTTTCAACTTTCATAATTAGGCGGGAAAATAACCAATAAGGTCTACTTCAGGGCAATTGTTGATTGATTTATGGATATGTTGATAAAGACAACATGTAGCCTAGTTTTCCCCTATCGATTATTGTGTTTATATTCAAATCAAGCTTGTCTATGTATCAACAGCTCAGAGGAAGTTCTGAGGATATTGCTATTTATGTAGTATCCGTAATTAACTCAAATAAGGGTTTATCTAACCAATAATAAGTTTAAACTGCGCATTTGGATTAAACTAAGCAAGCTGAAGAAGTTTCGGGCATAATTAAGATCAGTCTCCTAATCCCTCATGTACAACGCAACGCTTACTTCAATTCTCTTACGAATCAACATAATATGACAGATAGAAAAAAAAAGTTACATAGAGAGAGAGAGAGATCCCTCGGTGGTCTTGGGGTAAATTGCTCGCCCGTTTTCATGGGTTCAAACCCAGCCTGAGGTTGACGGATTTTTACTTAGAGGTAAAAATCCACAGCACAACTTCGGAGGGGAAGTAAAGCTGGCGGTCCTATGTCGATTGTGTGGCATGTAAGATATCCCTGAAAGGTATGTGAAAATAACTTTCATATAGGCTCTTTCTCGCTCGCTCGTAGAATTTCAGTGCGGAAGGCAACGGAAAGCTACCGCACTTTATGAACTTGGTGCAGACAGCACTAACCAGCCGCAAGGCTAGGTGTATGTCCATCTCCGGATGTATGGGAAGCGCAGAAAATAAACTTTCGGTATGATGTATTTTCATCATCATCACCATCATCATCATCATCATCATCATCTTTATATATGTGCGTATAACCAGAACGAGTAGAAGACACAGCGGAAAATATAAAATGTGTATTTTTTACAGTGGGCCTAAGTTCTCGTATGGACTATCCATTTTAATTATGCTAATGAAGTAGAGATGAGGAAGTAAGCTTTTAGATTAAATGTACTCGTGTTTGCGTCGAGGTAAAGTGTAAAACTACTCAAGAAAAACAGCCTTCAATATATTCGAACAATATTCAAACCCTGACCTCCTCGTCAACGGTGGTCAAGGGAAAATGTTAGTCTGAAGGGAGGGAGTGTCGGGGAATGTGAATTAAGGACACTGGTTTTACAGTTTTTATAGAAAAACATTTTTTGGCCAAGACAAATAAAATATTGCTCCAGTAGAAATAAAGAGTTTAATTTTCCTCCCATGGTGATATAAATAGTTGTTGAATATCTGTAATGATCATAGCGGCTTTAGATGAGAAACTTTTTAAATGAAGAGAAAAAGTCATTATATTCCAGGACACCCTTGACAGATATTCAACAAGTGTTGACATCACCATGTGAAGAAAATTAAATTATACAGGGTGGGGTGGAAACAATTAGATGATATCTGCTGAGGAAAGTGATGGACAACATGCTGAGGTTTGCCTGACGTCCGGTGAAGCTCATATGAGTGACATTATCTTCAAAAAGTGAAAAATTGGATTATGTATTTGTTTTTATTTAGCTATTGACATTTACTTTTCAATTTAATTGTTAATTTTCAAGTTACTAATTGACTGAGTTTCGGCCCCATGCTCTATGTTTCTTCTGAAGCAATATTTAATTTCTTTTGACCAAAAAATCTGTTTTGATTTGTAACGTGTCAAGCAGTTTGACTCGTACAATCGAACAAAACCTCAGATTGGTGGAAATCTGTGATAACTAGTTCTAATATGTTCCTATCATATGTGGTGGAGTTATGCTATATCAGTGGACGGCCCTGCTCGACGACATCCAAATTGCCCCAGCGAACGAAGTACATCGGACGTGGAAGACAACACGAGCTTACTTCTAATTCGCGGGCTGGTAGAAGAAGAAATGAGTGAGGGATCGGTTGAGGAGAGGTCAGCTAGTCGGCGAGCGCGCATAGTCCAATGGAGCTAAGATGCAACCCCCCCCCCCTTCCCCACCACCCCCATTAATGTACTCGGAATAATCACGGCCAATTCAACCAGATACTAGCCGGCCCTTGTCTCACGTTACCTATATTGTAATCACCACTCGTCGGAGACACTGCTACCAGAGATACTCTCTTCGTTACTCTAGTCTTAGTAGAGAAGACAGCGATGATTGTGGCGTCTGTCTCATCTCTTCACCACAGATCAAGCTATGGAATTCAGCATGAGTATCGAGAGACATATTTGATGATATTGTATTGTCACTGTGCCCTTAAGGCCTTTTCTTTTTCTATTAATGGAGCTGTAGAGTATTTAGTGTAAATCGTCCTTAAGAATATGTTTTTTGTAGGTAATTCTTATCTGTTTCCCTATGCCCCTATGGCATAGTTGATCCTATGTAGATATCCATATGACTTTGTTCACTGTAGGTATCTCTTGTCTGTTTCCCTATGCCCTTATGGCATAGCATATTTTGTTGATCTATGTGCTAATTTATACTATGCCCGTAGGACATAGAATGTGTATGTCAGCTGTTCTGACTTTTAACTATGCCCATCAAGCAGAGTTAATTATAATGCGCAATGCGCTCTATCCTGCTACGTCTATTAGACTAGGTCGCAAATATTGGGCTCTTGAACAGACGTCTTAGACTGTTTGACCATGCTGCGGCTATAGAATAGCGTAGGATAAAATAATGAAAGTTGCCAGGTTATCTTTTCTTTATTTTACGACCTAGCTGGGTCCCTGTTTCACACCTGTCATGTAGTTGTCTAAGTCTGTACTGATTTGAGGTACGCAACCTGTGGATATGCTACTCGTTCTGAGGAGTGGCTCGCGAGGTTATGTTAATTATGTACGGCTCATTCGAGGTGCCTATAGAAATGATCTAGTTGGTCTCATTAAGGAGCAATGTTATTATCCCCGTTGTAGGTTAACTTAAAAGTTAAATTTTTGATTGAACTGGCAGTACTATTTATGAAAGGTCCGGCCATGGTAGTAATTTCTTCTAGATGCCTGGTGATTAGCCATTTAATAGATGTAAAGGATTGGTTTCTCTTCAAGGAACATATATCACTAATTTCTAACTCTCGCTAGCTAGCTAATGTTAATTTCTAAACTTGTAGCTTTTAAACACTGGGACTAAGATTATGAGGTTTATCTAGGTATTGAATGTTATGTAATGTTGAAGTAAGCCAAACTGGCATAAATAATAAATAGGTTATTATTGTCGATAGTGTTTCTAAGTTACAATAACTTAATGCCATTTTCTATTGCCCTATTGGGAGTATTAGCTGCGGTCCTGTTTTAACGAGCTACGAGTACCAGTGTTTACACCAATGACCTAAGAGTGCAGGTTGTATGTTGTTCCCAAGTGCTTATCACCTGTCATTGAGGTGCTTCACACCAATAGTCATCAATTTGACTATTCATACTCAATTATAATTTTTTTAATCGTAATCAATGGGGGGTTTGAATATGACAACTAATATTTCTATGCACCTTTTTTCTTGTTTCTTAATTAATAAACTCACTTTGGTAATTATGTATGTTATTCCTGTAATCTATCTGTATCCTATTATATAGTTATAAATTTGGGTAGTTTGGTGAAGATTTAAAAACTGCAGAAACCCTGACCTTCCCTTTTTTCCTTAAATCCCCGGTCTTAAAGTGCTAGACCACAACTTCTGGTTTAACCCAGTTTGTAAAGTCCGATTTTCATAGGAATGTGTTTTTAGAAAATACAACTTTTTTTTTCTGCAAACTTTGATAACATTTAATATACTATAAGGGTAATTATATAAATTGATATATTACATCAAAAGTGAAAGTTTGAGACCAAACGACGTGGCGTTTGAATACCGTTTAAGTAGAGCTAGTAGTAACTTTTATCTAATGGAAATGAAAAACAAGTTATCTAGATCTTGTTATAAACACGCTTGGGATAATTGAATCGGCATTTGGAAGAAGGAAATAAACGCCAAAAATCGAAAATCGAGTTTTCACCAGAATCGATATTTTTAAGGATAGACACATCGATATAGTGCATAAAAGCAACAAAAACCAATCCGTAAAGGCTTGAAAAAACATGAGAAGTTTCCGTAAGTTGGAAGAAGGAAACAAATCCGTATATATATTTCCTTCTTCCAACTGCTTCCTCGCATGGCCATGAGGTGGCACCAGGGAAGGAAACAAATTCTGATATACTTCCAACTGCATCTCCGCAGGGTCGGGAGATGGCAGAAGGATGTGAAATTAGATTAATCCCGTCCATTTTCTTGTCCTTATTTAGTTTTTGAACAGTCTGATAATGTGATAACGTGTTCTTTTATATCTGTTACTCTAAATAATTTATTCAATATACTGTCAAGTTCGTCAAGTTCTGAAGTGGCTTCATCATTCGGAAACAAGCGAAAAAAAGGAGTTCGCAATATCCACAACTACAAACGTGAAATACAGAAAAGGCAGCGTTTACGTGGTCAACAATACGTCAGCACCTCCACAGGTAATACAATTCCTGCAAAATCAAATACCAATGTTTCATGTTCTTGCAAGCTTAAATGTACAGACAACTTCTCTCCTGAAGAAAAGAAATATTTTCTCGATTACTTATACGATGGACGAAGCAAAAATGAACAGGATGCATTCCTAATGGGCCTGATAGTACGTCGTGATCCAAAACGCCATCGTTCAGTGAGGGAAAACCCTAAAAAAAAAGAGACAACGTTTTTTATTTCTTTGCCCTAAATATCGCAAACAAAAGAATTCATGTTTGTAGAAAAGCGTTTTCTGTTTTGTATGCGATCAAAACTAAAGCGCTTTTCCGTTTGACTACCTTAGTTGCTTCTGGAAAATCTCCAGTTAACAAGCGTGGAAAACACATGAATCGAGGTAACACGCTACCTCCAGAAATACTTGGTGCTATTGATAGTCATATAAGAGAGTTCCCGCCTCACCAGTCTCATACAGTAGTAAACAGATTCAATATCTGAGTGGTGAGCTGGACATAAAAACTTTACACCGCCGTTTCTGTGAGAAATATCCACAGTATTCCCTTAGGGTCAAATATGATTTTTATCAGAAATATTATAATGAAAACCATGGATATAGATTTGGGAGATTCCAAATTGACGTTTGCACTACATGTGAGGAGTTGGAAACGAAGATCAAATCACCAGTTCTGAATGACACCACGAAACGCGTCGCAATCGGTGAGAATATGGTCCATTTACGACGAGCTAAGAAATTTTACTCGAAACAAAAAGAAGTGTTGGAAATGTGTAATGAAAAAGAAGATGTAGGATGCCTCGAATTTGACTACATGCAAAATCTCCCACTACCAAAAATCCCGGTGCAAGAGATTTCTATTTGAGAAAGCTTTGGTTGTACGTTTTCTGTATCCACGATGTGAAAACAGGTTCAGCAAATTTCTACACATATCCAGAAGGTGTGGCTAGAAGAGGCCCTGATGAGGTATGTAGCCTACTTTGGTTGAAGATTCAGGACATGAGCCCTTCTATTCGAGAACTACACATTTTTAGCGACGCTTGCGGTGGCCAAAATCGTAACAATACTCTCGTCCGTTTTATATTTGCCTTGGTATCACTTGGTCGTTTTGATACAATCCACCAATATTTTCCTGTTCGCGGACACTCGTTCCTACAGTGTGATAGGAATTTCGGTACCGCCAAGTGTAAGATTAGAAAAATGGACAAAATATACACTCCGAATGAGTACTGTGAGTTGATACAAACGGCGAGAGAATCGGGATATTCTGTGAGGAAGGTATCTTCAGAACAAATCCTATACTATAAGGCTTGGTGGTCAAAGTTTTTCAAAAAATCAACGAAGAGCATTGACAAACGTTCGCAATTTTTTATTTCAAAATACTGTCACCTTCAATATTCATCTGCTGCGAAAGGTTCTGTAACAGCTTCAGAGTTCATTGATGGCATCGTCAAGATGAGATTTATCCTTCAAAAACAAAAATTATTGGATGAAATAACTCTTCCTACAGACACTGCATACACGGGAAAAATACCCATAAAAAAAAATCCAAGACGTAAAGAAGATCATCACCTATATACCCACAGAGAAGAGACTTCTACGAGGACTTAGTTACCTGGCCTAACACAAATGCAGCTGATGACGATGAATGAGTTTTTTCCCATTTTTTTAAGTGAACGCCTTGAACATTTAGTGAATGGTGAATCCTGACTATTGAAGGTGTATATTATAATTTTGGGCCATAGTGGGCAAAATATCTTTCATTAATACTAAGAAAATTGAAAAAGGAGATGAATTTATTATCTACTTCAGAAAATATTAAACAATCATTATTAATCCTAGATTCTATCAGATAGCTTCATTTTTTTTACTCTTTATTACTTGTGAATAACATTTGAAGGTTTTTATTGAGTTTTCCCTTTATTTTTCAAATCATATTTAGTGAATGGTGATTCCTGACTATTGAGACTGTGTGATAATTTTATTGAGCCATAGTGGGGCAAATTATTATTTTTCATTAATACAAAGGAAAAGTGAACAGGAATATGACAATACCTACATCAGAAAATATTAACCAAATATTATTAATCCATGATTCTATCAGATAGCTTAATTTTTTTATTATTTATATTACTTATGAATAACATTTGAAGGTTTTTATTGAGTTTTCTCTTTATTTTCTAATAACTTTTCTCCATCATTTGGAAGAAGGAAACATATCCACAAACTTATTTTAATTTTACGAATCAGAGTACAGTACCTGGAAAATGTCTGAAAACTGGAAAAGGATCAGAATAACGTTCTGAATGTTCAGTAAAAAAAATGTTTTGGTTGAATCAAGAAAACATATGTTATACGGTTTTTTTTAGTTTCTCAAAAAACAGGTTTTTGGATTTATTTCCTTCTTCCAAATGCCGATTCAATTAACGTAGGAGCTTGATAGTAAGTTAATAGATACCGAACCAGTTGTGTCCTGCGATTAAACTCTAATACAACTAGCTGAAATAAGTGCATCAGTCTGAGTAACTCGACTGAACTATCACATGTTGTCATATGCTTTATCTCATTCGGTGGCGTGTCTGTCTACTGAGCTAATGGTTCTGGGCCCCTAAGTTTGAAACTTGCGGGCAGAAAATCGCTAGCGTATTTCTCTAATCTCGCACACAATCTCGCAAACCCCTAATTTTGAAACGTCTGCGCCGCGAAAAGTGACGTCACACGATCGAATAGCGAGTGGATTCTACTCGCCAGCCTCATACCGTGCGAGACAGAGTTTTTCTGTCGAGTAGATCATAATAAAACAAAATTAACTTCAGCCCCCTCTTTGGTTGCAACCTTCTGAGAGTGATTTTGTTGAAATAAACCTACCATTATACAAAATAGGTTTACAGAAGTAAAAAATACTATTGCTTTGTACATTTTATTAAATCCTTCAAAAAAAATATTTATTTGAGTGAAATTATAATAATATATCTTAATTTTTTTTAAAATTGTTTATACCTAAACTTGGTTGAGGTAGTATCGTGACATCCTCATAACCTAGAGTTCGCGTACTCAAATACTGGCATCTTCAGTGTGTTTATTTAATTCATCAGTCTGAAAAAAACACTTACATTTTAAATTATTGTATTAATAAACATATAAT